>JAUIMM010001238.1:360000-902500 GCA_031769625.1 Taudactylus pleione
AGCTTTCTGACACATACAGATGTGCGCACGTACTCTACATCTCGCCTACTAGTCACAGCCGCTGACACTGTAACGCAGCATTTCGCTTGTGCTTCCTATTCGTATCGCTTTACGAATAAGACGCATTATAAGGGTAAAAGTCGAAAGAAAAAAAGTTCTGCGCTACTGAGTCACGCGGCACCCACACGTTATGTGTATGGCGACTTGTAGCGCAGCGTGGATAGATGTTTGTGTATACATCTCTATCAATGACCACTTCTTCATTCCGGCTGAGTGATCTGTATCGTTGATTTCCTAACGCAGCAAAAATAAATACTCCAATACATTGTGGGGTTTATTTATTACCCTTTACAATTTACAGTACTCCTAAAAGTGACTAGGCTTGTTGCCGCCTATTGCAGAAGTAACCAATGCTTTTCCAGGGCTATTTACTAAGTCTCCAATAGGAGCCTGTGGCGGTGAAAAATGGAAAGTGGTGCTTATGGGCTCACACGCGGCTTAAACACTGTGCATGCAAGGCGCACGGCCCACACATATAACAACTATGGGCTGCCGGAGTGCGTCTGAGGATCTATCTCCAGCTAACCATTAGCAAAAGGGTGGCCTATAGCCTACAATGGCCAACACCATCTAACTGGCCCAAATATCGCCGCCACTATAGACGGCAAATGGGCGGCGGATCTATAGGGTACTCGGCGGTACTATAGTAATCTTTGATATCTCCATTACTGTAATAGTAAATCAGAATGACACTTAAATCTGCCATAATATAATGACTCAGTTATTTAATAATGGCTTAATAATTAGACCCATTTGCCTTCAAACAATATTTAGTGGAGCAGCAAGATGACAAAAGTTTTGGAAAATGTTTGGATTTAATACTTTGAATGTGCTTATTCTTTAATTACTTTATGAAGTAACTTATTTTAAAGTGATTGTGTAACTTGTTGTGACATTGTGTGTATCATGCTGTGAGATTGTGGGCATCATGCTGTGAGATTGTGGGCATCATGCTGTGAGATTGTGGGCATCTTGCTGTGAGATTGTGGGCATCATGCTGTGAAATTGCGGGCATCATGCTGTGAGATTGTGTGCATCATGCTGTGAGATTGCGGGCATCTTGCTGTGAGATTGCGGGCATCATGCTGTGAGATTGCAGGCATCATGCTGTGAGATTGTGTACATCATGCTGTGAGATTGTGGGCATCATGCTGTGAGATTGTGGGCATCATGCTGTGAGATTGTGTACATCATGCTGTGAGATTGTGGGCATCATGCTGTGAGATTGTGGGCATCATGCTGTGAGATTGTGGGCATCTTGCTGTGAGATTGTGGGCATCTTGCTGTGAGATTGTGTGCAGCTTGTTGTGAGATTGTGTGCATTATGCTGCGAGATTGTGGGCATCATGCTGCGAGACTGTGTGCATCTTGCTGTGAGATTGTGTGCAGCTTGTTGTGAGATTGTGTACATCATGCTGTGAGATTGTGGGCATCATGCTGTGAGATTGTGGGCATCATGCTGTGAGATTGTGTACATCATGCTGTGAGATTGTGGGCATCATGCTGTGAGATTGTGTGCATCATGCTGTGAGATTGTGGGCATCTTGCTGTGAGATTGTGTGCATCTTGTTGTGAGATTGTGTGCATCATGCTGTGAGATTGTGGGCATCATGCTGTGAGACTGTGTGCATCTTGCTGTGAGATTGTGTGCAGCTTGTTGTGAAATTGCGGGCATCATGCTGTGAGATTGTGGGCATCATGCTGTGAGATTGTGTGCAGCTTGTTGTGAAATTGCGGGCATCATGCTGTGAGATCGTGTGCATCATGCTGTGAGATTGTGTACATCATGCTGTGAGATTGTGGGCATCATGATGTGAGATTGTGTACATCATGCTGTGAGATTGTGGGCATCATGCTGTGAGATTGTGGGCATCATGCTGTGAGATTGTGGGCATCATGCTGTGAGATTCTGTGCATCATGCTATGAGATTGTGTGCAGCTTGTTGTGAGATTGTGTGCATCATGCTGTGAGATTGTGTGCATCATGCTGTGAGATTGTGTGCATCATGCTGTGAGATTGTGTGCATCATGTTGTGAGATTGTGTGCATCATGCTGTGAGATTGTGTATCTTGTTGTGAGATTGTGGGCATCATGCTGTGAGATTGCGGGCATCATGCTGTGAGATTGTGTGCATCATGCTGAGATTGTGTGCAGCTTGTTGTGAGATTGTGGGCATCATGCTGTGAGATTGTGGGCATCATGCTGTGAGATTGCGGGAATCATGCTGTGAGATTGTGGGCATCATGCTGTGAGATTGTGTACATCATACTGTGAGATTGTGTGCATCATGCTGTGAGATTGCGGGAATCATGCTGTGAGATTGTGGGCATCATGCTGTGAGATTGTGTACATCATGCTGTGAGATTGCGTGCATCATGCTGTGAGATTGCGGGAATCATGCTGTGAGATTGTGTGCATCATGCTGTGAGATTGCGGCCATCATGCTGTGAGATTGTGTGCATCATGCTGTGAGATTGCAGGCATCATGCTGTGAGATTGCGTGCATCATGCTGTGAGATTGCAGGCATCATGCTGTGAGATTGCGTGCATCATGCTGTGAGATTGCGGGCATCTTGCTGTGAGATTGCGGGCATCATGCTGTGAGATTGTGTGCATCATGCTGTGAGATTGTGTACATCATGCTGTGAGATTGTGGGCATCATGCTGTGAGATTGTGGGCATCATGCTGTGAGATTGTGGGCATCATGCTGTGAGATTGTGGGCATCATGCTTTGAGATTGTGGGCATCATGCTGTGAGATTGTGTGCATCATGCTATGAGATTGTGTGCAGCTTGTTGTGAGATTGTGTGCATCATGCTGTGAGATTGTGTGCATCATGCTGTGAGATTGTGTGCAGCTTGTTGTGAGATTGTGTGCATCATGTTGTGAGATTGTGTGCATCATGCTGTGAGATTGTGTGCATCATGCTGTGAGATTGTGGGCATCATGCTGTGAGATTGTGGGCATCATGCTGTGAGATTGTGTACATCATGCTGTGAGATTGTGGGCATCATGCTGTGAGATTGTGGGCATCATGCTGTGAGATTGTGGGCATCTTGCTGTGAGATTGTGTGCATCTTGCTGTGAGATTGTGTGCAGCTTGTTGTGAGATTGTGTGCATTATGCTGCGAGATTGTGGGCATCATGCTGCGAGACTGTGTGCATCTTGCTGTGAGATTGTGTGCAGCTTGTTGTGAGATTGTGTACATCATGCTGTGAGATTGTGGGCATCATGCTGTGAGATTGTGGGCATCATGCTGTGAGATTGTGGGCATCATGCTGTGAGATTGTGGGCATCTTGCTGTGAGATTGTGTGCATCTTGTTGTGAGATTGTGTGCATCATGCTGTGAGATTGTGGGCATCATGCTGCGAGACAGTGTGCATCTTGCTGTGAGATTGTGTGCAGCTTGTTGTGAAATTGCGGGCATCATGCTGTGAGATCGTGTGCATCATGCTGTGAGATTGTGTACATCATGCTGTGAGATTGTGGGCATCATGATGTGAGATTGTGTGCATCATGCTGTGAGATTGTGGGCATCATGCTGTGAGATTGTGGGCATCATGCTGTGAGATTGTGGGCATCATGCTGTGAGATTGTGGGCATCGTGCTGTGAGATTGTGTGCATCATGCTGTGAGATTGTGTGCAGCTTGTTGTGAGATTGTGTGCATCATGCTGTGAGATTGTGTGCAGCTTGTTGTGAGATTGTGTGCATCATGTTGTGAGATTGTGTGCATCATGCTGTGAGATTGTGGGCAGCTTGTTGTGAGATTGTGTGCAGCTTGTTGTGAGATTGTGTGCAGCTTGTTGTGAGATTGTGTACATCATGCTGTGAGATTGTGGGCATCATGCTGTGAGATTGTGGGCATCATGCTGTGAGATTGTGTACATCATGCTGTGAGATTGTGGGCATCATGCTGTGAGATTGTGTGCATCATGCTGTGAGATTGTGGGCATCTTGCTGTGAGATTGTGTGCATCTTGTTGTGAGATTGTGTGCATCATGCTGTGAGATTGTGGGCATCATGCTGCGAGACTGTGTGCATCTTGCTGTGAGATTGTGTGCAGCTTGTTGTGAAATTGCGGGCATCATGCTGTGAGATCGTGTGCATCATGCTGTGAGATTGTGTGCATCATGCTGTGAGATTGTGGGCATCATGATGTGAGATTGTGTACATCATGCTGTGAGATTGTGGGCATCATGCTGTGAGATTGTGGGCATCATGCTGTAAGATTGTGGGCATCATGCTGTGAGATTGTGGGCATCATGCTTTGAGATTGTGGGCATCATGCTGTGAGATTGTGTGCATCATGCTATGAGATTGTGTGCAGCTTGTTGTGAGATTGTGTGCATCATGCTGTGAGATTGTGTGCATCATGCTGTGAGATTGTGTGCAGCTTGTTGTGAGATTGTGTGCATCATGTTGTGAGATTGTGTGCATCATGCTGTGAGATTGTGGGCATCATGCTGTGAGATTGTGGGCATCATGCTGTGAGATTGTGTACATCATGCTGTGAGATTGTGGGCATCATGCTGTGAGATTGTGGGCATCATGCTGTGAGATTGTGGGCATCTTGCTGTGAGATTGTGTGCATCTTGCTGTGAGATTGTGTGCAGCTTGCTGTGAGATTGAGTGCATTATGCTGCGAGATTGTGGGCATCATGCTGCGAGACTTTGGGCATCTTGCTGTGAGATTGTGTGCAGCTTGTTGTGAGATTGTGTACATCATGCTGTGAGATTGTGGGCATCATGCTGTGAGATTGTGGGCATCATGCTGTGAGATTGTGTACATCATGCTGTGAGATTGTGGGCATCATGCTGTGAGATTGTGTGCATCATGCTGTGAGATTGTGGGCATCTTGCTGTGAGATTGTGTGCATCTTGTTGTGAGATTGTGTGCATCATGCTGTGAGATTGTGGGCATCATGCTGCGAGACTGTGTGCATCTTGCTGTGAGATTGTGTGCAGCTTGTTGTGAAATTGCGGGCATCATGCTGTGAGATCGTGTGCATCATGCTGTGAGATTGTGAACATCATGCTGTGAGATTGTGGGCATCATGATGTGAGATTGTGTACATCATGCTGTGAGATTGTGTGCATCATGCTGTGAGATTGTGGGCATCATGCTGTGAGATTGTGGGCATCATGCTGTGAGATTGTGTGCATCATGCTATGAGATTGTGTGCAGCTTGTTGTGAGATTGTGTGCATCATGCTGTGAGATTGTGTGCAGCTTGTTGTGAGATTGTGGGCATCTTGCTGTGAGATTGTGTGCATCTTGTTGTGAGATTGTGTGCATCATGCTGTGAGATTGTGGGCATCATGCTGCGAGACTGTGTGCATCTTGCTGTGAGATTGTGTGCAGCTTGTTGTGAAATTGCAGGCATCATGCTGCGAGATTGTGGGCATCATGCTGCGAGACTGTGTGCATCTTGCTGTGAGATTGTGTGCAGCTTGTTGTGAAATTGCGGGCATCATGCTGTGAGATTGCGGGCATCATGCTGTGAGATCGTGTGCATCATGCTGTGAGATTGTGGGCATCATGATGTGAGATTGTGTACATCATGCTGTGAGATTGTGTACATCATGCTGTGAGATTGTGGGCATCATGCTGTGAGATTGTGGGCATCATGCTGTGAGATTGTGTGCATCATGCTATGAGATTGTGTGCAGCTTGTTGTGAGATTGTGTGCATCATGCTGTGAGATTGTGTGCATCATGCTGTGAGATTGTGTGCATCATGTTGTGAGATTGTGTGCATCATGCTGTGAGATTGTGTATCTTGTTGAGAGATTGTGGGCATCATGCTGTGAGATTGCGGGCATCATGCTGTGAGATTGTGTGCATCATGCGGAGATTGTGTGCAGCTTGTTGTGAGATTGTGGGCATCATGCTGTGAGATTGTGGGCATCATGCTGTGAGATTGCGGGAATCATGCTGTGAGATTGTGGGCATCATGCTGTGAGATTGTGTACATCATACTGTGAGATTGCGGGAATCATGCTGTGAGATTGTGGGCATCATGCTGTGAGATTGCGTACATCATGCTGTGAGATTGCGTGCATCATGCTGTGAGATTGCGGGAATCATGCTGTGAGATTGTGTGCATCATGCTGTGAGATTGCGGGCATCATGCTGTGAGATTGCGTGCATCATGCTGTGAGATTGCAGGCATCATGCTGTGAGATTGCGTGCATCATGCTGTGAGATTGCGGGCATCTTGCTGTGAGATTGCGGGCATCATGCTGTGAGATTGTGTGCATCATGCTGTGAGATTGTGTACATCATGCTGTGAGATTGTGGGCATCATGCTGTAAGATTGTGGGCATCATGCTGTGAGATTGTGTGCATCATGCTGTGAGATTGTGGGCATCTTGCTGTGAGATTGTGTGCATCTTGCTGTGAGATTGTGTGCAGCTTGTTGTGAGATTGTGTGCATTATGCTGCGAGATTGTGGGCATCATGCTGCGAGATTGTGGGCATCATGCTGCGAGACTGTGTGCATCTTGCTGTGAGATTGTGTGCAGCTTGCTGTGAGATTGTGTACATCATGCTGTGAGATTGTGGGCATCATGCTGTGAGATTGTGGGCATCATGCTGTGAGATTGTGGGCATCATGCTGTGAGATTGTGGGCATCTTGCTGTGAGATTGTGTGCATCTTGTTGTGAGATTGTGTGCATCTTGTTGTGAGATTGTGTGCATCATGCTGTGAGATTGTGGGCATCATGCTGCGAGACTGTGTGCATCTTGCTGTGAGATTGTGTGCAGCTTGTTGTGAAATTGCGGGCATCATGCTGTGAGATTGTGGGCATCATGCTGCGAGACTGTGTGCATCTTGCTGTGAGATTGTGTGCAGCTTGTTGTGAAATTGCGGGCATCATGCTGTGAGATCGTGTGCATCATGCTGTGAGATTGTGTACATCATGCTGTGAGATTGTGGGCATCATGATGTGAGATTGTGTACATCATGCTGTGAGATTGTGTGCATCATGCTGTGAGATTGTGGGCATCATGCTGTGAGATTGTGGGCATCATGCTATGAGATTGTGTGCAGCTTGTTGTGAGATTGTGTGCATCATGCTGTGAGATTGTGTGCAGCTTGTTGTGAGATTGTGGGCATCTTGCTGTGAGATTGTGTGCATCTTGTTGTGAGATTGTGTGCATCATGCTGTGAGATTGTGGGCATCATGCTGCGAGACTGTGTGCATCTTGCTGTGAGATTGTGTGCAGCTTGTTGTGAAATTGCGGGCATCATGCTGCGAGATTGTGGGCATCATGCTGCGAGACTGTGTGCATCTTGCTGTGAGATTGTGTGCAGCTTGTTGTGAAATTGCGGGCATCATGCTGTGAGATTGCGGGCATCATGCTGTGAGATCGTGTGCATCATGCTGTGAGATTGTGGGCATCATGATGTGAGATTGTGTACATCATGCTGTGAGATTGTGGGCATCATGCTGTGAGATTGTGGGCATCATGCTGTGAGATTCTGTGCATCATGCTATGAGATTGTGTGCAGCTTGTTGTGAGATTGTGTGCATCATGCTGTGAGATTGTGTGCATCATGCTGTGAGATTGTGTGCATCATGCTGTGAGATTGTGTGCATCATGTTGTGAGATTGTGTGCATCATGCTGTGAGATTATGTATCTTGTTGTGAGATTGTGGGCATCGTGCTGTGAGATTGCGGGCATCATGCTGTGAGATTGTGTGCATCATGCGGAGATTGTGTGCAGCTTGTTGTGAGATTGTGGGCATCATGCTGTGAGATTGTGGGCATCATGCTGTGAGATTGCGGGAATCATGCTGTGAGATTGTGGGCATCATGCTGTGAGATTGTGTACATCATACTGTGAGATTGCGGGAATCATGCTGTGAGATTGTGGGCATCATGCTGTGAGATTGCGTACATCATGCTATGAGATTGCGTGCATCATGCTGTGAGATTGCGGGAATCATGCTGTGAGATTGTGTGCATCATGCTGTGAGATTGCGGGCATCATGCTGTGAGATTGCGTGCATCATGCTGTGAGATTGCAGGCATCATGCTGTGAGATTGCGTGCATCATGCTGTGAGATTGCGGGCATCTTGCTGTGAGATTGCGGGCATCATGCTGTGAGATTGTGTGCATCATGCTGTGAGATTGTGGGCATCATGCTGTGAGATTGTGGGCATCATGCTGTGAGATTGTGGGCATCTTGCTGTGAGATTGTGTGCATCTTGCTGTGAGATTGTGTGCAGCTTGTTGTGAGATTGTGTGCATCATGCTGCGAGATTGTGGGCATCATGCTGCGAGACTGTGTGCATCTTGCTGTGAGATTGTGTGCAGCTTGCTGTGAGATTGTGTACATCATGCTGTGAGATTGTGGGCATCATGCTGTGAGATTGTGGGCATCATGCTGTGAGATTGTGTGCATCATGCTGTGAGATTGTGGGCATCATGCTGTGAGATTGTGTGCATCATGCTGTGAGATTGTGGGCATCTTGCTGTGAGATTGTGTGCATCTTGTTGTGAGATTGTGTGCATCATGCTGTGAGATTGTGGGCATCATGCTGCGAGACTGTGTGCATCTTGCTGTGAGATTGTGTGCAGCTTGTTGTGAAATTGCGGGCATCATGCTGTGAGATCGTGTGCATCATGCTGTGAGATTGTGTGCATCATGCTGTAAGATTGTGGGCATCATGCTGTGAGATTGTGGACATCATGCTTTGAGATTGTGGGCATCATGCTGTGAGATTGTGTGCATCATGCTGTGAGATTGTGTGCAGCTTGTTGTGAGATTGTGTGCATCATGCTGTGAGATTGTGTGCATCATGCTGTGAGATTGTGTGCAGCTTGTTGTGAGATTGTGTGCATCATGTTGTGAGATTGTTTGCATCATGCTGTGAGATTGTGTGCATCATGCTGTGAGATTGTGTGCATCATGCTGTGAGATTGTGTGCATCATGCTGTGAGATTGTGGGCATCATGCTGTGAGATTGTGGGCATCATGCTGTGAGATTGTGTACATCATGCTGTGAGATTGTGGGCATCATGCTGTGAGATTGTGGGCATCATGCTGTGAGATTGAGGGCATCTTGCTGTGAGATTGTGTGCATCTTGCTGTGAGATTGTGTGCAGCTTGTTGTGAGATTGTGTGCATTATGCTGCTGTGAGATTGTGGGCATCATGCTGTGAGATTGTGGGCATCATGCTGTGAGATTGTGTACATCATGCTGTGAGATTGTGGGCATCATGCTGTGAGATTGTGTGCATCACGCTGTGAGATTGTGGGCATCTTGCTGTGAGATTGTGTGCATCTTGTTGTGAGATTGTGTGCATCATGCTGTGAGATTGTGGGCATCATGCGGCGAGACTGTGTGCATCTTGCTGTGAGATTGTGTGCAGCTTGTTGTGAAATTGCGGGCATCATGCTGTGAGATCGTGTGCATCATGCTGTGAGATTGTGTGCATCATGCTGTGAGATTGTGGGCATCATGATGTGAGATTGTGTACATCATGCTGTGAGATTGTGGGCATCATGCTGTGAGATTGTGTGCATCATGCTGTGAGATTGTGGGCATCATGCTGTGAGATTGTGGGCATCGTGCTGTGAGATTGTGTGCATCATGCTATGAGATTGTGTGCAGCTTGTTGTGAGATTGTGTGCATCATGCTGTGAGATTGTGTGCAGCTTGTTGTGAGATTGTGTGCATCATGTTGTGAGATTGTGTGCATCATGCTGTGAGATTGTGGGCAGCTTGTTGTGAGATTGTGTGCAGCTTGTTGTGAGATTGTGTACATCATGCTGTGAGATTGTGGGCATCATGCTGTGAGATTGTGGGCATCATGCTGTGAGATTGTGTACATCATGCTGTGAGATTGTGGGCATCATGCTGTGAGATTGTGTGCATCATGCTGTGAGATTGTGGGCATCTTGCTGTGAGATTGTGTGCATCTTGTTGTGAGATTGTGTGCATCATGCTGTGAGATTGTGGGCATCATGCTGCGAGACTGTGTGCATCTTGCTGTGAGATTGTGTGCAGCTTGTTGTGAAATTGCGGGCATCATGCTGTGAGATCGTGTGCATCATGCTGTGAGATTGTGTACATCATGCTGTGAGATTGTGGGCATCATGATGTGAGATTGTGTACATCATGCTTTGAGATTGTGGGCATCATGCTGTGAGATTGTGTGCATCATGCTGTAAGATTGTGGGCATCATGCTGTGAGATTGTGGGCATCATGCTTTGAGATTGTGGGCATCATGCTGTGAGATTGTGTGCATCATGCTGTGAGATTGTGTGCAGCTTGTTGTGAGATTGTGTGCATCATGCTGTGAGATTGTGTGCATCATGCTGTGAGATTGTGTGCAGCTTGTTGTGAGATTGTGTGCATCATGTTGTGAGATTGTGTGCATCATGCTGTGAGATTGTGTGCATCATGCTGTGAGATTGTGGGCATCATGCTGTGAGATTGTGGGCATCATGCTGTGAGATTGTGTACATCATGCTGTGAGATTGTGGGCATCATGCTGTGAGATTGTGGGCATCATGCTGTGAGATTGTGGGCATCTTGCTGTGAGATTGTGTGCATCTTGCTGTGAGATTGTGTGCAGCTTGTTGTGAGATTGTGTGCATTATGCTGTGAGATTGTGGGCATCATGCTGCGAGACTGTGTGCATCTTGCTGTGAGATTGTGTGCAGCTTGTTGTGAGATTGTGTACATCATGCTGTGAGATTGTGGGCATCATGCTGTGAGATTGTGGGCATCATGCTGTGAGATTGTGTACATCATGCTGTGAGATTGTGGGCATCATGCTGTGAGATTGTGTGCATCATGCTGTGAGATTGTGGGCATCTTGCTGTGAGATTGTGTGCATCTTGTTGTGAGATTGTGTGCATCATGCTGTGAGATTGTGGGCATCATGCTGCGAGACTGTGTGCATCTTGCTGTGAGATTGTGTGCAGCTTGTTGTGAAATTGCGGGCATCATGCTGTGAGATCGTGTGCATCATGCTGTGAGATTGTGTACATCATGCTGTGAGATTGTGGGCATCATGATGTGAGATTGTGTACATCATGCTGTGAGATTGTGGGCATCATGCTGTGAGATTGTGTGCATCATGCTGTGAGATTGTGGGCATCATGCTGTGAGATTGTGGGCATCATGCTGTGAGATTGTGTGCATCATGCTATGAGATTGTGTGCAGCTTGTTGTGAGATTGTGTGCATCATGCTGTGAGATTGTGTGCAGCTTGTTGTGAGATTGTGTGCATCATGTTGTGAGATTGTGTGCATCATGCTGTGAGATTGTGTGCATCATGCTGTGAGATTGTGTGCATCATGCTGTGAGATTGTGTGCATCATGCTGTGAGATTGTGTGCAGCTTGTTGCGAGATTGTGAATGGCTGTTCATTCCATTAAATGGGGACATGACTGTCGAAATGATTACAAATAGGGAGTGACAGTCTAGTCTGACAAGGCCAAAAGGACGATACAAAGAGAATCCCCAAACAGAAATATTAGTAAAACCTGAATAAGGAAGTTCTGCTCTTGTTACATAAATAACCAGGATGTGTCATTCTCTACTTCTCATTCAGGAATAAAGGAGGAAAATCTATTATAGCTGCAGGAATAAGAACGCTCGCTGTCCGGTACTCAGATTCTCTGGCTGGACTCCACTTTGCATGATGAAGATTCCAAGATACCATTGATTATCTAATTATTTTATCAATGACGGCTCCATGCAGCAGCGTCTAAGCCTCAGCCACAGCTCCTGCGAGGAACGGTGCAATCTCCTCCTCCGTGCCCTGTGCGACAGATGATATCTGTTTTCTCCTGTGAGTTCGAATTTAAGAGCCACTGAAGCTCAGCAACTGTATATTTTGGCTCAAATGAGCTGAAAATTGCATTCAATTTGAATTTCAAAACTATGAGGGGAGAAAAAAAAACAGCGCTACTTTTTGGCTTAGGAAGTGTAACTCCTTCCTGTCACTTCTCAGGATACACAGGGGTGTCATATATTGGCCGAACTCTTTACACTACCGGATACAGGGTCACCGGACCTCTATATATTCACTTGGCTACTAAAAAAAAACCAAAGGCCCTCATTCAGAGCCGCTCGCTATCTGCGGTCGTTCGTTTTCTAAAAAGGGGTGGCTATTCAAATGAACCGTTCGCACTTTGCGGTCTGTTCACGCCTCTAAGTCTGAACGAGCGAGCAAAACATGCGAACGTAAATTTGAAAAATACGCCCCCTGGCCGCTCGCACCATACGTCATGTCCGCTATTTATTAGATTAATCGAGTACATCGACCAGCGTATGAGCTGCTCGCTATTCTTGTGGTTGGTTTTTTCAACCACTATTTTGCGAGCAGTTCTGACTATAAAACAACCAAGTGACGTGGTCAATGACGCTGCTGGATTAATTATGCACTCCCTTAAAACGCCCGTTTTGACCTTTAAGCACGCCTGCGATCGGATTTCCACTCCCCGTTTTCGAGCACCTTCCCCTGTTACCACCACATACGCCTCATTCTGTCACTCAAAATAGCAGGCATTCGCTATTTTGCGAGCACATGAATTTCGACCGCATAGACTGGTTCGCGCATGCGTATAACGATCCGTACGCATGCGCAGTTGGGCAAACATCGCTCGGAGCGAACGAGCGGCCGCTTACGAGTGGCTCTGAATCAGGCCCAAAGCTTGCATGACGGCGAATCTGAAACTACCGGTCTGTTAGGCTCCGGTGTGAATGGGTACAGATATTGGCATGTCCATCTTGTGCCGTTTTCCAAAAAAATATTATTTGGCTATATATATATATATATCTATTATTCTCTGGTGTCTTATATTTTGTTTTTCTGCTTGCAAGCTTTGTGAGATAAGTAATTTGACCTTAGTAATTCACTTGCCATTCCTCTTTTTGAAAAAGGTAAAGTGGCAGGAACTGTATTTAAAAAAAACGGTCACTTTCCCAGAATCCGAGAGGCGAGATGCATGAGGACGCATCTGTAAATATTTTTACAAAAACAAATCAGCTTATATAAAGTTTATGCTAATTTGAAAGATAATAATTATATTGTTTAAATATTTTCCAAACTCGGACAAGTTCTACATCAGGAAATACTTTCTTACATTATAATATTCTGCTTATGCTGCTACTGTCAGGGAGGATGAGAGGATAAGTCGCTCCCGCTGCCCAGAAAAGGGGGAAAAACAAGGAAAAAGTGATCACTTCATGGGAGACTATTTTCAGAATTTTGTTTGGGTTGCTCAGACAGGGACCCATCAATTATTTAAAAGACGTAACAGGATGCTTCCTTTGCTGGGTAAATCTGCAAGCAGACCCCGAGAGACCATGGAACATGAATTAAGTAGCATTTATTAGTTCACTTGCAGAAAGCAGATTCAGCTGCCAGGACTGCCCGAGGTGCTAGATTGTTCGTTGTACCTTAGAATTGCCAGGGAGACTGCAGTTTATTCTGATTGGGAAATGCCTGCGGAGAAAAAAAAAAAAAAAGACAAATTCATCATCTTGTTTAACCTTATTTTCCCTGTTTCCAGTTGATGTATCGTCTTCATTTAAATTACAAATGTACTAATCTGTAGCAATGTTTGCTGAGCACAATGTTAAATGGTGGAAGCACGGAATATCATCACTCGCTATAACATTGTAACTCTAACCACAGACACGCTGCTCGGCGCGACTCTGAGTGTGCGAGTTCCTCTGCTGAGATTTGCTATTCATGGTTTTTTTGTGCGTCTGTCTTTGGTAAATCGGGGTAAAGTTTTTGCTGATTGAAACATTTGAGGAAAATGCTGATCTGGGGAACAGAAGTGCAGAGGATTCCAGCGTGACCGGGAGCAGCGTAGAGTTTTCCCGCTACGATGCCGAATTACATTTTTTGCTACTAACTCACATTTATAGTGGAAAGCTATTTTGCATATAAAACTTGGGCATAAAGTTGTGGCTGCAATAAGTTCATACTGACTCTAACAACAGCTACTTTCATATAAGTGCTTCCTGCATCCATTCAGTCCGCAGTCATTACAAGCATCTACTAATTGGGCTGTTCTGCACTTCGCACCCATTCCAGCAGGTGTCACACTACACACTGGTGCATCCATCTATCAGTCCTGTGCAACACTCCAGTGTCATCATCTCCTGTAGGCTGATACCGGTACTACAGCGACCTCACTGTAGTCATCTACTACCTATTTCGCTACAGCCATGGCCAAAAGTTTTGAGAATGACACAAGTATTGGTTTTCATAAAGTTTGCTTTTTCAGTGTTTTTTTGTCAGCTTCTAAGAATGCTTTACTGTTGACATGACACAGGACTGATGGTAGCGCTCACCTTTCCTTCTCCAGACAAGCATTTTTCCAGTTGCCCCAAACAATTTGAAAGGAGATTCATCAGAGAAAATAATTTTATCCCAGTCCTCAACAGTCCAATCCCCCCTGTAGCTTTTGAAGAAAATCAGTCTATCCCTGATGTTTTTTATGGAGAGAAGTGGCTTCTTTGCTGCACTTTTTGACACCAGGCCATCCTCCAAAAGTCTTCGTCCTGACTCATGCCACCAGTAAAGCATCCTGAGACCATTCATGTGTGGGGTTGCTTCTCAGCCAAGGGAGTGGGCTCACTCATAATTTTACCTAAGAACACAGCCATGAATAAAGAATGGTGCCAAAACATCCTCCAAGAGCAACTTCTCCCAACCATCCAAGGACAGTTTGGTGATGAACAATGCCTTATCCAGCATGATGGAGCACCTTGCCATAAGGCAAACCTGATAACTAAGTGGCTCAGGGAACAAAACATTGACATTTTGGGTCCATGGCCAGGAAACTCCCAAGACCTTAATCCCATTTAGAACTTGTGCTCAATCCTTAAGAGGTGGGTGGACAAACAAAAATTCTGACAAACTCCACGCATTGATCAGACAAGAATGGGCGGCCATCAGTCAGTATGTGGCCCAGAAGTTGATTGACAGCATGCCAGGGCGAATTGCAGAGTCTTGAAAAAGAAGGGACAACACTGCAAATATTGTCAATAAGAGCCTTTGACACTTATGAAATGCTGTAATGTTACCTCAGTATACCATAGTAACATCTGACACTTATGTAATGCTGCAATGTTACTTCAGTATACCATAGTAACATCTGACTTATGTAATGCTGTAATGTTACCTCAGTATACCATAGTAACATCTGACACTTATGTAATGCTGTAATGTTACCTCAGTATACCATAGTAACATCTTATGTAATACTACGTCAGTATACCACAGTAACATCTGACACTTATGTAATACTACATCAGTATACCATAGTAACATCTGACACTTATGAAATGCTGTAATGTTACCTCAGTATACCCTAGTAACATCTGACACTTATGTAATGCTGTAATGTTACCTCAGTATACCCTAGTAACATCTGACACTTATGTAATGCTGTAATGTTACCTCAGTATACCATAGTAACATCTGACACTTATGTAAGGCTGTAATGTTACATCAGTATACCATAGTAGCATCTGAAACTTATGTAATGCTGTAATGTTACCTCAGTATACCATAGTAACATCTGACACATATAATGCTGTAATGTTACCTCAGTATACCCTAGTAACATCTGACACTTATGTCATGCTGTAATGTTACCTCAGTATACCATAGTAACATCTGACACTTATGTAATGCTGTAATGTTACCTCAGTATACCATAGTAACATCTGACACTTATGTAATGATGTAATGTTACCTCAGTATACCATAGTAACATCTGACACTTATGTCATTCTGTAATGTTACCTCAGTATACCATAGTAACATCTGACACTTATGTAATGCTGTAATGTTACCTCAGTATACCATAGTAACATCTGACACTTATGTAATGCTGTAATGTTACCTCAGTATACCATAGTAACATCTGACAAAAAGGTATAAAAACACTGAAGCAGCAAACTTTGTGAAAACCAATACCTGTGTCATTCTCAAAATTTCATGGCCTCAAGCTTCCATTACTCTCTCACAAACAAAGCTAATCCCAGGGGCCCTGATCCGAACCTAGAAAGGCCCAATGACGTGACACCACTGTTTTATTGAACCCATCCTTTGTGGTGCTGGGAATGTGGATTCCCAACCTATCAGTTCTACACTTGGCTTTAAATGTTTATGAAGCCAAATGTGTTACTGGTACGACATTTGTAATAATAAATTGCCAAAACAAGGGCAAGCGGTCTTCCGTCTTCTACTATTTCCATTGGGATATCCCATATACAGCATGATTGGAGCACTCGCAGCAAAAGCGAAAGAGGGAACCTGAACCTTTTCTCTTTAAAATGCTGGGACATGACAATCTACCATTTGGGTGCAACTTTATAGTGTTTCGACCACTGTGATACTTTGTGAACATGTTGTGTAAATCTAAACATCTTTGATCACTGCATTTCCTCTATATTCAGCTCCAGAGGGGACATTTACTAACCGACTGATTAAGAGTTGGATAAGTGCGGCCCTAGTTCCTGGTCATTTTTACTGAGGGATCTATTATGTAACATAGTGATTAGGGTGCTATTCACCATCGGTGGGGGAACCTCGCCGCGGGGGAAACCTATCACCCGATTTTCCCATAACACAAAGGATTCTGTAAGTTAATATTGAGAAATTCACAGGATCATAATATGTTGAGTAAATCAGCGGTGAGCTGCCCAAACCATTATAACTGAGACATTAAGGAAGACCCTCTTATTTTTTTAAAGAAATTTTGGAGCACAAATGGGGTCAAGAGGCTGAAAGTGGAACTGTCATCATCATCATCATTATTGTTACTTCACTTTCCAATTTATTTAGTATTATTATATTACAGGTTGAGTCTCCCATATCCAAAATGCTCGGAACCAAGGCTATTTTGGATATCGGAATATTCCGTATTTTGGAATATTTGTATACCATATTGAAATGTCTTAGGTATAGGGCCCAAATCTAAGCACAGAATGCATTTATGATTCATATACACCTTATACACACAGCCTGAAGGTCATTTTATACTTTATTTTTAATAATTTTATGCCTTAAACAAAGTTTGTGTACATTGAACCATCAAAAATCAAAGATTTCACTATCTCAGTCATTCAAAAATATTCTGTATTTCAGAATATTTGGATACGGGAGACTCAACCTGTATTATTATTAATTATTATTATTATTATTATTATTATTATTATTATTTCCCAATGGAGTCTTCCTTCATGTATTCATCTATATAGAGACAGCATATTCCGTTGCATCTTACAACTGGGAACAAATCAGTAATAGAACAAGACTGGATAATACGAGACAGAGAGGTATGAGGGCCCTGCTCGCAGGCTTAAGGCCCCCACACACGGAGCAAAATAGCGGCTGATCCGACGGACTGGAACGATATCACCGTGTGGGTATGATATCGGGCAGTGCGTGCTCCCATGGGGCTGTCCGTCGCTCCTCCAGATCTTTCTGCTTGTTCAATTGATCTGGGGGATCGACAACGATCCCATGCAGAACTTTGCGGGGGGGAAGGAGTGCTTGGCAAATTGGGCGGTTGGGCACCAGATAGCTGCATGTGTGGATATGTCGGCCGTCGCATATCGCATTGTGTATGGGGCCCTTTACACACTATAGGGGAGTGTGATACACAGGGATAAGTGCTACATTATGCATATTGGTCCAGCCAGATTGCAGAGGCTCTCGGTGGCTGGATGATCCGATGACACAGTAATGTTCGCCTGGGGTTAGTGGGTTGTATGAGTGTAGAAAGAGAACATATGTAACGTTGTGTGTGGGCTGTGTAGAGGGGATGTTATTGGGTACAATAATCTATGGGGGATATGGGAGTGATTCTGGACTTTGCTAAGCTACCTGCAGAGGTGAGATATACGGGAGCGAATGAAGAAAAGTCTTGGTGTGCCAGGGAGGTCTGGGGGATCTTACGCAGGGCGGAGGGGGTGAGTTATACGGGAGTGAATGAAGAAAAGTCTTGGTGTGCCAGGGAGGTCTGGGGGATCTTACGCAGGGCGGAGGGGGTGAGCTATACGGGAGTGAATGAAGGAAAATCTTGGTGTGCCAGGGAGGTCTGGGAGATCTTACGCAGGGCGGAGGGGGTGAGTTATGAGATATTATGAGATAAGTGAAGAGATGCATGGTCATGTAGTTTGGTTATTATGTATAAGCAGAATTATTTTATATTGAATTCGGTGAAATACAGGCATATAATGTAAGGTCTGACAATTCTTTGTTGCTACTGTACACTAACTTTATATTAATCAGGAAATCATTTGCCTGTAAGTCCCTCAAACATAAATGGGGAGGGAATACACCTGCACTTAGACCCCTTATTTCCTTATGTTTCCACTGATAAGGACCTAACATTATAGAACGTCCATTCCCTTATTCTGCCCATATACAGATGGGTGAGAGGTCTGATCTCTTCTGCTCCACAACTTGCTATCGAGAGGCGGAAAGACACCACAGGCCTCATTTACCCGATAAGCCTGCAAAATAGTGGTTCTAGTTCTGATTGTCTAATCTATACCTGGTGCCGTCCAACAAAATACATTACATGAAAAGCAAAGGACCAATACTCTCTGCAAACACCGCACAGTACAAAGAGCGCGCTCTGAAAGACACAGTAACTGCAGCGCTTCATATGCTACCAAAGATTAAGCTGAACTAATGAGCTCTAAAAAAATGCAGGTTTTCTATTTACTTTATTGTATGATTACACCTGGGGCTCATGGAGAGTTGGATGATTACACCTGCTCAGGTAGCACATTGGGGCTCATGCAGAGGTGGATGATTACACCTGCTCAGGTAGCACATTGGGGCTCATGTAAAGTTGGATGATTACACCTGCTCAGGTAGCACATTGGGGCTCATGCAGAGTTGGATGATTACACCTGCTCAGGTAGCACATTGGGGCTCATGGAGAGTTGGATGATGACACCTGCTCAGGTAGCACATTGGGACTCATGGAGAGTTGGATGATTACACCTGCTCAGGTAGCACATTGGGGCTCATGTAGAGTTGGATGATTACACCTGCTCAGGTAGCACATTGGGGCTCATGGAGAGTTGGATGATTACACCTGCTCAGGTAGCACATTGGGGCTCATGGAGAGTTGGATGATTACACCTGCTCAGGTAGCACATTGGGGCTCATGGAGTTGGATGATTGCACCTGCTCAGGTAGCACATTGGGGCTCATGTAAAGTTGGATGATTACACCTGCTCAGGTAGCACATTGGGGCTCATGCAGAGGTGGATGATTACACTTACTCAGGTAGCACATTGGGGCTCATGGAGAGTTGGATGATGAGACCTGCTCAGGTAGCACATTGGGGCTCATGGAGAGTTGGATGATTACACCTGCTCAGGTAGCACATTGGGGCTCATGGAGAGTTGGATGATTACACCTGCTCAGGTAGCACATCGGGGCTCATGGAGAGTTGGATGATTACACCTGCTCAGGTAGTACATTGGGGCTCATGGAGAGTTGGATGATTACACCTGCTCAGGTAGCACATTGGGGCTCATGGAGAGTTGGATGATTACACCTGCTCAGGTAGCACATTGGGGCTCATGGAGAGTTGGATGATTACACCTGCTCAGGTAAGCACAGTGGGGCTCATGGAGAGTTGGATGATTACACCTGCTCAGGTAAGCACATTGGGACTCATGGAGAGTTGGATGATTACACCTGCTCAGGTAGCACATTGGGGGTCATGGAGAGTTGGATGATTACACCTGCTCAGGTAGCACATTGGGGCTCATGGAGAGTTGGATGATTACAGCTGCTCAGGTAGCACATTGGGGCTCATGGAGAGTTGGATGATTACACCTGCTCAGGTAGCACATTGGGGCTCATGTAAAGTTGGATGAATTAAACTTTAGCGTTTAGTACTAAAACTGTGAAGGCACATCTCTGCAGGCTATCCTCATGCTGTACTCATTGCTAGCGTTCCCGGTAGTCTGTTTTCGCACCCTGCCCTTTTGACCGCGCCCCACTAAAACAACCGGACGGGGCCACAGTGTCTCGTGGGAGGGGGGAGGGATTGCCGTGCAGTGCACATCGCCGGTGAATAGGGGGTGGGGACAGGGACCCTTTGCACAAAACGTGGCATGTGCTTTGAGGCAGTGCCGAGGTCAGTGAACGCGTCTGATGCAGATTGGCCTCGACAGCGGAGATGTGACGGTGATTCCTTAGGGTTACTCAGATGGCCGACACCTGCCTGATGGTCGCAATGGCGATCCCATGCTGAGTCTTTAGACGCCACAGCAGATCACAGTAGCTTTTTACAGAAGACGTCTCCTGTATCTATTGCAGGTTTTCGCACATCCACTGCGTATGAAGACGACAAAGCCGATAGCGTCCACCCCTGAATGAGGCCCAGTGAGCATTCAAGAGACAAAGCCATACAGATGGTTCATTACCCCAGCCGCCATGCACTCCCACTACTCGCTACCAGGACGAAAGCGGCATAAATGATCCGCAATGGTTAAGTTGAACAGTAACATTTACGTTGGCTGATAATGTGGAATACTAATAGAATGTGCCTTTACATGTAACATAGTAATATACAGGAGTGTCTAACAGGCTATAACTTCTGTGGGTTCTGTGTAATTATAGCTGTGGTCATTTATTTTGTCTGAACTTGTAACAGTCCTCCCGCACTATGTGGGCAGTCACGGGGCTATTAGGAAGAGAACTCATCCCAAAATGGCATCTGGCTCGCTGGCAGCGTCTTTGCACAGTTGCGTTGGCATATGTGGATCGGCCAAAGCACAGCGACACGTCTGCTGAAACGATACATTATCTGACACTCCTCTGTCCTTTTCTCCCGCACACACACTGCACAGGTGCTGCAAGGAGACAGCAAGATGATGACCAGTATATATTCTGTCTGATCATTACTTTATAGAGCATCCCATGCCTGCACACAGGACAGACAGCCACATAGCTTCCGGCACTTCCATGGAGCAATGCCCTGAGCCACCGGACTCCTCAGGATATTGGGGTCTAATCAGCCGTGATTTTTATTTTTTTTTTACTTAAAAATGCGTAAGCTGTAATTTCTGCATTTTTTAAGTATGTCCACTATTCAGCAATGGGTTGGAAAAAAAAAAAAAAGAGTAGGAAAAAGGGTGATTTTGGGGAACTTTGAGGGAACATTGAAAAATAAAAATTATAAAAATAATTATCTTTCAACTAAAAAATATTGTGATTAAATTTGGGGTGCCTAAACTAACGAAAAAGTACATTTTTGGGGTAATTTGATGAAATAGTTTTTTTTACCCCCAAAAAATGACATGTAATTTTTGAAATAATGAAGATAATTTAAAACTTCCAAATGCCTAATTAGTCATTGGGGGGGGGGTCCAAGGGGTTCAGCACAGTGTCTCGACATTTTAACCTTAAAATAAAGATCTTCCTTCCCATCTCTCACCCTCAGGGAGGTGCGAGTGGAAAGTTGCGAATTCAGTCTGACTAATTCAGTGCGAGTTGCTAATTGAATTGCAAAATGAATTCGCTACGCGAATTCGAAGTGAAAATTGCAACTCGCAATTCGCACCTAATAGGTTTGACCCCTAAGAAGCCGCTGTAGCTTCCTGCACCCGCCAATCGAAGCACAGCAACACAAGATTTACATACATAACCCCCAGCGCCACTCAGGTACTGAACAGAACGGCAGCATAAGGAGATCTATAATATACAGTATATATATATATATATATATATATATATATTATATATATATATATATATATATATATATATATATAATATCTGCGACCAAAACAATACTTAGGTGATCACCGAGTTATAGCAGAATATAGAGCTATTTGCCTGGGGCACAGCGTTCCCCCGGAATGAACCGAAGATCCAGCCCTGCAACCCTTCCTCCTGCTAAGGCTAGCATAGGGACCAGTTGTCGATGCCCCTCCCTCTTGTACTCTGCCTGTAGCAACAATGGAACGGATTCAGAGATGGACGCTAATGTGATCGCAGCTGCGATTTCGTGCAGATTATGCGCATGTGCAATGGCAGACAATCGCTCAATCTGCGCAAATATCAGCATTACATGAATCTCTGAATCAGGCCCAATATAGGAGAGAGGAGTAGCGTTCCCGCTAGGCTGTTTTAGCGGGGCGCGGCGCCCTGCCCGCCTTCTGGAGGGCAAAAAGCACCCTGCCCTCACAGCCTGCGGGAGCCGTTCTCACCCGCGGGACGCAGTGTCCCGCGGGTGGAGAAACATGCGGTGACCCGGTCACCGCCGGAGAATAGACGCCGTGCGCATGCGCCCGGCATCCATTCTCCCTGTCTGCAGGGCTTGGGGGCTGCCCGGCGTCTTATAGACATGCCCCCTTTTCCGATGACCACGCCCCCTTCTCGGAAGCGCGCCCTGCCTCCCGCCGGAGCTAGAAGGAACACTAGAGGAGCATTGGGGAACTATACAGATGTGGGGAACTCAGGACCCCAGGTACAGTAGGCAGACATAACATTCTGATCTGTACCCAAAACTATTTCTTTTTATTCTACTAGAATGTTCTCTAATAAACTTTTATCAAAGATACAGCAAGTAAAACTTGTGCTGGGTGAGAAGACACCTATAAGGAAAGGAGGGGAACAAAGTGATTAATGAATAAAGTAACAATGTTGGGCTACTGTCACCTTACTGGCTATGAGGACGCGTCTATCACAGTGCCGGCCAGGGAGATGTTGTTGTGTTGGTGACTTTGAGAACTAGGTTGAAAACTTCACTTTCTGACAACTGATCGCTCACCGAGGATATTTCTAAACGCTAATAACCTGATTAGCGCTGTAACTCTTTATATAATAATAATACTGTGATTAACAGTACAGTAGCAGTATAGTACATAACAGCTGCCGCTCACTCACATTAGGCGACAGAGCCCCTATAAGGCATCTGTTCAGGTTTTCTTGTTGGTACAAACAAACCTGCGACAGACTGAAAACCAGCACCTGTTCATCTGCAGGGAAGGAATAGCGTAATGGGGACACGCGGCTGAATATATGTGCATGATAAATAGGCACATTTGCAGAATATTGTGCTGGACATGTCTATATTTCTTGTATTTCATAGATGAGACTGAAGCCGCCTGCACACTGATATTCCGATACCTCTCTAAGGACATGTGCAAAGGCAAAAAAGCCACATTGCATGTATG
The DNA here is from genome assembly GCA_031769625.1 of Taudactylus pleione. Taxonomy (NCBI): domain Eukaryota; kingdom Metazoa; phylum Chordata; class Amphibia; order Anura; family Myobatrachidae; genus Taudactylus; species Taudactylus pleione. Next base: position 383,276 of record JAUIMM010001238.1, read on the forward strand.
TATGTGTTTAATATGCGATTAGCGAGGATAATGACATTCATAATGATGTCATCACAATGCCGACATTCTTCATGGATCGCCAGAGGAGGGTAAGGATTAGGCTACAGGAGGTGGCGCCAAGAGTTACGGTTAGTAATACCACCGGAAGTCGCGCAAAATCTGATGGAAGTCATCCTGAAGTCACCGCTAGACCCAGAAGATATCGTTGGAGCCGCTGTACCAGGTAAGACACCCCTAGACAAACAGTTGACATTCATCAGTGTCGACATAATGAATGGCGACCAATATACCACACCTGCGTAAGACACATCTAGAAGTGCATTCAGTCTGCATTCCTAGGGTCAGGTCACTGAATTCAGGGTCCCTGCAACCCACAGTAAGGAGGAGACAGATAATGTATTAGTGAGGAATGTGTCGAAGCCGGATAATTGGCTGAGACATAATATGTTTAAAATTAAAACTGCACGACGCCATTTTGCGAATGGCGACAAGACGCCATTTTGCGACTGGCCGCCTAGCGCCATTTTAGCGAATCTCACCCATTATAAATACATACGGCGATGCTATTATTTAGCGTTGTGCGATTCCCACGCAATAGAAAGATGTTAAAAGTCCTCATTATAGAAATACAGACAGTTACTAAAACATATAATATGATCAACGCTGCAAAACACGTACTACGGTGTACTCCACAAAACACGTATTCGCACAATGCTAACTAGCGTCTTTTCCCAATACCCCAATACTTACACACTGCACACTTACATAAAAAGGTTCCATGGCATTAAGGTTACTATTTAAGGTTTCATTCATTATCAGTAATGTTGTGAAATACATGTTATTTGATATCTAAGGTTTAGTACATGATAAGCAGACCGTGTTTGGTGTCATTCTAAACCACTGTGTCTTTGCAGATTTCCGGTTCCATTGGTGAAGAAATCGCAACATGTGTCTGCAAATTATGGATCATAGAGAGTTAGGCATTAAAATGTATCCTGTAATGTAGCCAGTCTAATTTGTTATGCAGTGGGAAAAAGGACACAAAGAGCTGTTGGAGGCTGGAATGTGACCATACGAATTGACCTATGAACTGTACTGTAACAGAAGAACCAGGAAGAAGAACCAATGGAATCATGCCAAACTGTTCTATTGTATTGCCTATCCCTGTAAGAGTACAAGATGCTAGTCTTCTTGCTTTGCTGTTGACGGAGATTTCATCTTTGATGCTGGGATCTGGATCCAGAGCGCGTGCGGATGTAACGACTGTACCTTGTGACTGTATAATTTGTTTGCGCTAATTGTATTTAGATCACAGCGTGTAACTATCTGTTTTTATGGTGAATAATAACTTTTTGCGCTTTGGAACCACAATCAAAGTCTGAAAGCAATTATTTCTTGTGCGACTCATAACGCTAAACAGCGACAATTTTAGAGTGTACAGAGAGGTAGGAATCGATAAATGATTATATTATGGGGGGATACCACAGGACGCATTGGGGATAATTAATTGCTATCATGTACAATCAAAGGTTAAGGACACAAGTCCCCCCAGCCCGCAGGATTGAAGAGTGTTCTCAATTATAATCTAGGACCCTCCCCCCAGGCAACATCAAATGCAATAATCTGCGCTGTACAGACTGAAAGGCTTCCATGGGAACGTCCACAGGTGACACTGGGAAGATACACAGCAGCCTATGTACTAACCCAGTATCTGCATTTGTTCTGCTGGTCCATGAAATAAAGGATTCCACGTCTGGAGATCAGCGGGAACAGCTCGGGGTATTTCCATGTGAGGAGAGGCCCCACGTAGAAAAGAGAAGATTCTGTTATACAACTAGAACGTGATGAGGATGGTGCGACGGAACTGCGCAGGAATGGGAGGAAGGAGAGGGGTAAATACAGAGCTAGTTACAGCAAAAATAACTGATCAACAATTCCTCTGTAATGTGTCAGAGCACTCGCCCCCCCCTAAGGCGTCCATGCTCCCAATAACTCTGGGCCTGGTTTGTAAAGGAAAAGACATTGCAAAGGCTACAAGAGGGGCTGTAATTTGTCATACAGCATCTATCCTGGGCCTGACAATTATACTGCCGTGCTCAGTATCTGCTGGGTTCTTATGACTAATAACCAGGCCTGAGAAGGATGACACACAGTACAGAATAAGCCTCACGTCTGCAGATGGCAAGTAACTTCTGAGAACCTAAAATGATCATATAAAATAAGCATATACAATATTGCTGTTTGTTATTCCAACACTCTGTGCAAACTAAAGGAAGATATAATTAATGCTCTCAGCCCATCCAATTCCCTTTTTTTCTGTTGTTACTCAGTTGACAAGATAAGAAATATGGTTCTGTATAAAGAACGTGTAAATGTAAAGTTCCTCTCTCTGTATGAAGGATGAGTGGGTGAAAAAAGGCGGCCTAGTGGGCGAGTAGGGGGGGGGGGGGGGGGGGGCTTGGTGAGCTAGTCCTAATGCTTCCACAGTGCCTCATTTAGAGTTCAACGCAATTTTACTCCTCAAAACAAACATGCAAAACAGAACAGTACATCTGTGTCAGGATACAAATATAAGGCATGCTCCGGGAGAGGGGCATACATACATACATACATACATACATACATACAGGGCTGCATGTGACAGGGGCAGTGACAGGATGTGAGGAGGGGAATGGGGGCAGCAGGAAGTCACAGACTGAGAGTTATATAGTGGGAGGAGCAGGGTCCCCAGCAGCACAGAGTATATCAGGAGATGAGTGATGTGTTAGTGAGGACAGGGCTGCATGTGACAGGGGCAGTGACAGGATGTGAGGCGGGGAATGGAGGCAGCAGGAAGCCACAGACTGAGAGTTATATAGTGGGAGGAGCAGGGTCCCCAGCAGCACAGAGTATATCAGGAGATGAGTGATGTGTCAGTGAGGACAGGGCTGCATGTGACAGGGGCAGTGACAGGATGTGAGGAGGGCAATGGAGGCAGCAGGAAGCCACAGACTGAGAGTTATATAGTGGGAGGAGCAGGGTCCCCAGCAGCACAGAGTATATCAGGAGATGAGTGATGTGTTAGTGAGGACAGGGCTGCATGTGACAGGGGCAGTGACAGGATGTGAGGAGGGGAATGGAGGCAGCAGGAAGACACAGACTGAGAGTTATATAGTGGGAGGAGCAGGGACCCCAGAAGCACAGAGTATATCAGGAGATGAGTGATGTGTCAGTGAGGACAGGGCTGCATGTGACAGGGGCAGTGACATGATGTGAGGAGGGGAATGGAGGCAGCAGGAAGCCACAGACTGAGAGTAATATAGTGGGAGGAGCAGGATCCACAGCAGCGCAGAGTATATCAGGAGATGAGTGATGTGTTAGTGAGGACAGGGCTGCATGTGATAGGGGCAGTGACATGATGTGAGGAGAGGAATGGAGGCAGCAGGAAGCCACAGACTGAGCGTTATATATTGGGAGGAGCAGGGTCCCCTGCAGCACAGCAGGAAGCCACAGACTGAGAGTAATATAGTGGGAGGAGCAGGATCCACAGCAGCACAGAGTATATCAGGAGATGAGTGATGTGTCAGTGAGGACATGGCTGCATGTGACAGGGGCAGTGACATGATGTGAGGAGGGGAATGGAGGCAGTAGGAAGCCACAGACTGATATTTATATAGTGGGAGGAGCAGGGACCCCAGCAGCACAGAGTATATCAGGAGATGAGTGATGTGTTAGTGAGGACAGGGATGCATGTGACAGGGGCAGTGACATGATGTGAGGAGGGGAATGGAGGCAGCAGGAAGCCACAGACTGAGAGTTATATAGTGGGAGGAGCAGGGTCCCCAGCAGCACAGAGTATATCAGGAGATGAGTGATGTGTTAGTGAGGACAGGGCTGCATGTGACAGGGGCAGTGACATGATGTGAGGAGGGGAATGGAGGCAGCAGGAAGCCACAGACTGAGTTATATAGTGTGAGGAGCATTATCCCTCAGCAGCACAGAGTATATCAGGAGATGAGTGATGTGTCAATGAGGACAGGGCTGCATGTGACAGGGGCAGTGACAGGATGTGAGGAGGGGAATGGAGGCAGCAGGAAGTCACAGACAGAGTTATATAGTGGGAGGAACAGGGTCCCCAGCAGCACAGAGTATATCAGGAGATGAGTGATGTGTCAGTGAGGACAGGGCTGCATGTGACCGGGGCAGTGACATGATCTTAGGGGGACAATAGAGGCACCACGAAGCCACAGACTGAGAGTTATATAGTGGGAGGAGCAGGGTCCCCAGCAGCACAGAGTATATCAGGAGATGAGTGATGTATTACTGAGGACAGGGCTGCATGTGACCTGGGCAGTGAATGATGTGAGGAGGGGAATGGAGGCAGCAGGAAGTCACAGACTGAGAGTTATATAGTGAGAGGAGCAGGGTCCCCAGCAGCACAGAGTATATCAGGAGATGAGTGATGTGTTAGTGAGGACAGGGCTGCATGTGACAGGGGCAGTGACATGATGTGAGGAGGGGAATGGAGGCAGCAGGAAGCCACAGACTGAGAGTAATATAGTGGGAGGAGCAGGATCCACAGCAGCGCAGAGTATATCAGGAGATGAGTGATGTGTTAGTGAGGACAGGGCTGCATGTGACAGGGGCAGTGACATGATGTGAGGAGAGGAATGGAGGCAGCAGGAAGCCACAGACTGAGCGTTATATATTGGGAGGAGCAGGGTCCCCTGCAGCACAGCAGGAAGCCACAGACTGAGAGTAATATAGTGGGAGGAGCAGGATCCACAGCAGCACAGAGTATATCAGGAGATGAGTGATGTGTCAGTGAGGACATGGCTGCGTGTGACAGGGGCAGTGACATGATGTGAGGAGAGGAATGGAGGCAGTAGGAAGCCACAGACTGACAGTTATAAAGTGGGAGGAGCAGGGTCCCCAGCAGCACACAGTATGTCAGGAGATGAGTGATGTGTTAGTGAGGACAGGGCTGCATGTGACAGGGGCAGTGACATGATGTGAGGAGGGGAATGGAGGCAGCAGGAAGCCACAGACTGAGAGTTATAAAGTGGGAGGAGCAGGGTCCCCAGCAGCACACAGTATGTCAGGAGATGAGTGATGTGTTAGTGAGGACAGAGCTGCATGTGACGGGTAGTGACATGATGTGAGGAGGGGAATAGAGCAGAGCTGTGGAAATGTGCAGCTAGCAGAATAGATAAAGTAAGATATAACAGTATCACTTTATTTTTCACTATTTTCTGGGACAGGCTCTTATCTGAGCAAGATAATTTTGATAAATCAGCGCAAATAATTGCGTAAGGGCACAATTGGTTGCTATAACCAATAATAGTTTATGGAGCCCCTCTGCCGCCAATGATAAATAGGTACCGAATGCTGCCCATCCACTACTAGATGTGGGGACGACGGCACGACTACGACATCATAATCGCGCAGTCATCCCCCTAGGGGTGAAGTGCATACACTGAACGTTCAGACGTGCAGTGTATGCAGATTAATCATCCCCGAACATGGCAACCTGACGGCGGTCGTCAGGTTGACCATCATGTTCGGGCAATGATAGATGTTATAAACGACCAGCGGGCACCTTTAGTCTTTCCATATCTAGTGACAGAATGATAATATTCACTAGGGTTCATCTTACTGAGATGAAGTTTACAGATCTGCGCATTAGTTATTTATTCTTCTCATTCACGCTGGAGGTGTAGCATCGCCATTCGCGCCTTATAATCAAGTCTGTTTGACAAAAAGCTCTGGCCATTAGGGACCAATTTTCTGAATTCTCTGCAAGACAATGATTTTCCAACTGCACTTAGATATGCTGAAGCGTTACCTCTGCATGACTGCACCTCCGCTCTCAGGTCTGTGCGCTAACAAGGCAGAAAGGATTCGCGCTGCCTTATTATTGGCAGAATGTCTACATTCCTTACTGTGTGTACATAGCTGGGGTGCGCCAGGCGGATGATTGCTGCAATACAAGGTTCCTACGCTGCCTTCTACCTGGTTACTTTCCACATGTTCCACCAGTGTAATTACATGAGAATGGGGAAACCTCTGAGCATCGAGATTCTTACTATGATCAGTGACTGACTAGACCCAGAGCTCAGACAGGACAACTACCCAACGGAAGTGTATGGTAGCAGCCGCACCTCTCACTATATACAATATATGGGGCTGCAGGTGGCACACTGGTTTATTGTTATATGAGGCGCACACGTGGGGGCTCCACACACTGAGGGATATAACAATTACACTCTGCATAAATAGCATCACGCCAGCAATAAGTGGGGGGAACAACAGTGTGAGCAATAATTGTTTGATTAGAAGTATTATCATTTATTGGCAACGCGTGACATATATACGGAGTGCTGTACATTGGGGGTCACGGTACAACTGTCTTACAATAAAATAAAAAGTTGTCCAAATTGGCAAACAAACTAATACACGCGCTGTCCATAGATTATAAAGTGTCACATTTATGGAGCATACACACGGTCAGATTTGTCAGATGAACGATTGAACGATTTGAACAATTTGAACGATTTTACCAAAGTTTTGAACGATTTGAACGATTGAACGATTTTTGACTGCATTAAAATGAATGGAATCGTCCAAGTATGACGGCAAACCCATCAGATGTCAGATATCGTTATCTGACAAACGGGAACGCGCATCGTTGATTGTCCATCGTTCAGGCATGTCAGATATGTCAGATTTTCCTTCAGATATGAACGACTGAACGATTTTTAAATCGTTATCGTTCATATCTGAAGGAAAAATCTGACCGTGTGTATGCACCATTAGGAAGGTGGAAGATTTGAACAATTTGGATCACATTATATAAATATTGGGCCTATTGTCACCAAGCGGTGATAACAGCGATTTTCGTTTCGACACCTCTCAGTGAGAGATAAAGTAACCCTCTAAACAATACGGGATAGTCTTATAATATTCCTTATTTCTCCTGCAGGAAAGAAAGAAGCAAAAATATAATAATTCTAATATATTCCCACAAATTCATATTATAGAGGCAGATGAGATATGGCTAGTGACAGACGTATACGCATCACCGCGCGGGCTGCCGCTGGTCACAAATGAATGGAAACACGCCCTTACGGCGCTCAGCCCCTGCTTGCACGCCCCATTTCTCCCACCGGTTGCCTCTCAGAGCATTAGGGGGTATGAACAACACAAGCGTCAGATCAGCACAGAGACGCAGGCGTGCGGCTTTCCATGCGCAGGACATAAAAATCCACGTTCACCTCGGCACCAGCCCCGTACTGTCTATGTGCACAGGTATATGACTCATTTCTTATATATCCTTTTATGTTGTATTTTACCATGAACATTAATATTAGCTGCGTGCTAGCTCATCCATTGGTCAGACTGGCCCAGGGGGAAAAGGGGAAATCTCCGGTGGGCCCCCCTGCCTGAGGACCCCACCCTCTCCTCTAGGGGTCAGGTACCAGACGGTGCTCTGGAGTTATACATAGTAACTCTAGTGGAGGGTCAGTTACCTGGTGGAGCAGAACTATGTATGAACATTGGGGCTGGGTTCACTTCTATAGAGACTACACTAAGATTCACCCTCCTGCCAATCACAGGGGGCGGTCATTACCGCCTGTGGGCTTCAGCATAATGAGCACAGTTCCTACCAGTGATGGGAATGGCGCGGTAACTCTGCAGTCATTCACTAACCGATAACTAAGTCACCCCAGGTGTAAGAGATAAGAGATGTGAATTGTGTTTACAATGGCTGTATTACACCTTTACCAGACTTAATGTTGTTCTCATTGAGTTTTAGACACTGGTCGATCAGTACCGGGGTCCCCTATCACCTGTACAGGGCATTAATGTGGTATATATAGACAGAATCACCGCCATGTGTGCAAGTATTATACACGTTACATTATACTGTATTCTCTCACTAAAGTGCATTGCTGTTATCAATATGGTACATTATCACATGCACTATGACTATTTACTATATTTATAAAGGGGCCGAGACCATGCACTTTCTAATGGTTAGCCACACCTCTGTGGTGGCTGACCACACCCCCTCTGGTGACTAACCACACCCCTTATGCATGGCCCCTGTCACTGCATTCCCCTTGTGGACCCTTTATGCCTCAGTCCGACACTGAGCTCATCCATACTTGCTGCACTGGAATATACTATGTGGTGACTGACCTTGGGTGGCCCTGTATGCCCACAGCCGGAAATCCCAGTAGGTGACCTAGGCTCCTGATTAGTGGGGTCCAGTCAGCAGACAAGTAGCAATCGGTGCAGCATAGAGATCCCCTCAGACTCTGTGGGCGGAATTCAATTGATTCCAGCCCCTATCGCGCCCGACGGAGCTATTCAATTCTTGCTCCTGTCGGGTGCGATCAGCTGCCAGCGCTACATTTCAGCTCGCAGCCCCAGCGGGATGAGAGCTGAAATGTGGGAAAAGTGACCTGTTTGGGCGCCCAAACATCAGTTTTTGCGGTCGCGCCCAGCACTTTGGTCGGGTTTAGCTGCTTTGCGCGGTTAAACCTGACCTCAATGGGCGCGATCAGCGCGAAAAACGGCATCAAATGAATAGCGGCCCGCGATCTCCTATCACTTTAGACAGGAGATCTGGACCGCGTAATCAATTGAATTCCGCCCAGTGTGTGCATCGGTGCAGAGACACTGCCAGTACAGAACCCGCCCGTGTAAGCTTCTGCCACTGAGGTCAAGTTAGAATCCGGGGTAAGCACACTTGGCAGTGTTGGCTCTGTTAGCTTCAGTGGGTCTCCTGGAAGCAGCTAGCTGTGCAATGAGGCGTGGGCACACTGGGCGCACTGCGCGCTCTGACGCCTGATCAGGGTGCTTCTCACACATGGACTCAGCTATTTGTAATTGGCTGCTCAGCCTATATCGGGCTTCCTCTCTGACTCTCCATTGCTGGGTGTCATCAGTCTCTTCCCATCTCCCTAGTGAGCACTTGAGTACCTGCTGAAGCATTAATACTGCACCCTGTACTGTGATGCCAGGAAAACCTGCTCAGTGTTGCTACAGCGTTCAGTTACCTGGATCATTCTAAAAACCTGCTCACCTTTGCTATAGCACACAGGTTCTCAAGCTTGATCCTCAGAACCCCAATCAGTGCATGTTTTCCAGGTCTCCTCACAGTATCACAAATGAAGTAATTAGCTGAACCTGTGGATCTGTTAAAATGTGTCAGTGAGTAATGACTACACCTGTGCACCTGCTGGGTGACCTGGAAATTTGTCAGTGAGTAAAGAATACACCTGTGCACCTGCTGGGTGACCCACAAATTTGTCAGTGAGTAAAGAATACACCTGTGCACCTGCTGGGTGACCTGGGAAATGTGTCAGTGAGTAATGAATACACCTGTGCTCCTGCTGGGTGACCTGGGAAATCTGCTAGTGAGTAATGAATACACCTGTGTACTTGGGCTGGGTGACCTGGGAAATGTGTCAGTGAGTAATGAGTACACCTGTGCACCTGCTGGGCGACCTGGGAAATGTGCTAGTGAGTAAAGAATACATCTGTGCACTTGGGCTGGGTGACCTGGGAAATGTGTCAGTGAGTAATGATTACACCTGTGCACTTGGGCTGGGTGACCTGGGAAATGTGTCAGTGAGTAATGAATACACCTGTGCTCCTGGGCTGGGTGACCTGGAAATGTGTCAGTGAGTAATGAATACACCTGTGCTCCTGGGCTGGGTGACCTGGGAAATGTGTCAGCGAGTAAAGAATACATCTGTGCTCCTGGGCTGGGTGACCTGGAAATGTGTCAGTGAGTAATGAATACACCTGTGCACCTGCTGGGTGACCTGGAAATGTGTCAGTGAGTAATGAATACACCTGTGCACCTGCTGGGTGACCTGGAAATGTGTCAGTGAGTAATGAATACACCTGTGCACCTGCTGGGTGACCTGGGAAATGTGTCAGTGAGTGATGAATACACCTGTGCTCCTGCTGGGTGACCTGGGAAATGTGTCAGTGAGTAATGAGTACACCTGTGCACCTGCTGGGTGACCTGGACATGTGTCAGTGAGTAATGAATACACCTGTGCTCCTGGGCTGGGTGACCTGGGAAATGTGTCAGCGAGTAAAGAATACATCTGTGCTCCTGGGCTGGGTGACCTGGAAATGTGTCAGTGAGTAATGAATACACCTGTGCACCTGCTGGGTGACCTGGAAATGTGTCAGCGAGTAAAGAATACACCTGTGCTCCTGCTGGGTGACCTGGAAATGTGTCATTGAGTAATGATTACACCTGTGCTCCTGCTGGGTGACCTGGGAAATGTGTCAGTGAGTAATGATTACACCTGTGCTCCTGCTGGGTGACCTGGGAAATGTGTCAGTGAGTAATGATTACACCTGTGGTCCTGCTGGGTGACCTGGAAATGTGTCAGTGAGTAATGAGTACACCTGTGCACCTGCTGGGTGACCTGGAAATGTGTCAGCGAGTAAAGAATACACCTGTGCACCTGCTGGGTGACCTGGGAAATGTGTCAGTGAACAAACAAAAATGGCAGCTGCTCAATCAATCTAGCAGTACTAATCAGGTGCATGAAAGGGAGGGGTCATACCAAGTAGAAAAAGGAGGGGGATTTAACCCCCTATTGTACCTCAGCACACTGAATAATACCTGCAACAATATATGAAGACTATATGGTCATAGAAATTCAGAGATATTAGTTGCATGCATTTGCAAATACATGGGAGGCTGCTGGGCCACGTCACGGCTTCTCTGTTACCAGCAGTCCCTAACACTAAGGGGTTCACGTCTGGGGCACAGTGCACCCCAAAAAACGTCCAGCCCAGGACCCCCCCAGGGCATCACACGGAAATGGAAAAAGAGTGACAGTGCAGTGTAAAGTATAGCTGTGTGTGAGTGATCATTAAGTGTGGAATGAGAGGTTAAAATATATGTGAAAAAATACATGAATAATAAACAAACAGGTGCTCCTGCTGGGTGACCTGGGAAATGTGTCAGTGAGTAATGAGTACACCTGTGCTCCTGCTGGGTGACCTGGGAAATGTGTCAGTGAGTAATGAGTACACCTGTGCTCCTGCTGGGTGACCTGGGAAATGTGTCAGTGAGTAATGAGTACACCTGTGCGCCTGCTGGGTGACCTGGAAATGTGTCAGCGAGTAAAGAATACACCTGTGCACCCGCTGGGTGACCTGGGAAAGGTGTCAGTGAATAATGAATACACCTGTGCTCCTGGGCTGGGTGACCTGGAATTGTGTCAGTGAATAATGAATACACCTGTGCTCCTGGGCTGGGTGACCTGGAAATGTGTCAGCGAGTAAAGATTACACCTGTGCTCCTGCTGGGTGACCTGGAAATGTGTCAGTGAATAATGAATACACCTGTGCTCCTGGGCTGGGTGACCTGGAAATGTGTCAGTGAATAATGAATACACCTGTGCTCCTGCTGGGTGACCTGGAAATGTGTCAGTGAATAATGAATACACCTGTGCTCCTGGGCTGGGTGACCTGGAAATGTGTCAGCGAGTAAAGAATACACCTGTGCTCCTGGGCTGGGTGACCTGGAATTGTGTCAGTGAATAATGAATACACCTGTGCTCCTGGGCTGGGTGACCTGGAAAATGTGACCTGTTTGGGGTCCTGAGGACCGAGTTTGAGAACCACTGATATAGCATTTAGCTACTTGGGTTATTTAGAATACCTGTACAGCATTATGACGACCAGCTACTTGGGATATCCAGAAAACCTGCTCAGCAATCCTCCACATTACCCAGTCTCCAGTGCCATCTAGTTTATCCTGGTTAGCAGGTACATTTACCTAGTGCATTTAGCTGTTGTTTCTAGTCTCCTGTTTAATTGTTGTGTCCTGTTCCCTTTACCACCCACATCAGTGATATTGATCCTGCTTATCAGTGACGCTGCTCCAGCCATGACTATATCACTAACCAGCCCCGTTATATCATTCCTTATGTCTTACTATTCTGCCACCAATGATAAATAGACCCTATTGCCTGGGTACCAACTACAGTAATTATGTCCCAAGTAAACGCAGCGCTCTTCCATTTTTCTTTTTTGTTAAATGTGTCATTCGCAGCGTGCATGTTGTCAAATATCTTTTTTTTTTTTTTTTTTTTTTAAGTTTCCTCCTCTCTTTAAATAACCAATATTAACCTAAGCGCTAATGGCAGAAATCTCTACTGTCTGATTGGAAGAACTGAGCAGATATAATTATAGGATCATAGTTCTGGCCAAACTTTCTCTTATTCTTCAAGGCATATTTTTCAATGAGGTGATTTATAATTGACTGTAACAACCTTCTGGAACACAGATATCATATTTGCCAAAACGACTTCTTCAATATGCGCGTCAGGACACGGTGTCTGGATTTTCTTGGCATTGCTGAGAGAGGCCTCGGTGAGTCACTAGGGCTCCTTCCATGAATTCAAAATCACCACAACCCGGGACAAAATTTACTTAAAAATTATATAAAACATAACTCAGCAATTGTTTTATGCTACACATAAATGCTCTTAGAGAATTTAATAAATCTACAATCTTGTTTGAAGCATATTTCAAATACTAAAAGCAATAATAATTTTCAACATAATGACAGAAAAAATCTCTGTGGGCAGAAAATGAAAACTGCACAGAGATACGGGAGGGGGAGAGAGATACGGGAGGGGGAGAGAGATACGGGAGGGGGAGAGAGATACGGGAGGGGGAGAGAGATACAGGAGGAACAGAGATACGGGAGGAACAGAGATACAGGAGGAACAGAGAAACGGGAGGGGGAGAGAGATACAGGAGGAACAGAGATACGGGAGGGGGAGAGAGATACGGGAGGGGGAGAGAGATACAGGAGGAACAGAGATACGGGAGGGAGAGAGAGATACAGGAGGAACAGAGATACGGGAGGGGGAGAGAGATACGGGAGGGGGAGAGAGATACGGGAGGGGGAGAGAGATACGGGAGGGGGAGAGAGATACAGGAGGAACAGAGATACGGGAGGGGGAGAGAGATACAGGAGGAACAGAGATACGGGAGGGGGAGAGAGATACAGGAGGAACAGAGATACGGGAGGGGGAGAGAGATACAGGAGGAACAGAGATACGGGAGGGGGAGAGAGATACAGGAGGAACAGAGATACGGGAGGGGGAGAGAGATACGGGAGGGGGAGAGAGATACGGGAGGGGGAGAGAGATACGGGAGGGGGAGAGAGATACAGGAGGAACAGAGATACGGGAGGGGGAGAGAGATACAGGAGGAACAGAGATACGGGAGGAACAGAGATACAGGAGGAACAGAGAAACGGGAGGGGGAGAGAGATACAGGAGGAACAGAGATACGGGAGGGGGAGAGAGATACGGGAGGGGGAGAGAGATACAGGAGGAACAGAGTTACGGGAGGGAGAGAGAGATACAGGAGGAACAGAGATACGGGAGGGGGAGAGAGATACGGGAGGGGGAGAGAGATACGGGAGGGGGAGAGAGATACAGGAGGAACAGAGATACGGGAGGGGGAGAGAGATACAGGAGGAACAGAGATACGGGAGGGGGAGAGAGATACAGGAGGAACAGAGATACGGGAGGGGGAGAGAGATACAGGAGGAACAGAGATACGGGAGGGGGAGAGAGATACAGGAGGAACAGAGATACGGGAGGGGGAGAGAGATACAGGAGGAACAGAGATACGGGAGGGGGAGAGAGATACAGGAGGGGGAGAGAGATACAGGAGGAACAGAGATACGGGAGGGGGAGAGAGATACAGGAGGAACAGAGATACGGGAGGGGGAGAGAGATACAGGAGGAACAGAGATACGGGAGGGGGAGAGAGATACAGGAGGAACAGAGATACGGGAGGGGGAGAGAGATACAGGAGGAACAGAGATACGGGAGGGGGAGAGAGATACAGGAGGAACAGAGATACGGGAGGGGGAGAGAGATACAGGAGGAACAGAGATACGGGAGGGGGAGAGAGATACAGGAGGAACAGAGATACGGGAGGGGGAGAGAGATACAGGAGGAACAGAGATACGGGAGGGGGAGAGAGATACAGGAGGAACAGAGATACGGGAGGGGGAGAGAGATACAGGAGGGGGAGAGAGATACAGGAGGAACAGAGATACGGGAGGGGGAGAGAGATACAGGAGGAACAGAGATATGGGAGGGGGAGAGAGATACAGGAGGAACAGAGATACGGGAGGGGGAGAGAGATACAGGAGGAACAGAGATACGGGAGGGGGAGAGAGATACAGGAGGAACAGAGATACGGGAGGGGGAGAGAGATACAGGAGGAACAGAGATACAGGAGGGGCACAGAGATACGGGAGGGGGAGAGAGATACGGGAGGGGGAGAGAGATACAGGAGGAACAGAGATACGGGAGGGGGAGAGAGATACAGGAGGAACAGAGATACGGGAGGGGGAGAGAGATACAGGAGGAACAGAGATACGGGAGGGGGAGAGAGATACGGGAGGAACAGAGATACGGGAGGGGGAGAGAGATACAGGAGGAACAGAGATACGGGAGGGGGAGAGAGATACAGGAGGAACAGAGATACGGGAGGGGGAGAGAGATACAGGAGGAACAGAGATACGGGAGGGGGAGAGAGATACAGGAGGAACAGAGATACGGGAGGGGGAGAGAGATACAGGAGGAACAGAGATACGGGAGGGGGAGAGAGATACAGGAGGAACAGAGATACGGGAGGGGGAGAGAGATACAGGAGGAACAGAGATAGGGAATGGGAGATAGATACGGGGGAGAGATACAGGAGGGGCACAGAGATACGGGAGGGGGAGAGAGATACAGGAGGAACAGAGATAGGGAATGGGAGATAGATACGGGGGAGAGATACAGGAGGGGCACAGAGATACGGGAGGGGGAGAGAGATACAGGAGGAACAGAGATACGGGAGGGGGAGAGAGATACAGGATGAACAGAGATACGGGAGGGGGAGAGAGATACAGGAGGAACAGAGAGATACGGGAGGGGGAGAGAGATACAGGAGGAACAGAGATACGGGAGGGGGAGAGAGATACAGGAGGAACAGAGATACGGGAGGGGGAGAGAGATACAGGAGGGGGAGAGAGATACAGGAGGAACAGAGATACGGGAGGGGGAGAGAGATACAGGAGGAACAGAGATACGGGAGGGGGAGAGAGATACAGGAGGAACAGAGATACGGGAGGGGGAGAGAGATACAGGAGGAACAGAGATACGGGAGGGGGAGAGAGATACAGGAGGAACAGAGATACGGGAGGGGGAGAGAGATACAGGAGGAACAGAGATACGGGAGGGGGAGAGAGATACAGGAGGAACAGAGATACAGGAGGGGCACAGAGATACGGGAGGGGGAGAGAGATACGGGAGGGGGAGAGAGATACAGGAGGAACAGAGATACGGGAGGGGGAGAGAGATACGGGAGGAACAGAGATACGGGAGGGGGAGAGAGATACGGGAGGAACAGAGATACGGGAGGGGGAGAGAGATACAGGAGGAACAGAGATACGGGAGGGGGAGAGAGATACAGGAGGAACAGAGATACGGGAGGGGGAGAGAGATACAGGAGGAACAGAGATACGGGAGGGGGAGAGAGATACAGGAGGAACAGAGATACGGGAGGGGGAGAGAGATACAGGAGGAACAGAGATACGGGAGGGGGAGAGAGATACAGGAGGAACAGAGATAGGGAATGGGAGATAGATACGGGGGAGAGATACAGGAGGGGCACAGAGATACGGGAGGGGGAGAGAGATACAGGAGGAACAGAGATAGGAAATGGGAGATAGATACGGGGGAGAGATACAGGAGGGGCACAGAGATACGGGAGGGGGAGAGAGATACAGGAGGAACAGAGATACGGGAGGGGGAGAGAGATACAGGAGGAACAGAGATACGGGAGGGGGAGAGAGATACAGGAGGAACAGAGATACGGGAGGGGGAGAGAGATACAGGAGGAACAGAGATAGGGAATGGGAGATAGATACAGGAGGAACAGAGATAGGGAGTGGGAGATAGATACAGGAGGAACAGAGATAGGGAATGGGAGATAGATACGTGGGAGATACAAGAGGGGCACAGAGATACGGAGGAGAGAGATACAGGAGGAACAGAGATAGGGAATGGGAGATAGATACGGGGGAGAGATACAGGAGGGGCACAGAGATACGGGGGAGAGAGATACTGGAGGAACAGAGATAGGGAATGGGAGATAGATACAGGAGGGGCACAGAGATAAGGGAGGGGGAGAGAGATACAGGAGGAACAAAAATAGGGAATGGGAGATAGATACGGGGAGAGATACAGGAGGGGCGCAGAGATACGTGGGAGAGAGATACAGGAGGAACAGAGATAGGGAATGGGAGATAGATACGGGGTAGAGATACAGGAGGGGCACAGAGATACGGGGGAGAGAGATACAGGAGGAACAGAGATAGGGAGGGGGAGATAGATACGGGGGAGAGATACAGGAGGGGCACAGAGATACGGGGGAGAGAGATACTAGGGGAACAGAGATAGGGAGGGGCACATAGATAGAGACGGGGGAGAGATACAGGAGGTGCACAGAGATATGGGAGGGGGAGAGAGATACTGGAGGAACAGAGATAGGGAAGGGGAGATAGATATGGGGAAGAGATACAGGAGGGGCACAGAGATACGGGGAGAGATACAGGAGGAATGGAGATAGGCAGGGGGAGATAGAAACGGGGGAGAGAGATACAGTAGGGGCAGATCAATATGGGAGGGGGAGAGATACGGGAAGAACTGAGATAGGGAGGCGAACACAGATACTGGGGAGAAAGATACTGGAGGGGCACAGAGATACGGGGGAGAGAGATACAGGAGGAATGGAGATAGGGAGGGGGCGATAGATACAGGGGAGAGAGATACAGGAGGGGCAGATTAATACAGGAGGGGGAGAGAGATATGGGAGGAATTGAAATAGGGAGGGGGATATAGATACAGGGGAGAGAGATACAGGAGGGGCACATAGATACAGAGGAGATATGGGAGAAGGAGAGAGATACAGGAGGAATAGAGATAGGGACATAGATACGGGGAGGGAGATAAAGGAGGGGTACATAGATACGGGAGGAACAGAGATAGGGAGGGGGACATAGATAGAGATACGGGAGGGGGAGAGAGATACAGGAGGGGCGTAGAGATAATAGAGGATCCATAATGTTTTAATGTTTTTTCTTAGTCCATTCAATTGGGAAATTCCTTCACTATAGAGGGCAAGGCTATTGAATTGTTTAAGTTTACAGAGGATGCCAAAATACTTTATTATTTCTATCAGGGGGGCCTAATATGTGAGATAGAATAGATATATTATAGGACATCGTCTGCAATGCAGACAACAAAAAATGTAGGTGTTATTACCAAAATGAAGGGTCATTACGTAGGTTAGAGGACACCCAATGCGGCTCCTGAGAGTACCCGGCTGCCAATCGCTGCACTAGGCAACATGCCGGAAAATTCTGTCTTTTTTTTCAAATGAAATCAATTGTAAAATTCAATTAAAGTTACTTTTATACAGCATATTAATAATATATATTCTATGTTAATGAAAATGAGAATTATTTATAACTAAAATCACAATACACATGTAATCACTCTGAACAATTGACATGTAAATCACCCTACAATCCCAAGTCACCTGTAGGGGCTGGGAGCGCGGCGAAGATGAGCCAGATTTATGAGTTCACAAAAGGTTAACAACGGCCGAGGATAGAAAACAATAGGTCCACAGTCTATTCTTCCCACCAGATGATATATGAATCAATTAATAATAAAACCCGGAGCTATATGTATAATTAGTAATATATGCACACCCAGCACTTTGCATACACGATGCCGATATCAATCTGAGTTCTATCAGTTATCATTGCGGAGATGACCTACTATCTAACACTCCTGTGTTTTAATTAGGTGCCTGAATTCAAAAGAATGACATTGGTCTCAAGTCTTCTCAAAATGTTCATCACTGCAAAATTCCAAACAATTAGGATTAATTAACTTTGAGGACAATTACTTTAAAGGCATAAAATCAAGAAAAAGGTTTTTAGGTGGGATGTGTAGCATCAAGTTCTGGGGTGAGATGTGCAGTAATGTCAGATTATGTGACACTATAGTATAAAGTGCTGGGATGAGATGTACAGTAATGTCAGATTATGTGACACTATAGTATAAAGTGCTGGGATGAGATGTACAGTAATGTCAGATTACGTGACACTATGCCGTAAAGTGCTGGGGTGAGATGTGCAGTAATGTCAGATTATGTGACACTATAGTATAAAGTGCTGGGATGAGATGTACAGTAATGTCAGATTACGTGACACTATGCTGTAAAGTGCTGGGGTGAGATGTGCAGTAATGTCAGATTATGTGACACTATAGTATAAAGTGCTGGGATGAGATGTACTGTAATCTCAGATTATGTGACACTATGCCGTAAAGTGCTGGGGTGAGATGTGCAGTAATGTCAGATTATGTGACACTATGGCATAAAGTGCTGGGGTGAGATGTGCAGTAATGTCAGATTATGTGATGCTATATCATAAAGTGCTGGGTAAAATGTGCAGTAATGTCAGATTATGTGACACTATAGCATAAAGTGCTGGGGTGAGATGTGCAGTAATGTCAGATTATGTGACGCTATAGCATAAAGTGCTGGGGTGAGATATGCAGTAATGTAATTTTGCATGATGCTATAGCATAAAGTGCTGGGGTGAGATGTGCAGTAATGTCAGATTATGTGACACTATGGCATAAAGTGCTGGGGTGAGATGTGCAGTAATGTCAGATTACGTGACACTATGCCGTAAAGTGCTGGGGTGAGATGTGCAGTAATGTCAGATTATGTGACAATATGGCATAAAGTGCTGGGGTGAGATGTGCAGTAATGTCATATTATGTGATGCTATATCATAAAGTGCTCGGGTGAGATGTGTAGTAATGTCAGATTATGTGACGCTATAACATAAAGTGCTGGGGTGAGATGTGTAGTAATGTCAGATTATGTGACGCTATAACATAAAGTGCTGGGGTGAGATGTGTAGTAATGTCAGATTATGTGACGCTATAACATAAAGTGCTGGGGTGAGATGTGCAGTAATGTCAGATTATGTGACGCTATAACATAAAGTGCTGGGGTGAGATGTGTAGTAATGTCAGATTATGTGACGCTATAACATAAAGTGCTGGGGTGAGATGTGCAGTAATGTCAGATTATGTGACGCTATAGCATAAAGTGCTGGGGTGAGATGTGTAGTAATGTCAGATTATGTGACGCTATAACATAAAGTGCTGGGGTGAGATGTGTAGTAATGTCAGATTATGTGACGCTATAGCATAAAGTGCTGGGGTGAGATGTGCAGTAATGTCAGATTATGTGACGCTATAGCATAAAGTGCTGGGGTGAGATGTGCAGTAATGTCAGATTACGTGACACTATAGCATAAAGTGCAGGGGTGAGATGTACAGTAATGTCAGATTATGTGACGCTATAGCATAAAGTGCTGGGGTGAGATGTGCAGTAATGTCAGATTATGTGACGCTATAGCATAAAGTGCTGGGGTAAAATGTGCAGTAATGTCAGATTATGTGACGCTATAGCATAAAGTGCTGTGGTGAGATGTGCAGTAATGTCACATTATGTGACGCTATAGCATAAAGTGCTGGGGTGAGATGTGCAGTAATGTCAGATTATGTGACACTATGGCATAAAGTGCTGGGGTGAGATGTTACACAGATATTTAGAGATTGGGCAATTGTACCTTGAACTGGCTAATATTTTTTTCAAAAATTGTCCCCAAAATTGTACATTTTTATTTTTGAATTAGCAAATTATGTAAAGGAAGGTTATTTAAACATGATTCAAGGTAATTTTTTAACAAAAATATAAAATCAAGTTTAAATAGCTATTAGATAATGTGATAATACAATAATGACAATATTTAGGACATCTTTAAATGCAAAAGACTTTATAGTTAAAAAAAAAAACTATGTTTGCTGGGGGGAAGGGGCGTGGGGCAAATATGTATGTATATTTATATATAAGCATCGGAACACCATCAAATAAGACAGAATTAAAATTAGAGTAGAGTGAGAATAGAGTGGGTGCTACTATTTGGTAGCAATAATTATTTTGTGGTGAGCGTTTGGGTGTGGGGCCCCCGGAGTTGCTCTGGCTGGGCCTTTTTCAGGGCATCGCCACTTAATTTACATAGATACTTTTCATCACCTTTCTATTCGTTTGTTTATTTATGCAAATTTAATTATTTCTTATTATATTAACACTTATTGATTATCTTGACACATCTATACTTTACACTTCACTATCACCCTTCTTCCATTTTTCGTGTGATGCCCTGGGAATGGTCGTTGGTTGGATTATTTTGGGGTGCCCTGCGCCTCGGACGTGAACCCCTTAATGTTAGGGACGCCGGTATAGAGGAGCCTTGACGCTGGCCTGGCGCTTAATCATATATTTGCAAATGTATGTAACTAATACCTCTGAATTTCTATTATCATGTAGGATTCAAGAATTTTTGCCAATATTGCTGCAGTGTGCTGGAGGGAATATCCCTTTTTTTCTGTGGAACATGGCAATGAGCAATGTCATCTTTGCACAATGAATGCTGCATTTCCTGGGCTTTCTGTTGAATTTCCCCGCCATGGTGCCCCTGTCTGAGAATAGCTCTGACTTCCATGGGAGGTGCCTCCTCTTCACCAAGGTCATGTGGCTGAGCAAGAAACATCACGTTGGAGAGGGAGCACTTCACAATGGATGAGTGGTGGCCGGAGTCTGCCTGCAGGTTCAGTGTAGGGATGAACATCAGAATTTGATGGTTACTAACCATCAATGTTTTTATTCCAATGACAGTGTTTTTACCATTTGATGGTGGCAGTAGGATGTTTGCCACCATCAAATGGAAATCATTTCATGGTGTTCCGATGGTTGTTCTTTTTTTTTTTTTTTTATTTCTGATAGCTATGTTTCCCATGGCTCCTTCCTGCCGGTGTTTCTATTGTTGTTTGTTTGTTTTATTTTTTAAAATTCATGATAGCTATGTCTCCCCTGGTTCCTTCCTGGCTACTGTGTCTGCATCAGGGCAACTTCATGCGTTTGTTGGAGGATGTCTCTCACTCTCTGTCTGCCTCAGATGTGACCCTGCTCAGTCACTGAGGACCTCATTCAGAGTCGGTCGTTGCGGCCACATGGTCGTACGCCACCGATGTTCGCTATACTGCGCATGCGTAAAATTCACAATGCGCGTGCGCAAACTAGCCGCTAAGATCAGAAATTTCTCTCTCCTTGAACACAGCCAGGTAGGTAGCTAGAGTGACAGAATGAGGCGTTTGTGGGTGGTAAAAGGGGAAGGTGCTTGAAAACGGGGGAGTGGAGATCCGAACGCAGGTGTGCCTAATTATGCGAATGGCGTTTTATGGGAGTGCATAATTAACAAAGTAGCGTCATGGCACGACCAGTTTCGATGGTTCCCAATGGTCTCAATTAATCCTTATATGCCCGGAGATGACGTGCAAAGCATACGAGAAGGGGGCATATTTTTTTTTATTCCGACCGCTTCCTCCCCTTGGTCGGCCAGCTACCGATCCGAACTTAGGGACGCAACTTGCGAGGGAATTATTTGAATATCCGGCCCCTTTTCCCATACGACCGTGCGGCAGCTTCGACCGACTCTGAATGAGGTCCTGACTCCCTCCCCTCTCTATGCTGCTGCTAAGTAACAGGGCACCTAGCTAGCACTGTCTCAGAGGGCCAATCAGAGTGCAGCCCTCAGCCCTGCAGCAGTCAGTCAGTCGCTTACACAGCACAAGTTTTTTGTGACTTGCTCCAAGCCTTAGTTTCAAATGCTCTCTTGTTGTTTCAGCACCCTGGCCAGCTCCTATACATCAGCGTGGTGCAAGATTTTTTTTCTGTCACTTGCTTCACTAGAATCATCTCTGCTTGGCTCCCTTTTGTCACAGATGAATGCTTCATACACCTAAACCTTCCTCGACCAATGCTGTATAGAATAGCGAAAACCCCTTCAAATTCCGTCCAGTGGTTCGAGAGATTGTCTCGAACAAACAAACATACCTCTAAAACGGAACTTTGGGGGTCATTCAGACCCACTCGCGAGCGGCAGTACGCTCGCAAGTGGGTCGATGTTCCCCACTGCGCATGCGCACGACGGAGGGAGCTCCGTCGTGCACATGCGCGAGACCCGACGAGCGAAGGACTTTCTTTCGCTCGGAGTGTCTCATCAAAGGGGGCGTGCTGTCGATGGTGACTGACAGCACGCCCCCTTTGGTGGGCGTGCCGGGGGCGTGCGTGCCAGACGGAGGCATTCCCAAGGGAACGCCTACCGTCTGAAGCCGGCCCCACTGACATCACTAGTGATGTCACTGGGAGTGATTTTGGCTCTGATAGAGCCAAAATCACTCCTGGCCTTGCGGTTGAGAAACCCAACTGCAGGCTTTTACTCGCAGTTCCAATGGTCGCGATGGTCAAGACCATCGCGACCATCATTTTGCACGCTCGTATATGCTGTGGGTGGTGACCCACAGCTATACGAGCGTCCAGGAGGACGCTCCATATTAATGGAGGTGGGCCCTGATTCAGATCGAGCGCTCTGGTCAGAGCGTCCGGCTCTGAATCAGGGCCTTTGTTTTAGAAATAGAGAGAAGAAAAGATTGCTTGCAAAAAAAAAAACAATATCTGGGAACAAATTGTACTCCTCAATCAGATACAATGTGAAGGGGCCACCATGAAGATGGAAGGACTCTATATGAGAAGATAGGATGGCAAAGTCTTACAAGGAATGAAATGGGCCATTTTAGAGAAATCACTAACAATATAACTGGTATCTTAGAAGGTGGACGATCAGCAATTAAATCCATAGAAATATGGGTTCAAGATTTTACTTGGCAACAGAGATGAAAAAGAGAAACGTGGGCAACTAATTAATGAAAATGTCTTTGAGACCATACAGGGACATGTTAAAACAACATCTGTCAGATCTTTAATAGATTTTTATTTAGTTTTTTAAACACTCAGGATGAAGTTGCCCATCGGGTTTCTTAATGATTCAGACTCTGCTGTCTGTAGATACTAGAGATTTTATGATCCACAATTATAGTAATAGGTGAAGTATCTCTTGCAAGTGATGTCTCCATTCCTCTACAGCAATCTTAGCAGCCAAATGTTCACTAATGGAGTAAAATCAACAAACTCCACAAAGGTGATGTTTTCCAAGCGTCTGATTTTTGAACAGTATTGTTCCCAACCTAACTGGAGATGCATCTAATGCAAGGAGGAAAGGTAGGTACAGAAAGGGTGCTTTTAGACTGGATTGGTGAAGACGTCTTCTGTGCAATTGTTCTTTAGACCAAAAGACCAATGTGGATACAACACCGGAGCATTGCCCACAAAGTTCTCTACATCACATAAAACCTGTGGTCCAGGACCCCTCCGAGATACAACAATCCACACATGGCCTTGGGGCCCCGGTGTTATAGATTCAAAATTTTTTTGTTACTTGAAAGCACACTTTGCAAAGCAGCTGAGGGCCTCATTCAGAGGCGGTCGGAGGATGCAAGCCGTCGCTCAGAAACTGGGCGGCCGCTTGCATCCTGACCGCCCGCCTCTGTTTCGGTCGTTAGGCTGTGGGTTTACACCCACAGCTCTAATGACCGCTAGGGTGATGGTCGCGATGGTCAGAGACCATCGCGACCATCGGGGCTTACGACGAGACCCTAGGGTAGGGTCTCACTTGTCGTAAGCCCCGGAGAGTTCTGGCTCTGTCAGAGCCGGAAGCTCTCCACTGACATCACCCAAACGGTAGGCGTTCCCATGGGAACGCCTCCGTTTGGGTTGCCACCCCCCCGGCCCGCCTTCCAAATGGGGCGAGCTGTCAATCAACATCGACAGCTCGCCCCCTTTGGAAAGAGACCCGTTACGACCGGCGCTGTCGGTCGTAGCGGGTCTCACGCATGCGCACGAAGGAGCCGGCTCCCTCGTGCGCATGCGCACTTGACAAACATCGAGGCGGCCATGCGGTCGTAGACCGTATGGCCGCCTCTGAATGAAGGCCTGAGTGCTAACAGCTATCCTCTGTTATGCTACGAGTGTCTACCTGCATGTTCTTAACCACACCCAATGGCAGAAAGTCTGATGCGCACAAGGAAAAGAGTTAATTTGTCCAATAGATGAGCACAGAAGTCCATGTACAGAGCATGTACCTAAGTCAGTCAAACTCGGCGGCACACGTCAGCGCAGACTCACGGGTTACGGTCTGCAGAGAGTAACTACTTTTAGTTAAGCCACCCTCAGCCAACGCCAGCCTTTCATTTACAAAAATAACACACTGGTTATGACACTTGCAAAGTAACACAGTTAAAATGTATTATACACAGAGGCCGGGGCTATTTTACATATTTGATATAGAGCCTAAATTAAGCTGCAAAAAAGGGACTATGAATCTTCAGAGCCTCATTATCAAACCAACTCAAAGCTCAAATCAAGAAAAATACATTTCATAAACAAAGGCCCAATATGACTTTAATGGGACAATAAATTTTCTTAGCATTTGCAATTGGTTTCCTTCCACATTGCGTGTTTTAATTCTACACCAAGCTGGAATTAAAAGCAGAAAATAGCAACATAGATCTGACACTGCGTTATCCAGAGATCTCCAAATAAATACAGCTGATTAATCCTCTGGAGGGCCGGCAGGAAATTGCTCTACAAAGCGGCCATGGTGCCTACAGCAGCCACGGGGTTAATTAAAGCCAAACTACAAAGACACAATAGATAAGAACAAAACACAAATAATTACTGTGGTGAAAACTATGCTCTTTTCATACATTAGACACTGGGTTTTCTTCTTTTTTTTTCAGAATTGTTCGGAGGAAATTATGAAGCTTTTCCAAACAGTAAAAGGTCATGTTACTGAATAGGTGGTTAATCGTTTGGCAAAATAATAAAGAAACTCTTTAGCGACGGAGGTTACAATGGCAATATTCTTATGAGGAGATTTGCAGAACTTTTTTAGTAAAAAAAAAAAAAAAATAGGCACAGCGATTGGTGCAGAATTACAGATGGAAACGCTCCATCAATGATGCGCTAAAATATTTATTTTATTTACTTGTCCCCCAACCTCCTGTCTTATACTGCATACCTCACCGCCTTCCTTCCGCTCGTTGCGCAGGGCTTCAATGAGAAGCCCTGCTGGAGGAACACTGCAGCCTCCATTTATCACAGATATTCAGTCACTTTGGAGCTTACGCAGAGTAAGTAGCTGAATGGTGGTAAATTATACCAGAAAATAACCCGCGCACAAAGAGCAGATTGTCGCCCACACGCTGCGTTTAAGCTGTGAGCTGGGACTGGTCTGCTGCAGGACACGTGCCCCCATTTACTCAAGGCACACGTCACAGACACTTACGCTCCACTTACGCCCAACTATTTCCTTTACATGTAACAAATGCTCAGCGCTCTCATGACAATTCTTAATCATAACCTTTAGATCAAGTGTGTGCGTGTGTAGGGGGCAGACATGAACAAGCGTGTGGAGAACACGGGACACATTATAAACACGTAGGGAGAATCACCATGCCTCCTAGCAAAACAGATTACATGACACGTTAGGCAGCGGAGCCCTTCTGTGTCCAGACCACCCCGGTTTTCTCTTTCACAGATGAGAAGGGTCTTCAGTGGGTGATCTCCCTATGACCCTGCCGGGGACTCTGGGCACCTCTGTACCGCCCAGACCAGAGGAGCAGAGTAGTGTAAGAAGACTGGTGTGTTACTATAATAATGTAATGTACACATGCCAGCTATACGCAGTACAAAGAGTCTTTTCTAAGTGAATCCATATACTTAGGGTGACTGAGAATGTACAAATTAATCTTTGTGGCAGCACTCGCACATTTACCGGGCTATTTATGTATTTTTATGTATTTTTTTATGTTGTTATAATTACATTATGTATTGACACATTATATCGATAAAAGTGTTATTTTTGTCTGTTTTATAAACAATTCCTCTTGTAATGAATATAATTATTATTAATTTTGGTAAAGGGTTGAAAACCATGGCATTCCGTAAACTATTTTACTACTGATAAATGAACTGCTGTAAATAAAATCAGGACACTTAAGCTGCCCACACACTAGACCAACTTACATCCAACCAGCCAACTAGGTGATTGGTTGGAATGAAAATCTGGTAACATATGAAAGCAAATGATAATCAGCAATTTGCTCCCAAACGCCGGAAAATGGTCAAAAACTGTTGTTTGAACAAATTGTTTAGATCAAACATTTTAACAAACTTGTCTGCCGCAAATTATCATCTGTTTTCTGGCATTTAGGAGCAAATAACTCATCATAAGTTACTCCCATACGTTACCAGATTTTCATTCCAAAACAAGAAGTATCTCTGTATTGCATCGAGGTCACTTGAATGCTCTTTGCTTTGGATAGTGCTTACTAGATTTTTCTCTTTATTATACAGTATATCAATCAGTAGAACGCTCTGTCTTTATATTCTCTCTATTGTATATCAGTATTGGAATGCTCTCTCTATTGTATAGCAGTCACTGGAGTGCTCTCTGTAGTATATTTCAGTAACTAGAATGCTCTCTGTATTATATATCAGGCACTAGAATGCTCTCTGTATTATATATCAGTCACTAGAATGCTCTCTGTATTATATATCAGTCACTAGAATGCTCTCTGTATTATATATCAGTCACTAGAATGTTCTCTGTATTATATATCAGTCACTAGAATGCTCTCTGTTTTATATATCAGTCACTAGAATGTTCTCTGAACTGTATAGTGATTATGGAATTCTAGCAGTCACTAGTCAAAAGATCTCATTAAATTGTGAAAGAAGGACCCACTGGTTTACAAATTCAGAACATTTCCATGGATTACAGTTAAGATCCCTTTGGATTACAAGCAAAGATGACATTGCTCATTGCCATGTTCCACAGAAAAAAAGGGAGATTCCCGCCAGCACACTGCAGCAATATTGGCAAAAATACTTGAATCCTACATGATGATAAAAATTCAGAGGTATTAGTTGCATACATTTGCAAATAAATGATTAAGCGCCGGGCCAGCGTCAAGGCTCCTCTATACCGGCGTCCCTAACATTAAGGGGTTCACGTCCGAGGCGCAGGGCACGCCGAAAGAATCCAGCCAAGGACATCCCCAGGGCATCACACGAAAAATGGAAGAAAGGTGATAGTGAAGTGTAAAGTATAGTTGTGTAAAGATAATCAATAAGTGTTAATATAGTGAGAGATAATTAAAATTACATAAATAATGGAGTTGAAGAGGTTGATCTAATTGAAATCCATATTTTTTTAATTCATAAATTGGTGAACAAGAGTTTGAGGACTTGTTATTCTAATAAAAAAAGCTCTAAACTATTCTGTGTATGTTTTATTTACTATTTAACATAATGGAACAGGACTTATTTACGTACTGAGCTACTCCCATTCACATAAATATCTAATAATTAATTTCAACAGAGTTTGTAACCATGCTAGAAACCCCATTGCAATGAATGGGCTGTTGAAAAAAAAGGGAAACATTTTGTACCATTTGCATTATAGACACATTTGCATACACGTGTCCAGCATATACCATAAGTATCATGATTAGGTCGTTTATATGCGTTTTCACATGTGGTTCGCAATTGCATTGTTTCATTAGTGGGTAACTGGCCTTAAGGAGAACGCCACCAAATCAATATAATGGTGGTCCTTAGCTATAATATAAAGTTAGGTACATGCTTTGTATTTCCTTTTGTGATACAGATAATATATGTACTGAATTGTGCCCCTAGCCAGCAATCATTCCCCTTTTCATATATTAATGACTCTGCTCCTATATTAAGGAGCATAATGGTTTCCCCTAGCAACCTGGACTGTCACGCTTGCCGGAGCACGAGGCAGGGGTTCTTTCCCTAGACTTAGTGGGGAAGCCCTGCCTGTCTCATGGGGAGCAGGGAGCTGCCGTTGGAGGACATCACTGTGACACGTGAGTCCGGCGGGAGGGAGCCAGCGCATGCAAGATGACCCAGAGGAACGCTTCATAAGAGACTGCGGAGCTGACTGTTTGGAGCCCTGCGGTGGATACAAGGAGGAGCGGACCTTCGCTGAACGGCTTACCTGGCTTCCAACAGTGACCAGAGCCGAGCGCGGAGTGCGGACAGCGCTTTCTGGTGCAGCGAAGACCCGGAGGCGTTGTGCGGAGCCGTGGGGACCCTGTGACTGGCAGCCCATGTGACAGGAGGTGGACTTAAGGGGGGCATCAACTACGCGATTTTAGCAGGCGATTGAACGATAACGACGTTGTTATTGTTCAATCGTTTAAAAATCGTTTATAAATCGTGCAGTGTTTGGTCGGTAACGATCAGCGATGCGCGCTCCCGCTGGTCGTTTGATCGTCTTGTCAGTCGACTGAACATGCAGGTCAATTTCACTTGATCTATTAAAGATAGTTTGCAAATCGTTCAGACTGAAAGATAAAATTTCAAGGGGAAAAATCAAGGGAAAATCGTTTAGAGATTGGACAGGGAGTAGATCGTTTAGTGGATGTGCCCCTTAAGGGGGCAGAGCCCATCAGCCTGGAGGCTGGCTGGGAGGTGTGCCGGCGCCCTGAGGCAGTGCGTGGTGCAGACCGCTAAAGAACAGTTCTGGTGACATCACAGAGGGTGTGTGGCTTATTTTCTCTGCTCCCCTACGCTGTATCTGCAAAAGTAACCTGCTGCAGCTCGGCTGGACTGGACCATCTGGCCATCAGCCCTTCTGACATTTGCCAGAACTGCCAGATGGCCAGTCCGGCCCTGGTTCTGTCCCATGTGTGCTCCAGCACACGTGTGACCATAGGTCAGGATATACGTACAAAAAGGATAGGAAGGAGTGTTCCCATATTGTTTGCAGCACAGTGGTAAACACTGCTTTCTCATCACAGCCCTGGGATCAGGAGTTTGATTTCTGACAAGGTCACTATCTGTGTGGGGTTTGTACGTCCTCCCTTTGATTGTGTGGGTTACCTATGGGCACTCCTGTATCCTCCCACACTCTAATAACATACCAGTAGACAAAAAAAAGCTGTGACATCATATGAAGATGCCATGTCAGGTTTGAGAAGCTAAGAACCACCATTCCCATACATACAGTATTAATGGTACATGGATTTAACCCAGGAGATATTTGTGATATATCTTCTGTTAAATAATCTGGTCACCAAAACAGCTGTTTCTGCATGGATGGTAAGGAAGAAAGACCTAGACCTAACTCTCCCGCCCGCAGCCTAACCCTAACCAACCCGCCCGCAGCCTAACCCTCCCGCCCGCAGCCGAAACCTAACCCTACCGCCCGCAGCCTAACCCTAACCCTCTTGCCCGCAGCCTAACCCTAACCCTCCCGCCCGCAGCCGAAACCTAACCCTACCGCCCGCAGCCTAAACCTAACCCTCCTGCCCGCAGCCTAATCCTAACCCTTCCCCCGCAGCCTAAACCTAACCCTCCCACACGTAGCCTAACCCTCACGCCCGCAGCCTAAACCTAACCCTCCTGCCCGCAGCCTAACCCTCCTGCCCGCAGCCAAACCCTAACCCACCCGCCCGCAGCCTAACCCTAACCCTCCCGCCCGCAGCCGAAACCTAACCCTACCGCCCGCAGCCTAACCCTAACCCTCTTGCCCGCAGCCTAACCCTCCCGCCCGCAGCCGAAACCTAACCCTACCGCCCGCAGCCTAAACCTAACCCTCCTGCCCGCAGCCTAATCCTAACCCTTCCCCCGTAGCCTAAACCTAACCCTCCCGCACGTAGCCTAACCCTCACGCCCGCAGCCTAAACCTAACCCTCCTGCCCGCAGCCTAACCCTCCTGCCCGCAGCCTAACCCTCCCACCCGCAGCCTAACCCTCCCACCCGCAGCCTAATCCTAACCCTTCCCCCGCAGCCTAAACCTAACCCTCCCGCACGTAGCCTAACCCTCACGCCCGCAGCCTAAACCTAACCCTCCCGCCCGCAGCCTAAACCTCATGTTTACATGCTGACAATGGTCCTGATTCACTACGGATCGCTATACTGAGTATACATACAGTTCAACTGCGAAAGTATTCTAATCCACTGCGATCACAATGCAAACTCAGCACTACATAAGGACACTTACACACATCAGTGATGTTTAGCAGAATAGCAAAACCATCGGTATAATCGCAGCCTCACACAAACTTGCACTAGCCCTGACCTTACTCAGAAATTTCTAACTTCCAAGCACGATATGAGACCTCAGGCTGCGTATCGCATCGCAGTAGATAAATTATGAACACCCCTGCAACAGCGCATGCCTGCGTTCGGCCAACCACCCCCCTGTCATCACCCACAAACGCTGCTTCTTGTCAATCACTTTGCGATGGATCTGCGTAGTCACTGTGACCACAGTCCCGATCGCAGTGGCCGGTTCGCGCACGAGCACTGCAATGTATGTGCATGCGCAGAACGCAAGAATCAGCCGATTGCGTGCATATTAGCAACTGCGTTCCTTGCTGAATCAGGCCCAATGTCAGCATTTCACATGTTGACATTCTGGGAATGCTGACACATTGCCTGTTTGTGAATGTTGCCCTAATAACTGCGTAGCTTTGGGCACAGAATGGGGTGATGCCCAGACTGGGGGTAAAGCAGAAGCACTACATCGTGTACCGGAGGAAATGTTATTCAATATCTTTGTCTTTTCCTTTATGTTCCAACCGCTCAGGAAGAATCCAAATCTGGCAATGTGAATTATTTAACAATCATATCTGCGGCTGGAAATTGATTTGTTGGAAGAATCTATATTGATTAAAGCACAAGACCCTAATGAGTTTGAGGTGAAACCCTGTGTATACAGTTACACTATGTGAAGTCATTGACAGGAGCACAGGTCACTGATCCAGTTACTTAGGCGCGGGCTGGGGCGCTGCTCATTGGCTGATATCAGACTGTGACTGATCCGATGATTTATACACTGTATGGAGGAAAGTGATACAGCGCGTTTTGTCCGCTCACCCTCAGGGATTGTTCATTCTTATTTCACCCTCAGCTACAATAGGTACGGACTCTGCTATGCAGAATACGTGGGGCGCTGGCTTTCCGGAAATGCTTTACAGCAGTGTAATTTGGGGCACCATGCCTAAGTTATAGTAACATACATTGACCACCGGCACCCCCTCGTGACCCTGGCTGGTGACCTATGCAGCGACTGGGAGAGGAGGAACTTGGTGATAATGTCTCAGCGATTCCCATCTCTAATAAGCAGCAGAAATATTTGTTTTCATTCAGTATAATGTGATTCTGGAGAATAGAAGCTACAGTATATAAAAGCTGGGTATGCACTATGCGAACCGTCTTATGATATATCATTCCGACGCGAATCTGAACAATATCTTCGAATCGCATAGTGTGTACACCCGATCACGCGTGCCCGCAGGTCGTTCATTGTCTCATCTGCTGCGCTGCATGTGATGAACGATGCAATGAATTACGCCATGCAGCATGGAATGACACATTGCGCCATTGTACAGCGCTTCGTTCAGTGTGTACGGATCGTTCCATCGCGTAGTCCCGTCAGCTGAGGACACAATCACATAGTGTGTACCCTGCTTTACACTATCTGGCAAAATTGTGACACTTGATACAGTCGATTGGATCTTCCAGGTTAGGCCATCGGTGAATTCTACATATCAGAGATGACCAAAAGGACCTTCTTTAATTCACACGTTCTTGTACAGGGTTTAAAGGGGTTGTGCATCTACTGATGACATAATCTATTACCCTGTACAGTACTTACCTCCTATTACTATTACAGAGTACAGTGTCCCCCCCCCCCCCCCTTATGCCGTTGCCCTGGGAACAGCTGGATCATTTACAGTTTCTTAGTTCATACATCAGAGTATATGTTTGTTATTGTTATTTTATTCTCGTTTTATATCAATTGTTTTTACATTAAACAGCAAATATTTAAAGCCTCATTCTGTATTAAATAAATGCAGTTACCCCCTTACTGGTACATTGGCAGGAGCCCAACGTCAGGGACCCATCTGTGCAGGAGATATCTGTCCCATCCCAGGTAATCCCCTAACTGTCCTTTGTTCAGCAGACGGAGGGATCATTATGATACTTTGTATCTGCAGCTGGAGAATTACTGGGACTGTTACTGTGTATCGCTGAGCTGAACAATATACATGGAACAAGTGATAGGTTTATACGTAAATACATCCAGCCTGTTCCCAGACCTTGTGCTTGGGATGGTGGAACTTCTCTATCTTGCAGCAGTGTGACACAAGAATTCTGATTGGTTAGCAAATCTCCAAGGCAACATACAGGCTGCAAACTGCTAGATGTATACAAGGGGCAAGGGCAGAACAGTGTCCTGTATCACGTCCCAGTGGGCAGAACAGTGTCCTGTATCACGTCCCAGTGGGCAGAACAGTGTCCTGTATCAAGTCCCAGTGGGCAGAACAGTGTCCTGTATCACGTCCCAGTAGGTCAGCACTATATTATTATTATTATTATTATTATTATTATTATTATTATTACCAGTTATTTATATAGCGCACACATATTCCGCAGCGCTTTACAGAGCATATTAGGCCATTCACATCACTCCCTGCTCCAGTGGAGCTTACACTCTATATTCCCTACCACACACACACATACACTCTATATTCCCTACCACATGGTCACAAACATACACTCTATATTCCCTATCATATGCACACACACATACACACTAGGGGTAATTTTGTTGGGAGCCAATTAACCTACCAGTATATTTTTGGAGTGTGGGAGGAAACCGGAGCACCCGGAGGAAACCCACACAAGCACAGGGAGAATATACAAACTCCACACAGTTAGGGCTGTAGTGGGAATAGAACCCACAACCTCAGTGCTGTGAGGCAGCAATGCTAACCACTACACCGTCTGTGCTGCCACTATAAGAAGTAGATGTGGCTCTAGCTGTGCGATTAGATGGGGGAGCAGTTGATCCCCCTATACGTTGTTACACAGCAGCAGTGGGAAGTAAGACTGAGTAATACATTAATGTACAGGATTTAGATGTGAAAGTATTAATTGTAGCATTTACTCGTACATTAATATTGCTCTGTCTCTCCTGTAACAGAGCTGATCTCTCCTCACCCTTCATCCTGATTACTAATCAGGCAATTCTCTCCCACCGGTCACTGTACCCCATCCCCTCCCCCCCCCCCCCCCGGCTGTCATGCCAGGAACTAATATCTTATATATGTCAGGCGCTAAGAGTTAAAAATGACATTTTTTTCGCAGATTTGTTGGAATCAGAGCAGGAAGGGTCTGTGGATGTTAAATAAACAATTTCTGCCTGCGACAAGCCCTGCCACCCTGTTCTGCCCGTGTCATGTGGCCGCTGATGACTTACTGTCCCTCAAGCATGACCAAGCGATTAGGGCAGCCGTGTCTGTGTATCTGGACAGTAATGGGAGCTCTCTTTCCATTTGCCATGCATTGAAACCTGAGCGCTCCGCTGGCCTGTGTATTTTCAGTTTGATGAATTCATTATTCTACATCTCTTCCCTCCCTTCAGCGCAGATCTCTTCCCGAAAAAGCCAGTTCGCTTCCTTTAAGTCTTCCATTTCTGTCTGGAGATTTGTCACAATGTCTGCGGCTGACTCATCTATTTTATAAAGCACTTCAATATGCATTCTGAGATGTGGATACCAGGCTGAAAATCATCCTATATCACATCTTCTCTTTATCTCCCACCCCCCCACCCCGTCTGGTCCCCCCCCCCGTCCCCCCCCGTCCCCATGCAATGGAAACAAAATGCATTTCTCTTTTCCGCACACGAGCTTACGTTCTATTTTGGAGATACTCTTTCAGATTGCTAAGCAAAATCCAGGTACCCTATACTCAGCAAGCAGATGTAGCCAGCTCCTAAATAAAGAAAACCCACAATGACTGTAACACGGGACGGAATGGTCACTTCTCTGAGCTGACAACTTTTCTTACATTGATATTTTATATCGATCTAACGGCTACTTCAGTGTGGTATCAAACAATATTATTAAATCACCCATTGAAAGATGGACATAATAATGAATTAAGCATGTTTTACCTACAGTATCCTTATTAGAATTAGCATGCTGTTTACAATAAAGCCCCTATATGCTAGGCAACACCGTAGGACATATTCAGCAGTTTGCACAAGATTTAAGGCAGTGGTTCCCAAACTTTTTTGAATCACGGTGCCCTAGTGTATCAGCATTGTGTTAACAGCACCCCTAAGTCAAACGTTTGTTGTTGATGAATTCAGAAAAAAATGTAGTAAAGTGAAGTAAATAGTGCTGACCTGTCATCCTTAGGGTCAGTTATGTGGTGGTGACAGGTTTGTGCTTCTGTTTGTCCACAAATTTACATTACAATGACCATAAAGAATTTAATTTGGTGATGGACCACCAACCTGAGGCACCCCTGCAATTGTCCCAAGGCACCCCAGGGTGCCACGGTACAGTTCAGGAACGCCTGATTTAAGCCAAATAAATGCTTGATAAATAGGAACATTTTATATACAGACGTGCCAACATACATCTTACATCCATGCGCTACAAGTAGCATTAAATGTAGTGCGTGAGCGCCGTGCAACTCGGTAGCACCAAGCATCTTTTCGTACAGCTTTTTGCCGTCAAATGCATCTTATTCGCACAGTGATGCGCATAGGTGGCCAAGCAGATTCTGCTGCTTAAAATGATATGCGGCATGCCTACATTCTGTATGTGACTGCTGTTGTATCTGCCTGCAAAATCCTACGTTACAGTGTCAGCGGCTGTGGTTATATCAGCATGTGAAATGCTACGTTACAGTGTCAGCGGCTGCGGTTATATCAGCATGTGAATGCTACGTTACAGTGTCAGCGGCTGCGGTTATATCAGCATGTGAATGCTACGTTACAGTGTCAGCGGCTGCCAATATATCAGCATATGAAATGCTACGTTACAGTGTCAGCGGCTGCCAATATATCAGCATGTGAAATGCTACGTTACAGTGTCAGCGGCTGTGGTTATATCAGCATGTGAAATGCTACGTTACAGTGTCAGCGGCTGCGGTTATATCAGCATGTGAAATGCTACGTTACAGTGTCAGCGGCTACGGTTATATCAGCATGTGAAATGCTACGTTACAGTGTCAGCGGCTGCGGTTATATCAGCATGTGAATGCTACGTTACAGTGTCAGCGGCTGCGGTTATATCAGCATGTGAAATGCTACGTTATAGTGTCAGCGGCTGTGGTTATATCAGCATGTGAAATGCTACATTGCAGTGTCAGCGGCTGTGGTTATATCAGCATGTGAAATGCTACGTTACAGTGTGAGCGGCTGTGGTTATATCAGCATGTGAAATGCTACTTTACAGTGTCAGCGGCTGCAGTTATATCAGCATGTGAAATGCTACGTTACAGTGTCAGCGGCTGCGGTTATATCAGCATGTGAAATGTTACGTTACAGTGTCAGCGGCTGCGGTTATATTAGCATGTGAAATGCTACGTTATAGTGTCAGCGGCTGCGGTTATATCAGCATGTGAAATGCTACATTACAGTGTCAGCGGCTGCGGTTATATCAGCATGTGAAATGCTACATTACAGTGTCAGTGGCTGCGGTTATATCAGCATGTGAAATGCTAGGTTACAGTGTCAGCG
This sequence comes from Taudactylus pleione, assembly GCA_031769625.1. Taxonomy (NCBI): domain Eukaryota; kingdom Metazoa; phylum Chordata; class Amphibia; order Anura; family Myobatrachidae; genus Taudactylus; species Taudactylus pleione. The sequence continues at coordinate 419,004 of JAUIMM010001238.1, forward strand.
GCTGCGGCTATATCACATGTGAAATGTTACGTTACAGTGTCAGCGGCTGCGGTATTATCAGCATGTGAAATGCTACGTTACAGTGTCAGCGGCTGCGGCTATATCACATGTGAAATGCTACGTTACAGTGTCAGCGGCTGCGGTTATATCAGCATGTGAAATGCTACGTTACAGTATCAGCGGCTGTGGTTATATCAGCATGTGAAATGCTACGTTACAGTGTCAGCGGCTGCGGCTATATCACATGTGAAATGCTACGTTACAGTGTCAGCGGCTGCGGCTATATCACATGTGAAATGCTACGTTACAGTGTCAGCGGCTGCAGTTATATCAGCATGTGAAATGCTATGTTACAGTGTCAGTGGCTGCGGTTATATCTGCATGTGAAATGCTACGTTACAGTGTCAGCGGCTGCGGTTATATCAGCATGTGAAATGCTACGTTACAGTGTCAGCGGCTGCGGTTATATCTGCATGTTAAATGTTACGTTACAGTGTCAGCGGCTGCGGCTATATCACATGTGAAATGCTACGTTACAGTGTCAGCGGCTGCGGCTATATCACATGTGAAATGCTACGTTACAGTGTCAGCGGCTGCTGTTATATCAGCATGTGAAATGCTACGTTACAGTGTCAGCGGCTGCTGTTATATCAGCATGTGAAATGCTACGTTACAGTGTCAGCGGCTGCGGTTATATCAGCATGTGAATGCTACGTTACAGTGTCAGCGGCTGCGGTTATATCAGCATGTGAATGCTACGTTACAGTGTCAGCGGCTGCGGTTATATCAGCATGTGAATGCTACGTTACAGTGTCAGCGGCTGCGGTTATATCAGCATGTGAATGCTACGTTACAGTGTCAGCGGCTGCTGTTATATCAGCATGTGAAATGCTACGTTACAGTGTCAGCGGCTGCGGTTATATCAGCATGTGAAATGTTACGTTACAGTGTCAGCGGCTGCGGTTATATCAGCATGTGAAATGCTATGTTACAGTGTCAGCGGCTGCGGTTATATCAGCATGTGAAATGTTACGTTACAGTGTCAGCGGCTGCGGCTATATCAGCATGTGAAATGCTACGTTACAGTGTCAGCGGCTGCGGCTATATCACATGTGAAATGCTATGTTACAGTGTCAGCGGCTGCGGTTATATCAGCATGTGAAATGCTACGTTACAGTGTCAGCGGCTGCGGTTATATCACATGTGAAATGCTACGTTACAGTGTCAGCGGCTGCGGTTATATCAGCATGTGAAATGCTACGTTACAGTGTCAGCGGCTGCGGTTATATCAGCATGTGAAATGCTACGTTACATGTCAGCGGCTGCGGTTATATCAGCATGTGAAATGCTACGTTAGTGTCAGCGGCTGCGGTTATATCAGCATGTGAAATGCTACGTTACAGTGTCAGCGGCTGCGGTTATATCAGCATGTGAAATGCTACGTTACAGTGTCAGCGGCTGCGGTTATATCAGCATGTGAAATTCTACGTTACATTGTCAGCGGCTGCGGTTATATCAGCATGTGAAATGCTTCGTTAAAGTGTCAGCGGCTGCGGTTATATCAGCATGTGAAATGCTACATTACAGTGTCAGCGGCTGCGGTTATATCAGCATGTGAAATGCTACGTTACAGTGTCAGCGGCTGCCGTTATATCAGCATGTGAAATGCTACATTACAGTGTCAGCGGCTGCGGTTATATCAGCATGTGAATGCTACGTTACAGTGTCAGCGGCTGCCGTTATATCAGCATGTGAAATGCTACGTTATAGTGTCAGCGGCTGTGGTTATATCAGCATGTGAAATGCTACGTTATAGTGTCAGCGGCTGTGGTTATATCAGCATGTGAAATACTACGTTACAGTGTCAGCGGCTGCTGTTATATCAGCATGTGAAATGCTACGTTACAGTGTCAGTGGCTGTGGTTATATCTGCATGTCAACTGCTACGTTACAGTGTCAGTGGCTGCTGTTATATCAGCATGTGAAATGCTACGTTACAGTGTCAGCGGCTGTGGTTATATCTGCTGACTACCCTGCTGTCTGTGCGTGACTACTCTCCCAGCTGTGGGTGACTACCCTCCCGGCTCCCGGTTGTTTGGTAACTATCCTCCCGGCTGTGGATGACTACCCCCCCGGCTGTGGATGACTACCCCCCCGGCTGTGTGTGACTACCCTCCCAGCTGTGTGTGACTACCCTCCCGGCTGTGGGTGACTACTCTCCCGGCTGTGGGTGACTACCCTGCTGTCTGTGGATTACGCTCCCGACTGTGGGTGACTACCCTCCCGGCTGTGGATGACTACTCTCCCGGCTGTGGGTGACTACCCTGCTGTCTGAGGATTACCCTCCCGACTGTGGGTGACTACCCTCCCGGCTGTATGTGACTACCTTCCCGGCTGTGGGTGACTACCCTCCCAGCTACCGGCTGTGGGTGACTACCCTCCCGGCTGTGGGTGACTACCCACCCGGCTATGGGTGACTACCCTTCCGGATGTGGGTGACTACTCTCCCGGCTGAGGGTGACTACCCTGCTGTCTGTGGATTACCCTCCCGACTGTGGGTGACTACCCTGCTGTCTGTGGATGACTACCCTCCCAACTGTGGGTAACTACCCTCCTAGCTGCGGACTAACCTCCCGGCTGTGGATGACTACCCTCCCAGCTGTGTGTGACTACCCTCCCGGCTGTGGGTGACTACCCTCCTGGCTGTGGGTGACTACCCTCCCGGCTGTGGGTGACTACTCTCCTGGCTGTGGATGACTACCCTCCCAACTGTGGGTAACTAGCCTACTGGCTGTGGACTACCCTCCCGGCTGTGGATGACTACCCTACCGGCTGTGGATGACTACTCTCCCGGCTGTGGGTGACTACCCTCCCGGCTGTGGACTACCCTCCCGGCTGAGGATGACTACCCACCCGGCTGTGGGTGACTACCCTCTCGGCTGTGGGTGACTACCCTCCTGGCTGTATGTGACTACCCTCCAGGCTGTGGGTGACTACCCTCCTGGCTGCATGTGACTACCCTCCCGGCTGTGGGTGACTACCCTTCTGTCTATGGATGACTACCCTCCCGGCTGTGGGTAACTACCCTCCCGGCTGTGGATGACTACCCTGCTGGCTGCCCTGGCTATCCTCTCTCTGTGTGCCACTCTCTAGTGCAGAAACCCCCCATACACATAAAGGTACTAAGACTTTTCATGCAAATTTTAATTCAGCAGGGATGATACCATTGTTCTGTGGGCGGCGATAATTAATGGGCGCCTTGTGTTACAGTTCAATTGTTCTGGCGCCCATTAATTATCGCCGTCTCACAACCTATTAGACCAGGTTTAGCCATGTAAAATGGCTAAACAAGTCCAAAGTCCTGATTAAGGCACCCTAACCATGGGTTTATTGCATCCTTCTGAGGGTGAGATCAGATATGCCGCCGACAGCTGCTACGGCGCTCAGACAGAGCAAAAATGTAATTGTGCCTTAAAAAGATAGCCGCCGCCTAAACAATGAAATCGTCCCCACTGAATAATAATCTATATCGGCGGCACAAGGTCTTCCTGGCCATACAGCAGTACAACCCTCGCTGTCTCAGGAAGTACATGCATGATATTTGTGCACAATATTCAGGTTATTTAACCTCTCAGTTCTGTTAGTAATTGTTGTATTATTAGTGATCAGTATTCAGGACATAGATTGTCTATTGCTATAGTGTCTGCTCCCGGCTTTGCCTATCTACCACATCCCGCTGATTTAATTTCTGAACTTCCGTTTCGCCACTGTAAGGGCTACATGAAATCTGAAATACGGCCGATGACCATTTTTTTTCTAGGAGTGGCAACTACAGAGAAGTGCAGAAATAAAGTGTCATCAATATTATTGGCACTAAGATTTATAGGTGATATTGATTATTATATGACACGGAATGAGAGAAGTCATAGAAAGTTCACAAAGTGCGGCAAGATGGCGTTATGTATAATGGGAGATTTGTCATAGAAGTGAGAATGGAGGACTGTTCCTCGTATATATGTATAAGATAAACATTGATGTAAAAGTTATGTATAAAACACCCTATTATAATGCCTAAACATGACAGAGATACTATGCGCCTGAGGAGGGCGCGCTGCTGATGTGAGACGTAGTATAGCGATTTTCTGCCACCGCGCATGCGACTCAGTTAGAACGCTGATGCTTCCCAACTGTGTCTGTACAAAGTCGCAGTAGTGCTTTCAGGCGTCCCTGGGCGGTGACAGGGAGGTGTCAACACACGCAGGGAGATGGTACATGTTATGGGAGTGTCACTGATAGAAGCCGTGTAACCAGACGCCTGACCGCTCACATAGCACACCGTACTCGGATGGGTAATCTGCACCTGCCATAGAGATGGTCCATGTTATGTCACTGATAGAAGCTGTGTAACCAGATGCCTGACCGCTCACATAGGACACCGTACTCAGATGGGTAATCTGCACCTGCCATAGAGCTGGTCCATGTTATGTCATTGATAGAAGCTGTGTAACCAGACGCCTGACCGCTCACATAGGACACCGTACTCGGATGGGTAATCTGCACATGCCATAGAGATGGTCCATGTTAAGTCACTGATAGAAGCTGTGTAACCAGACGCCTGACCTCACACATAGGACACCGTACTCAGATGGGTAATCTGCACCTGCCATAGAGATGGTCCATGTTATGTCACTGATAGAAGCTGTGTAACCAGACGCCTGACCGCTCACATAGGACACCGTACTCAGATGGGTAATCTGCACCTGCCATAGAGTTGGTCCATGTTATGTCACTGATAGAAGCTGTGTAACCAGACACCTGACCGCTCACATAGGACACCGTACTCAGATGGGTGATCTGCACCTGGCATAGAGATGGTCCATGTTATGTCACTGATAGAAGCTGTGTAACCAGATGCCTGACCGCTCACATAGGACACCGTACTCAGATGGGTAATCTGCACCTGCCATAGAGATGGTCCATGTTATGTCACTGATAGAAGCTGTGTAACCAGACGCCTGACCGCTCACATAGGACACCGTACTCAGATGGGTAATCTGCACCTGTCATAGAGATGGTTCATGTTATGTCACTGATAGAAGCTGTGTAACCAGACGCCTGACCGCTCACATAGGACACCGTACTCAGATGGGTAATCTGCACCTGTCATAGAGATGGTCCATGTTATGTCACTGATAGAAGCTGTGTAACCAGACGCCTGACCGCTCACATAGGACACCGTACTCAGATGGGTAATCTGCACCTGCCATAGAGATGGTCCATGTTATGTCACTGATAGAAGCTGTGTAACCAGACGCCTGACCGCTCACATAGGACACCGTACTCAGATGGGTAATCTGCACCTGCCATAGAGATGGTCCATGTTATGTCACTGATAGAAGCTGTGTAACCAGACGCCTGACCGCTCACATAGGACACCGTACTCAGATGTTTAATCTGCACCTGCCATAGAGATGGTCCATGTTATGTCACTGATACCAGCTGTGTAACCAGACGCTTGACCGCTCACATAGGACACCATAGTCTGATGGGTAATCTGCACCTGTCATAGAGATGGTCCAGGTTATGTCACTGATAGAAGCTGTGTAACCAGACGCCTGAATGCTCCCATAGGACAATGTACTCAGATGGGTAATCTGCACCTGCCATAGAGATGGTCCATGTTATGTCACTGATAGAAGCTGTGTAACCAGACGCCTGAATGCTCCCATAGGACAATGTACTCAGATGGGTGATCTGTACCTGCCATAGAGATGGTCCATGTTATGTCACTGATAGAAGCTGTGTAACCAGACGCCTGACCGCTCACATAGGACACCGTACTCAGATGGGTAATCTGCACCTGCCATAGAGATGGTCCATGTTATGTCACTGATACCAGCTGTGTAACCAGACGCTTGACCGCTCACATAGGACACCATAGTCTGATGGGTAATCTGCACCTGTCATAGAGATGGTCCATGTTATGTCACTGATAGAAGCTGTGTAACCAGACGCTTGACCGCTCGCATAGGACACCGTACTCAGATGGGTAATCTGCACCTGCCATAGAGCTGGTGCAAGCTTCGATGGTACAACCAATTTCACATCTAAGAACGCAGCAAACGGTATTACTACGTGTACGGACGCTGACAACGGACGCACGGATTTACACAAGGGAAGGGCTTTTGCCACTAGAGGCACCTGCTGGCGCTTCTGCGTCCACCTAAGAATGAGGCCCAATGTTACACGTCTCCTGTAAACTTGCCAATATTCTCTTGTACATACAGGGATTCCCCATTTATTTGCTCAAAGCTACATTTTAAATCAGAGTCATGTTTCCAAATTAAGCAGACATTAGAAACGGCTACTAATTTGTGTTTTCCCATTTACCTCTCTATATACAACGTCCATATAATGATTAGCAGCATAGGCCTAACCCACTCTATATCTGACAAAATTAGAGCATTTGTATGGGGCAGCATGGTGACGCAATGGCTAGCATTGCTACCTCATACCTCACAGTCATACTACAGCAGGGGGACACACTGGGCTCCTGACCATCGCCTCCACTGGCCATGGACGGAAGAATCCTGTGTTTTATGCCGCACACTGTGGAGACAGCAGCCCCCCTAGCGTGCGTCAGTGCAACATCTCCCAACCCACTCCTAAATCGGGACAAATATCCTGATCGCGGTACCACGGTGCAGATTGGGACTTTCCCACCAAAAGTGGGAGGTATGCATTGCTGGGGCCAGGAGTTTGATTCTTGACGAGGGTCTGGCCCGAGCGGCGTTAGCATGTTCTTCCCATGTTTGCTTGGCTTCTTCCAAAACAATACCAATAGGTTAACTGGCTGCTGATTAATATGTGTTCAGCGCTTAAATAATAATAAATAGATAATAAAAAATTAGGCAACAAACAGGTCAGGAGCGGGTGTGAAATTGCAGGTTCCGGCGCTGGTAGACTGTAGGACTTTGCGGAAAAAGTTGCCATAACTTTTCCTATTAAACTATGTCCAAACTGCATCATTTTGCTGCAATTAGCTTCCCCAAATGTGTGACGGTTACTGTTCCCTTTAAGTTTATTTCAAATGTCATTTGATAACTGACATCATACAGCAGTTGTTATATCTGTAACTTTTCCACACTTGTTGACATTTGCGAAGTGCGAGCCACGCGGTTAGACGTGGAGGGTGTAGAGTGCAACTGTACATGATTTGGTGCCAAACACCTTCTTAAGTTTCTCTTTAGCCTCATCAAATTAATAATCCACAAATTAAGTGTAACCCCCAGCGTAATGCCTGACAACATCCTTGGAATGTATATTGAGGATGGAGGAATCCCGTATTGCATTTCATATTCAAGTGCCCTGATATTATGTGATCGTTGATGCCTCTAGATGCCTAAAGGTAATTTCGGATGTTGCGGGGTCGATGTATGCCGCCACAGACATTGGCACGGTCCAGCAGAACATACTAGATAACTATAGATGTACAGCAGTATTGTTTATCATTCATCATGAAGCAAAGCAGTGCTAACGAGCGTAATAGTCTAGTCCCCCTGTAGAAGGGGTCAAGTCAGGATACTGTAGACAGATGTACAGTGGCTCTATCATATCCCAGTGCAGGAGCAGCAAACCCGGTAACACAGGCGCAGGAGCGAGGAGGGTAGAAGTGACAGGACTATATATATATATATATATATATATATATATATATATATATATATAAAAACGTGGCAGGAAAGTCAGCGGCACTCAGGAGACTTCTTATGAATGAAAAAAAGGTGTCTTTATTTCGACATTTCGGGGCGACGTGACCCAGTCTTCAGGAACACACTCATTGTGTGTCTTCCTAAAGACGGGGTCACGTCACCCAGAAACGTCGAAATAAAGACAAATTTTTTTCATTCATAAGAAGTCTCCTGAGTGCCGCTGACTTTCCTGCCACGTTTGTATAGAGGGGAGTGATCTCCACCTTCAGAGGGCACCTGGAGCAAGGTATATATACCCATATTTGGGTCAGCAGAGTGCCGGGCCACCAGTACATTTTATATATATATATATATATATATATATATATATATATATATATACCAGCGCAGAGTGAGCTTTTAGTAACCTGTTCCTTAATTGTGCCGCTAGTCCAAAAAACGAGCATGACCCAGAAAAGGTAGAGCCATAGGACCCCATGCTTTTAGAAAGGATACCTCCATTCCTCCTATGGTCAGCTGCACTCCGTACACTTCTATGTCATAATATTATGACTTATTAATATTATTCTTTATACAGCGCCACATGGCGTCCGCCACGCCTTACAAAGTACATAAACAGAATGAGCAAGACAAGAAAGAAGTGACTTACAGTACAGAACACTGCAGGACAAGGTACAATCATTGCTGCATCAGCGTCATAATACTAAGTAAGTAGCAGGGCGTCAGCAACCAAGGGTGAGGAGCCATTGTAGGGAATATGGAGTAGATGACGGTATGTGTGATGGAAGGAAAAGCACATGGGGGAAAAGGGTCCTGCTCATGTGAGCTTACATTCTAATGGGGAGCAGCAGACAGACACAGATGGGGGAGACAGTGAGACAAGGAGCATGGGGCAGTGTGTTAGGGTGCGTGAGACCATGCGTATACTTAGGGGGGTGGTGAAGGGGTCTTGCCGAGCCGCCTCACTTCTAAGCCTCATAACCTGAGCAGTGCTGCCACTGACGGCAAGAGATATAGCATCAGAAATCTATTCCTATTGCCCATAGCTAGGGTGGCACCCTCTACCATTCCTTCCTTCCCTACAAAGACAATGACACCGCTATTATGTAGCATGCAGTCACTATTCTAGCATGACAGCATCACATCACAAAGCGGGATAGCGCCTCCCCAGATGTACTCAACTCAGCGAGGATGACTATACTCTGCATGTGTGCTCAGGAACAAGGGAACTGAGCACACGCTGAGCACACGCTGAGCACACAGTGAGCACACACTGAACACACGCTGAGCACACGCTAAGCACACGCTGAGCTCACACTGAGCACACGCTGAGCACACGCTAAGCACACGCTGAGCACACACTGAGCTCACACTGAGCACACACTGAGCTCACACTGAGCACACAGTGAGCACACGCTGAGCACACGCTGAGCACACACTGAGCACACACTGAGCTCACACTGAGGGCCTGATTCAGAGCCGCTCATAAGCGGCCGCTCGTTCGCTCCGAGCGATGTTCGCACAACTGCGCATGCGTATGGGTCGTAATGTGCATGCGCCAACCAGTCATTGCGGTCGGAAATCGAGTGCTCGCAAAATAGCGAGTGCCTGCTAATTTGAGTGACAGATGGAGGCATTTGTGGGTGGTAACAGGGGAAGGTGCTTGAAAACGGGGAGTGGTGATCCGAACGCAGGCGTGCTTAAAGGTCAAAACGGTCGTTTTAAGGGTGTGCATAATTTACAAAGCAACGTCATCGACCACGTCACTTGGCTGTTTCTTAGCCTGAACTGCTCGCATGATTGCGGTAGGAAAATCCAACCACAAGCACTGCAAGCAGTTCATACGCCTTTCGATGTACTCAATTAATGTAATAAATAGCGGAGATGACGCAGGATGCGAGCGGCCAAGGGCTGTCTTTACAAAATAGCGAGCGCATGTTTCGGACGCTCGCTCAGACATAGAGGCATCAACAGACCGCAAAGAGCGAGCGCTCAATTTAAATATCCGGCCCTTTTTTCAGAACGAGCGAGCACAAATAGCGTCCGGCTCTGAATGAGGTCCTGAGCACACACTGAGCTCACACTGAGCACACGCTGAGCACACGCTGAGCACACTCTGAGCTCACGCTGAGCACACTCTGAGCACACGCTGAGCACACACTGAGCACACGCTGAGCACACGCTGAGCACACTCTGAGCACACACTGAGCTCACGCTGAGCACACTCTGAGCACACGCTGAGCACACACTGAGTTCACGCTGAGCACACGCTGAGCACACGCTGAGCTCACGCTGAGCACACGCTGAGCACACACTGAGCACACGCTGAGCTCACACTGAGCACACGCTGAGCACACGCTGAGCACACCCTGAGCACACGCTGAGCACACGCTGAGCACACACTGAGCTCACGCTGAGCACACGCTGAGCACACGCGGAGCTCACACTGAGCACACGCTGAGCACACGCTGAGCTCACGCTGAGCACACGCTGAGCACACACTGAGCTCACGCTGAGCACACGCTGAGCTCACGCTGAGCACACGCTGAGCACACGCTGAGCACACACTGAGCACACATGCAGAGAACAGTCATTCTCACTGAATTGAGTACATCTGAGGAATATTAATTATTTAGTGATTTAGTTAAAGCAGCGGTGGCCAGATAAAGAATTGAAGTATCTATTGGGCATATCTGTTTGGGTATTAAACACCCCTGAAGAAGTCGATATTTGACGAAACGCGTTGGGTGATAATGCAAAAATGACCAAAAGTGGGTTAGCTTGCTGTTAAAGAGCTCATACTCCTGAAGAGGAGGGACATCAAGTTATTGACATCTAGCCCATATAGGCCACTCTGCATGTGCTATGTAAGATTTTATAATAAATAACTATGAATCAAGTATACATATCATTGTAGAAACAATAAGTAGAACCTTATCTTCAACAACTAAAAGACTTAACAGGACAGCTAAGGCGTTATTGAACTATTATAAGCAGATTGTGTTGGCAGACCTGAAGACCCCCCAATCCATAGAATTTTTTGTTCCTGACCTCGCAAAGGACTTAACTTGGGGTAGCAGCCTGTACTAAATATATAGAATTTTACTGAATTATTTTGTACAATTTTACTATTATTTTTAGCACATTGTAGGCATTGTGTTAAATAAATATATATATATATATATATATATATATATATATATATATATATATATACTCTATATATATATATATATATATATCACCAAGTGATTTAAATGGAACATACCATTTTACAGTACAGCTAAGGCTGTATGTCATAAACATTTTGCAATAAGGTGTACATGCTTTCTGTAACCAGTCATATATTAGCTTTTATTACTCTGCCTATACTAGACCGGGGCCGCTATGGGCCGCAATACCTTACTGTTTTTTGCACCATGATAGTAAAACAAGGCACCGATAGTCTTTCTATGCAATGCAGCGCTCGGCACACAGACGTTTGTCCCTAACAGAATTAGACAGTTCCGTAAGGGCTCCTGACAGCGCCATCTTCTCCATCGCCCGCAATAAACTCGCTATTACTGTTTTATATCACGGCTCCGGCAACTTATTAGTGTCACTTACCACACAAACATTTGTATATACAGGAAAATAGGTTCTCACTTCTGATTTATACGGCAGGGTGCCGGAGGTCAACTATTCCTTTCCACATATTCTAATGTATCACCTCTGGCTATAAAATCTGTGTTTAATCACAATATACTCAACAGCGCTTGTGACATGAGGGAATAGCGGCAGCTCGGCTCTCTCTGCGAGCATAGAATAACTGATTTAGTGGAGAGATAAAATGATAGAAGAGCCAGCCCAGAGTCTCCCATAAACTGCTCACAAGTACCCTCAACTTAAACACTCCCTTGTTGCCTCTTAACTACGAGTTAAATAATCTTTCTAAGGCCAGAAAGTAGTGACTCTATTAATTCCTATTGCCTAAATATGCTTAACCTTTCCTACATAATGTGTCTCTTTATAAGTATGTTTCCCATCCTAAAGGAAGCCCCAGAAAAGACTTTATTAATGGTACCTATTAATGGGTCGTGAAGACGGTATTTATGATTTTTTTTTTTTTCCGGGGCTGGGAATCTGTTGTAGACCCCTCTGGCACAAAGAGATTGCTTGGGTGAAATATCAGAAATTTAGCAAGAGACTCAGGAGAAATGTCTCATTGCATCAATTGCGGGACTGTTCTAAATCAGGGACGTTCTGACTGAACGGGCTAATCAAATTAAGAGAAAATAGTAAAATAGGAATTCATTGCTGGAGATATATCACCCGCCAGCTATACAGTGGACAGCACCTGCCGTTCTCTCCTACCTTATTTACTGCCCCAATGGAACCATTAAGGGACAGTTAAGGAACTGTAGGAGACTGTAAGGATCCTGTAAACTGCGGAAATAATCTTTAATCGTTACGGCTATAACAAATAACATCACTCACGGAATTCCTGCCAGGTCAGAACAAATGATCCAAACAGATCATTGTCGGTGATTCGTTATGCCCAGTCTCATTAAAGGGACAGGACTGATTTATTTTAAAAGCTGAACATGATTTACAACAATTTTTAGTAAAAAAAAAAACATGTTGAGAGATGCTATATGCAAGTCTCATTGTATTCTGGCATTTTCCATCATTAATTGGCTGGCAGGAGGCGCGCTGCTCCAATGGAATCTATGATTTGTGTTTGGCCATAAAAGAATATGGCAGCTGCTATTTACTGTATGGTGAAATCAGTACAGAGGATATGAATAGAGAGTTTGTAAAGAATAACTTAGGACAATGTACGTAGCTGAAGTGAAGATAACTTGAAGAAGGTCTAATGGAGGTTAGAAATCTGCAGCTCAAACTTTTGGAACTCAACCAATAAGTTCGTAGAAGATAGCTGGATCCAATGCGGGGTGTTCCAGGGCCTCTCCTACCTTTTAGTCTCAAAATGTGTGGGTTATTTACTAAAAAGAGATAAGACGAATACAGTAGATACAAGTGTGAGTCCAAATACATGCACTCAATATGATATATGGTCACCGATTCTTGAATGTAATAGAGCCTTGGGTGATATTGCACCGTTAACGCCAGCAATTGCAGACTGCACTGATGGCTTTTAAACCTTCTGTCTTAAATTGAGTCTGTAAAGTGTGACAATACCCTCCTGTCTGTGCTGTTAGGAAGTCTAAAGTCAGCCTTTGCTGTACGAGTTCAGTTTTGGAAGCTTGCAAATAATTTCCAAGTTAATGCAACTATTTTATGCTTTAAGGTTGAAGTCTCTTCACCTTTGAATAAATAGTACATTTATTATATACTAGCTGCGATACCCGGCGCTGCCCGGGTTGGAGACTGGACCCTGTAGTACACCTGTAGCATTGTCCTCACCTATAACCCCATTCCATTGATTCTGAAAAGAACCCCACTGTTTGCTAACATGCATGAAGACTGTGGCATAATTACCATGGGTGCAAAGGGGTGCGACTGCAATGGTGGTCTGCACCCAGTCACGCACAATTAGGGCCGTCAAGGAGGGACCGGGTGTTAACGATGTTAATTTAGAGCCAGCCTGCCAGCTGATTACAGCTGGCGCACTGGCAGGCAGTCATGGAGAGACAGCGCAGCGGGTCGCAAGGCAATCAGAGCTCCGTCTGGCTTGCGACCGGCACCAGATTCAAATTGCACCGGAGCTGTCTGTCCATGTGCCGCTGCCTGCTGGTGCGCGTTAGCTGTAATTAGCCTGGCACCAAATCCACACCTGCTGGCTGCTGATGGCACACAGGAGGAGCCGAGAGGCTGCTGGAGGGACATGGGGAGGTGAGTTGCTGGGGGGAGGCATAATGTGTAAGGGGCACTACTATTATGTGGAATAATGTGTTATATGGGACACTACTACTATGACATAATCTGTAAAGGGGATTAATGTGTGGTATAATGTGTAAAGGGCATTACTGTGTAGTGTAAGAGGCATAACTGTGTGGCATAATGTATATGGGGCACTACTACTGCGTGGTATAATTGTGTAAGGGGTAATACTGTGTGGCATAATCGAAATGGGGCTGTGTGGCATGACATGAATGGGCTCATTTTGGGGGCAAATGTATATGTATTTTTACCTCTGTGGGGCCCTTTTAAGATTTTGCTATGTGGCCCACAAAGTTCTAGTTATGCTCAGGGGTGCCGAGAAGGGGGGGGGGGGCATGTGCTATTTACCCAGGCCCGTTAGAGGGGCCTGGCAAGGGTAGCAGCAGCAGTCTCCTCTGCTTGTGGGGGGAAAGCGATCACACTGATTGTGCCCCCCCTGGATTTGTGCTGGCTGAGGGGCCCACAGCACCCCCCTCCCCAGTGTGCATGCTTCAAAAAAGTTTATTTTTTTTATAAGGGGATGTAGACACACCTCCTGCTATTGGGCCACGCCTCCTCCCCCCACACCCAGATCATCTCTGGTTGTGCCCTTGCATGCAAAATGGCACCGCCCTTCACACCCTTCGCAGTCTGTTCTGAACCCTATGGGGTTGCGAGCAGTTTTAAGCGTATCGGGGGGCCCGTTGTCACGAGTACATCTCAAGTCATTGGCCCCTTAATATGAGTCATCAAGTCTGCTCAGACTAAGGTGAAAATTATACTTTTGTTGCATTTCCACAGGTTTTCGGCAGACTGACAATTTCCACTGGAGCCAGCCCAGGAAACTGTGTAATTTAAGAATGTCCCCATTTTTAGCGATCGTGTGACAGTGTGTGACCCAGAGGTCCAAAACTCTGACCATGCATAAAGGACAAAGAGACGGACAGACAGACACGCTTTCTTGTTTATTATATAGATTGTCTCTTCTTAAATTGGGAGGATCATCCATAATTAGACATTATTATTTTTTTAAGAACACCCTAGCACTCCAGATAATTTAAGATTTAATACTTCTCTATAAAGAGATAGCAGGAATTTATTCCACTATTGTTAAATTTACGGATATTGGGATTATAAATGAATGTCAAAGGTGAATAACATATTTAAAAAAGGTGAGTATGATCCTGAAGGAAGTCTCGCTGGGATAATATGGGTGTTGGCCGTACTTCTAGGAACTGAGTAAACCCTTAGAAAAGGCGCAAAGTCTAAGGTATCGGTGGTTTTCACCAGGGACCCCCGCAAAGGGGTTTGGGCTTCACTGCTTCAGCCCTCTGCCTGGGTTCCTAATGTACGAGGCTGGTGGACTCTGGAGGAACAGAAAGCAGGCAGTAAACTGGCCACCATGAGACGTCCTGGAGAGTTGTCGTTAGAAAAAAGTCAGAACCAGGCAGACAATCTGGTGCCAAGGGTCAAGCAGAATCAGGTCAAGAAACAGCCAAGATTGGAGCCAGGACGTCACAGAGAGCAGACAAGGAGAATCAACAGATGGACCGGATCAGGACTGTTATGTTCTGGGTTGTTTGTGGACCCGGGGTGGTAGCAGGAGCAATCACAGAAGCAGGTTTAAAAATAAAACTAGGTTTTTTAATAAGTGCTTGAGAGGACATAAAGTATGGCAGTAAATAAAAGTCCAGGTATATATAAACGTGCACTAAAGTTCTGTGGTGGGGTAATGGGTTAATGTCCATGTAGAAACAATTAGAACTGTCCAGGTGTGCAGGTAGTGAGACTGGAAAAATCCACCAGGTATGCAGGTAGTGATGCAGGAAAATAATAGCCAGGTTTGCAGGTAGTGAACTAAGGCAATTAGCAGGATGTCAGCAGGCTCAGGCACTCAGGTATGGGCAAGGGTGATGGAGGAAGCGGGGCAGTCCAGTGGAAGCTAGGAGCTGACAGGCAGACTGGCAGACAGCGAATTCACAGGAACAGGATAAGCACAGAGAACTCCCTCTCAGCTAGGCTGAGATACACGTTGCACTGGCAAAGATGGAAGGCACTGACCCTTCCTAAATACCCCATGCCGTGCTGTTACTGGCCGGAGGGAACATGTGACTCACCAGGATTGGCCAGCTGCATCACATGGCCAGAAGGCAAGATGGCGGCGCCCATGCCAAAAGGAACTGAGACGCCGCCAGGCCTTACCAGCGCAGAGTGACAACAGGCCCGTATAACAACGCGCGCAGCCAAAGCCCCCAGCCAGACACCAGCTCCGCCACCAGACAGCCCGCGCCACAATGACCTCACAGGTAACACCCGCCTAGCGCCATGCTGAAATACCCTGGCCGTGACAAGGACAGAGGATGTGGGCCTAATACCCTGGCATTGAACAGGTTTTACAGACTTCCCATTAAATCTCACACAGAGTGGTGTGCAACCCGTATGGGAATATCTGGTCAGGACCAGGTAGAAAATGTGGTACCAGGGGACCAGGAATCAGGTCAGGAGAAAGTTATTGGAGCAAGGAAGTCACTGTGAGCAGTACCAAGGGAACAGACAAGTAGAATCATCAGACTGACCGGATCAAAACAATATGCAGGGAGGGGATTTGTATTTGGGGGCCAAACTTGACGCCTGCAGTCTCTGGGGAAAGAACTGCCTGCACAGTGGCTGGGGATTGGAAACCCTGGCCAGCTCGACAGCCGCTGGACAAAGGAGAGGCAGAAGGTGGAGGCAGGTGTGGGACAGCAGAAGACTGGCACCCGCTGGTAACAGCCCATTGCCGCCAGTCCTGGCAAAAAGAAGCCAGGCTCTGGCACGCTGTGACATTGTCCCCACCTCTAGGGGTGGGCACCAAACACCCCACAAAAGGTTTAAAAAATTGAAAAATTCTTCTGGAACTTGCATATCAGTTGAGGGGCATGGACATCCAAGGACTTCTGCCAGTTCTTTTCAGGCCAAAAACCCTTCCAGTCCACCAAATATTGGATGAATCCTTGGGAGATTCTAGAATTTAGGATTTGCTTTACCTCCTATTCTTCCTGATGGTCAGATGAGATGGCAGAAGGATGACACTCAGAAGTGGAAAACCCATTTAGAAATACAGATTTTAGAAGAGAAATGTGAAAGATACTAGGGATCGCAAGTGTAGGTGGGAGCTTTAATTTGAACAACCCTGGAATTGATCATTTATAGAATTTGGAATGACCCAAATAATCTAGGAGCAAGTTTCATAGTAGGCACTTTTAAATTTAGATGTTTAATTGAAAGCGTAATCTTACTTCCCGGCTATAATAAAGAAACCTTCCTTCTTATATGTCAGTGAAGAACTTGTAACGAGAAGAGGTTTTTTTTGTAGATTCCTCTTAATGTGACTCCAAACTTCAAGAAAGTATTCAACACTATCATAAACTGATGGAGGATGAACTGACTGACAGGAGGGTTGATCTGGAAAATGAGGATGGAAACCATTTTGGATTTAGAAAGTAGAAAAGCCTGTAGCCTCATGGAAGAGGTTATTAGGGGCGAATTCAGCCCACTTTAACAGTGAAACCCAATCATCCTGAGTGGCCGAGACAAATATCCTGATAACTTTCCCCAGCTCTTGATTTACACGATCCGTTTGACCATCTACCCAGATGGTATTGGATCTTGGACAGGAGGGCAGTTTGGAAATAAAATCCATGGAAATATGTGTCCATGGACTATCAAGAGTCAGAATAGAATGCATGGGTCCTATTATGGACTTGGGATTGGAGCTCAAGTAGAACAAGCGTCTACAAAATATTTAACATCCAGGTGCACTGATGATCACCAGAAGTTCATGAGAATCAGGTCCAATGTCTTTGTCACCCCTGCATGCCCCATAAAACATGTGCCTACTGGAGTAGATTTGGATGAAGCTCAGGTGGAACAAATTACTTTCCAGGGGGAACTTTACCTTTATTAGTCACAGGAATTCGGGATTAGTCAAGCCGGATTCAGGATGGGTTTATTCTCACAAGGATCTTACTCTTTAGTGATGCAGAATGCGCAAGACAACATATCAGCCTTGTTATCTTTGTTCCCAGGATAATATGTCATGACAAGATTGAACTGGTCAAAGAACAACAACCATCTGGCCTGGTGATAGTTCAAACAGTGCGCTGCTTGAAGGTAATTTTTGGGCCAATTGACTATGGCAGAAAGCTTCTCAGGATCCATTTGAAGACTGGTATCAGAGATGATGTATCGCAGGAGCATAAATTCCTCCTGCTCGAAGATGTGTTTCTTGAACTTGCAGTATAGTTGGTTTGCCAGACGTCGATTCAAATTTCACTTACATACTTGCGATGAGAGGTCAAATCCTTGGGAAAAAAAAAACAGAATGTTGTCTGCATAGACCACAAAACATTTATACAGGAGATCCAAAAATATGATGTTTATATATTTTTGAAAGACTGCTGGTGGGTTACTCAAGACAAGTGGCATGACCAAATATTTGTAATGCGCATCACGGGTGTTACATGATGTCATCCACTCATTCCTAAATCTAACTCTTATCAAGTTATAGGCCCATCCAATTTAGAAAAAACTCAGGCATTTAATCCCCGGTGATCCATGGGGGTCTGAGACACCCATCCTTCTTTCTGAGGAAAAACAGCCCAGATCTTAGATTCTCTGAAGAAGCCTTGTTATTCAGTTACCATTTGCATCTGAGGAAGTGACAAAGAAAAGACCTGTCTTCAAGGAGGCATTTTCCCAGGTAGTAAATCAATGGGACAATCCTAATGTCAGTGGGCAGGTATAGTCTCTGCAGCTTTCTTGCTAAACACATTGTTAAAGGATATGTAAGTGGCAACGAGCTGACCTGACTGATGGTGGCACTTTATATAATCGGAGATGGAGGAATTACTGAATGCAGGCACTTCTAATGGCAGCAAGGACTGGATTTCATTTCTACTCCAGTCAAGGGTGGAAGCATGTAAGTATGTCCATGGAAGGCACAAAATAATTGGGTTTACAGCCATTGGAAGCACAAAGAAGGATATTAGCTCCCTATGGAGAGCATCAACCAGTCAAACGCTGGGACTGATGATGAAGATTAGCAGTAGAAATTTTGCTTCCATCTACTCCAATCATCCAGAGGAGAGACCACAAAGGCACAGTAGGAATTCCAAATTCTTAAGTTCCCATTTGCTCCAGAATCCAAGAAGGCTCTGAAGACTTGTTCAACAGCAAGGACATATAAATTGAAAATTGTGATGAGGCATCTTCTTTTGGGACGTATGTATTGATATTGGGCAGGATAGATGGAGATGTTGTTTTTTTGTCACGTTAGATTGTCTCTTTTCGCACAAATCTAAATAAGATACATGAAGTTTTGTTTCAGACCTTTAAGTCTACAGGTGATCTCTTAGGAACATATAGCAGAAGTTTTATCTGTAGGTTGGGGGGGTTAGTAGTTCTGGGACACAGCCTTTGAATGGCCCTGCAGATGATCTTATCCGCGTGACCAGCAGGAAAAGTCGCCTGCGTTGTGACATGTCTCTATCTTTTATCTCTTGATTGGTTCTTACAAAAGCACTGCTGGCGGTGAGATCCCAAAAGGCTGCTGCGATTATTTAAAGTAATTCTTAGCAGGTAATTGTAGACGCGGTCAGGGTGATTTCCAGCTTGTGCCGGGTCTGAGATAGCTGTTTGCTAAGGGCCGTTTCCTGCTTAACATTACTGATGAATTCGAGTCCTAACATTGAAAATAGCTGAAGTGGAATTACAATATTAAAGTTGTACATTAAGCACTGCAGGCATGCAATCACAATGATTACTAAGATGGCATCTAATCTTTTCATAATTATTGCAGAGCATGACTGCAAAATCAATGACCGCAAGCTCCGAGCTGGTCATTACCCGGCCAGGCAGAGCACTGGGGATTCAGGCTGCTGTGCCTCATCTTTATTGCTCCAAAACAAATGCTTTGTTTCTGTTCAGAAGCTGTGAGCGGAAACAAACAAGGATATAATGGTGCGGCCAGGCAATTAGAGGTCTCTAGTTTGGGGAACTTTCCTAAAGCGTCCTCAACCTACCTGCAGAACCCACTGGCGAGATTGAGGAAGATACATCACTTACTTGGTGCTAAGGAGAAGTGAGACCTTCACACAGTCTCAGATCACTAAGGAGGCTGATGGCACAGAGAAAATATAGTCAGAGTAAGGACGAAATATATATTTAATAGCAGTTCCAGAAAAACGTATGCGTTAGGTATAATACTGTAGGTATACATAAATATTACAAAAAAAAAAAATTATTGTAAGATGAAAAAATAATAGGCCGTTTCCAAACCCTGTAACTGTCCTTTATGTCATCGCAAAGGTGACCGTCCCCATTCTCAGAACTCTTGGCAGATGTTTATCAGCTGTGAGGAGCATCAGACACAGATACAGAGGGTTCGGGATGTTTTCATATTTTAGTGTAAGAAGCTTTATCCGGGGCACATATGGACGATTCAGAATGGCCGTGAAGGCGATGTATTCTCGCAGTCCATAGAGGTGCGCAGGAAAACGGATGAAGATTCCTTACCATAGTAAGCGGTAACAAGCACAGCCGGACACCGCAGCGGCACATTGCGGAGAACTGAATTGCCCCCATTGAGGGTTTATTTGTAGCATTTCTGATAACTACTGTGAAAAATGTAAATTAAATGGTTGCTTCCATAGCGAATAGTCAGATACCAGTCTGTGGTCACTACGGGGTCCAGACGTGAGGGGCCCCTACTGATATCTGCTAACGGTCCAGACTGGATTCTTCCATGCACTTTACCAGCCCCCGTGCCACTAAGAAAGCGTTGGCAGAATGTGAATGATTGGCACCAGCTTTTCCCTCCGCACCAGTTTCCCTGTACATTCTGCCACAGCTTTTCACTTTAGGAACATTGCGACAAACGGTTAAACATTTAGAAAACGTAGATCCAAATATTTACACTACCAAATATCCCGAGCGTAGGTATAACGATGTATCGTACGCTGATGTTATTATATGGCCCGTGCACTTCTTGTTGTGAATATTATATTATAACAAGGAACAGGCTGATCTGGCCGCAGCATTTATCATTTCCTCTTTATCGCCAGCTCCCTCACCCTCCTCACCACCCTCGGTCCTCTGGCTTTCCCCGTGTGACACAACCCCTGCGGCGCTCTCTCCCAGGACGTAAGCGGCACGGGCATCTTTCTCTCCGCTACCTGTAACATGAGTCACTGGGGGCAATCACGCTGACATGCTGAATTCCTCCACTACAAATTCATTCTTCTTGTCTCCGGATCTACCCTACAGATGTGCCCACATAGATCTACCACCGTACGCTACTGCCCCCACGCCTACTCCTCCTATACCATCTGCTACGTCTCACCTGCAATCATTTGTCCTAAGGTATCGCCTATTCGCTCCCCACCCACTGTCACCTTCTCTGTACCTGTCCCTCTCCTCTAGGTTGTTAGATTGTGATGACCTGGCTACATTATCCAATCAGCACCCATGTTATAAACCTCCTGTCTGGTTTCTTATATTTACTAAAGTGCAGGTTTATAGAAGTGGATTGTTGCCTATAGTAACCAACAGAGCCGTAACTAGACTTTTTGGTGCCCTGTGCCAGAAAGAGCATTTTCGGGAAACAGCCGACCAGAGACATTTCTATAAAATGTCTGCCAAGCAGCAACTCTGACATAGCACTGACCCACCCCCTGCCAATCCTATAGGCTACCCAAACCTAACCCCACCCCCTGCCCAATCCTATAGGCTACCCACACCTAACCCCACCTCCTGCCCAATCCTATAGGCTACCCAAACCTACACAACACTATCTCACTAAACAACTAGCCCCTTCTTGTCCAGAGGCCGACACCCACAGGCTCGGGTGTTTACCCCCTTGCATATGAAATGCACTCCGTCCTACTTCTAATAACCCACACTTTAGTAAATATACCCCTCAGTCTCCACCTACAGTGTCTCTGGCATCTGTGGGTTGTAGCCATGATTTCAGCCTCAGGCTTGCTTCACGTTACTATGCTCCCTGTGTTGTAACCATCCCCCGTCCCGCTGTACTATTTGTTCATTGTGTAATTTAAAGCACTTTTGCTTTTTTATGTAAATTTTTGCTATATATCCAATGTGAAATTTGTAGTTATTATGCTCTATCTGCCCATTGTACGGTGCTGTACTTCTTTATAAATTATAGTAATAATATATCAGTGAACAGAACGTTACCTGTCAGTTTAAACCTCATATAAAGACATAAATAAAAAGGGAGTCATACATAATGGTCCATGCTGATATTATCCCAATGGTCCATGTTGATATTATCCCGATGGTATGCTGATATTATCCCAATGGTCCATGCTGATATTATGCCAATGGTCCATGCTGCTATTATCCCAATGGTCCATGCTGATATTATCCCAATGGTCCATGCTGATGTAATCCCAATGGTCTATGCTGATATTATGCCAATGGTCCATGCTGATATTATGCCAATGGTCCATGCTGCTATTATCCCAGTGGTGCATGCTGATATTATCCCAATGGTCCATGCTGATATTATCTCAATGGTCCATGCTGATATTATCCCAATGGACCATGCTGATATTATCTCAATGGTCCATGCTGATATTATCCCAATGGTCCATGCTGATGTTATCCCAATGGTCCATGCTGATATTATCCAATGGTAAATGCTGATATTATCCCAATGGTCCATGCTGATATTATCTCAATGGTCCATGCTGATGTTATCTCAATGATCCATGCTGATATTATCCCAATGGCCCATGGTCCATGCTGATATTATCCAATGGTAAATGCTGATATTATCCCAATGGTCCATGCTGATATTATCCCAATGGTCCATGCTGATGTTATCCCAATGATCCATGCTGATATTATCCCAATGGTCCATGCGGATATTATCCCAATGGTAAATGCTGATATTATCCCAATGGTCCATGCTGATATTATCCCAATGGTCCATGCTGATGTTATCCCAATGATCCATGCTGATATTATCCCAATGGTCCATGCTGATTTTATTCCAATGGTCCATGCTAATATTATCTCAATGGTCCATGCTGATATTATCCAATGGTCCATGCTGATATTATCCAATGGACCATGCTGATATTATCTCAATGGTCCATGCTGATATTATCCAATGGACCATGCTGATATTATCCCAATGGTCCATGCTGATATTATCTCAATGGTTCATGCTGATATCATCCCGATGACAAGCACAAATCACTCTCTGACTCATAATTATCAATCCTTCAGATGCGTAATGCTTCTTACCCCTTCTTTATTATAACAGCAATGTAACCCAAGCTAGTTAGGGATAATGTAGCGCTCCACCTACTGCCGGGCGCTGTATGTACGGACCCCTTCCCGGCTGTGTGAAATGGGGTGTCTATTGAGTCACCCACAGGCAGCAACTCTAATCTGCTATGGTGCACAGAAAGGCACATAATGGAGGGGGTATGGGGCCTGATTCACTACGGATCGCTATTCTGCTTATACGCACGCAGCGCAGGTGCTAATATCAGCGGTCATATGTAAATGTGTGCATTCACATTGCGATCGCAGCCTGACATAAGGACGGCCACTTCCCCTTACATCCGTATACTAGGGGAACACAGCGAAACCATCGGTAACATCGGACCCATAGGCACACTAGCACAAGCCCTGACCTTACTCAGAAATTGCTACCAGCCGCGCACGCTATCAGTGCTATGGCTGCTTATGGCCGCGCAGTGGATAACTTATGCACCCCCCTGCAACGGCATTGAAATACACTTGCACGCCTGCATTCACCCAACCACCCCCGTCACCGCCAACAACGGCACTTCCTGTCAATCACTGTGCTCTGGGTCTGCGTAGCCCCTGCAATCGCAGTTCCCATCACAATGGCTAGTTTGGGCACGCGCACTGCGATGCTTACGTATACGCAGAGCACAAACATCGTCCGATTGCGTGCGCATTAGCATCAGCGTTCCTTGCTGAATCAGGGCCACTGGCCGCACCATCGGATTTCTGAGCAAGTGCTGTAAAGTAGGAAGATCGCTATATAAATAACTAATAATAATGTGCTGGAAATAATAATATGAGAAACTAAAAGCACACAGGAATAAATAGGAATAAATTAAGGTGTATATCTAATATTAAGCCATACCTGGCGCTAATATTATCCAAACTCTGTAATGGCGGAGAGGGTTAGACGCACAGAGACGGCATTGGGTGTATAACACTAGTGTGGTACAGGGCTCCTTAGCTTATTCCTGCCGCTACAAGAACACCCGTATTACAGGCACTTCACCAAGTGAACCCACTCAGCTGAACGCAAGAAAGGGGCACATTAGTAAAGTGGATTCTTGCTTTAGGAATAAAAATTAGCCACTGGTTATAAAGATGAAACAAATGAAGCTGATTTAATGCAGCGCACAGCGCCTTTATCCCAAGTTTGAGCAATTTTTCAAATCAGTGCCACAGGGCATGTAGAGACTTTAGTTCCTGATGAAATTGCAAATGTAGAGGCACAATAATAAAACAGTTCAGTATTGTATCTAAAATGCTAAACACCAGCACTATACATGACAATGTTTGGCAGAATTTAGTCATTAACCTTTAGAAGTGTTTTGTGTTAACCAATTTGACATTTTTTTGTTAAAAGAAACACATCTGCTGGGTTATATAAAAACATACCTAAAGAGACAAGCAGAGTTATTTATCAAGTATATGCTGGGCTTATAACGGAGCTGTAAACTGCAGCGGATTATCCATATACAGCCCAGTGACTGTGCCCAAGCCTAGAATGGCCACAAGGGCTACGGTGGGTTTATTACGAGCCTTCCTCCTGTATATAGATGCTAGTAAATAAAGCATTACCCAGCAATAGTGCAGACACATAGAAGCGAAGTTATTGCCAATCTGCCTCCCGGGTCTGTGATATTGTTTCACAAATCTGGTTTCCCTAAAATCGAAGAGATCTGTCCATCCAGGATTCAGATCGGATGGTCCCAATCGGTGTTACAGGCCATTGTCACATCGCAGATCATTGTACAGTAGGTAAATTTACTAAAAGCGCTGTCAGCTTGAATACAGCACTAAGGGGGAATTCAATTGGCCATGATAACACTTTTTAAAAGTGACTTTCGTCCGAAAAAAAAATTGCACTATTCAATTAGCCCTCAAGTTAATGCGCGATAAATCTTCTTAGGGTTTAATGCTAAATATTTTTCACCACCTCCTGAGCAGGAGCAAAAAAGTTGGGGAAAATCTCTTTTTTAAGTTAAAAGGTAAAAGGTATCGTGACTTGGTTCAGAACCACTAGGACACCCTCCTGAATGACTAATTAGGCAAAAATAATTTTTACTTAATTGAAATGTCATAATTGGACAAATTAAACTAAGTTTGGTGTGAAAAAGTGCAAAGTGCAGTAAAATGGGTTAATTGATGTGGGACAGGTATATGGGTGTTCTGTATGGACGGGACAGGTGTACGGGGGTGATATATGAATGGGACAGGTATATGGCGTACTCTATGAAATGGACAGGAATATGGGGGTACTCTATGAATGGGACAGGAATATGGGGGTACTCTATGAATGGGACAGGAATATGGGGGTACTCTATGAATGGGACAGGAATATGGGGGTACTCTATGAATGGGACAGGAATATGGGGGTACTCTATGAATTGGACAGGTATATGGGGTACTCTATGAAATGGCCAGGAATATGGGGGTACTCTATGAATGGGACAGGAATATGGGGGTACTCTATGAATTGGACAGGTATATGGGGATACTGTATAGATAGGACAGGTATATGGAGGTGCTGTATGAATAGGACAGGTATACGGGGGTGCTGTATGGATGGGACAGGTATATGGAGGTGCTGTATGAATAGGACAGGTATACGGGGGTGCTGTATGGATGGGACAGGTATATGGGGGTGCTGTATGGATGGGACAGGTATAAGGGGGTGCTGTATGGATGGGACAGGTATATGGAGGTGCTGTATGGATGGGACAGGTATATGGAGGTGCTGTATGAATGGGACAGGTATACGGGGGTGCTGTATGGATGGGACAGGTATATGGGGGTGCTGTATGGATGGGACAGGTATAAGGGGGTGCTGTATGGATGGGACAGGTATACGGGGGTGCTGTATGGATGGGACAGGTGTTTTTAAGGGGATCGGAATGAATTAGCCCCTAACCTAACACCCCCCCCCCGCGCGCGCGGCTGTCCTTCGTTTGGTATGCAGGGCGTTGGGCTCCTGGCATAGGGATAATGATAGGTGTCTGGATTTCAACGCCTGTCATTAGTCCCCTGTCGGGATTGCAGACGGGAAGCCAGCAGGTCGGCATTTTGACCGTCGGCTTCCTGACTGCATCTCGTTTTTAAGATTGCAGGTGGGTGTTAGAGGTGTATATTGAAGATTTTGAAAAGTAGCTTAAAATGACACAAAAATATATAATTATAGGCATTTTTATGCGCACCCCCAAAACACTTACTTTCTATAAGTTCACTGTTTGAGAAAAATGCTTATACAGGTTGAGTCTCCCATATCCAAAGTGCTTGGGTCCAGGGGTATTTTGGATATCGTAATTTTCCGTATTTTGGAATATTTGTATACCATATTGAAATGTCTTATGCTGGGCATACACTGCCAGATAAAATGTCTGTCAGACCGACAGACATTTTATCTGGCCGGCTGCCAGCCGCAGATGTCCGCGGCATACACTGTGAGAGAAATCTCACAGTGTATAGCCCGACATCTGCGCTCCACCCCCGGGGGAGGAGACATTTCCCTGTTCCTTCCCCCTGACATCCGCGCTCTGCCCCCAGGGGAGGAGACACAGGAAATGTCTGTCTGTCGGCCGCGCTGGGCATACACTGCCAGATGCGGCCGACAGTTTCCCGGGTAAATATCGCATCGGACGAGCATGCTGGACAATCCAGCATGCCCGACCGAGCAATATTTAACCCTCGGTCGCCCTCCCCACGCTACAATTATCGCGGCGATCCGCCAATATCGGGAGGATCATCCCTATAATTGCAGCATGTATGGCCAGCATTAGGAATAGGGCCCAAATCTAAACACAGAAATCATTTATGTGTTATATACACCTTATACACACAGCCTGAATGTCATTTTATACAATATTTTCAATAATTTTGTGGCTCAAAGTTTGTGTACATACATGAAATTCATTTATATTTCATATACACCTTATACACACAGCCATCAAAAAGCAAAGGTTTAACTATCTCAATCATGCTAAAAATATACCGCATTTCGGAATATTTGGATATGGGAGACTCAACCTGTAACAGCCATTTGTCATAATTTACCCCCAAATCCTTTTATTATAGCCGCTAATAGACTTCTATACTGTCATCCTATATTAGTTTGCCTTTTTTGGGGGGTACAGACAGATATCCCCATTTTCACCTATAATTTTCAAGTGCAAAACATGCAGGAATTATCGTGTGACTGCTGGAAGACAACTTTCTAATTTAATTGTTGCCGAAAAACGGGAGCGCGCATACAGGTAAAAAGTGGAATTAATGGGCGATAGGATTGAAAAGTTATTGTTTTATCGGGCCTAATTGAATTCCCCCCTAAGGGTTAACTGTCATTGCAATGAGCTACAACATTGCTGCAATATACCAAAAATATCCATCTCACAAGTGCATAGGTTAGAAACTATATTACTATATACTTCACATACTTTCCCACCATAAAACACAGTAATTGCAAATCATCTTATTGGAAACTGTGGGATGTATGCGTGCAATTCACATTCGCAGCATAAAAACAGGGACAGTTACGTTTATTTGTTAGTAAATAACTATATCACTATCATTTTACAAAAAACGTTGAAAGCTGCTGTCCACCCCGATACCCCAAATTCCCCCCCCTCACCCTTCCATAGAAATGCAGAAACTTTTCTGCTAAGCTGATGTCACAAGTTGTGCCCTGGTAAAGCCTGGCAGAGAGAGGCCGCTCTCCTCATACAGAAAGGATCCCAGGTAGTGTTGCAAAGCCTCTTAAATCATGGTAAATTACACATCACATGCTGGTGGCTCGGTCATGGGAAATTATGAAGCTACGTGACGTCTCATTTGTTGTGCTGAAAACAAATGTAAATAAATTACTGGATGAATCTCATTTACATTTAGAAAACTCACCGGGCTGCAATGATGCGTCTGCAGACTCTGTTTATTTCTTATATTTATTTCTTTTTTAATGGGGCTTTAAAGAGAAGTGTCACTCATTAGATGGGCCGGTGATTGGAGACGGGTAGGTGCAGATGCGCTGTACCCCCCCAAACGCAGCGACTTAGCTTTGTCACAATTCTGATTAACCCTTCAAGTGTGATTGAGCTGTGTAGCGTAGCATTAGGATATCCGCAGAGATTGGTCATTTAGGGTGTTCTCCAGGTAAACATAGCAAATAAAGCTAAATAAATAGCTTATTGCAATCAGCGTTCATTAGAACAAATATACACTACTAAACGAAGGAAACTAAAATAAAAATAGAGCATTATAAGAAAATATTTATATATCACATTATATTACAGATATTATGCATTATAAATAATATGTAATAATATTTAATAATAATAATAATAATACTAATAATAATAACACTATGTATCAGTCATATTCCCCCTCATACTTGTAGCAGTGCGACTATACAATCTCGCCACCTCCCAGCAGCCTGGGCTATGCATAATGGATGGTGCCCAGTAGGGGTCCGGTGTCAGGGCGAGGAGACATGATTGGGGCTGAGCAGAGGGTGAGCACCGTACGTTATTTTGTTCTGCGCACGCTCAGGCACCTGCCTGCATCTGACACTTACACCTCCTTATGAATGGCGAGGGGAAGCAGAGGGGGGTCTAACGCAGACCTATAAAACATGATACATGCCTGTCAGGAGGCGCGTCTTTTGCTGCAGGGCTGGATCAAGTACACGCTAATGATGATTAAATGTAACGCATAATGTGCCGATGCGGAGACGTGCGCATGGCGAGATGAGTATGGCTCCGCATATATGGAAATACGCTACTTTTCAGTGGTTTTTGGTATTTTTTAGAGTAACTTAATTTTGTCAACAAATGCATCAGACACTAAGGGCCTCATCCAATTAGCCGTGATGATGCTAAAAACGTAACGTGTGTTGTAAGTTTTCGTACACTTTGGGGCTTTTGGTGCGAACATTTTGCGTCTTTTGCCTACATGCACTCCAATTTTTTGCAGTATCCTATTCCAAAAGACGTGATGCGGCATTCACCCAAAAACTGTCCATGGTGTCACCGGGCGAAAAGTACAGCAGGAAATGGGGAACTCTGTACCCCACAAACAGGCAAACGGGCACAGGAAAACAATACAGAAGTGTATTACTGGCCCTAATAAAAGGATTTGGGGTTTTACTATTGTGTCAAATGCCTGTTATATGCATTTATTTATGACAGTGGAAAGTGGTATAAAGCAAGTTTTTTTAGCCAAAATAAATTAAATTTTAATAAATAAATTGGGGGTTCATTAAAATGAGTGCAAGTATATTTCTGTGTCATTTTTGAGCACTTATAAAAAATGTAAAAAATATACCTGGTGCAGCCACCTGCAATGTTTATAACAACTGCCCCATCCATACAGCCCCCCAAACACCTGTCCCATCCATACAGCCCCCCAAAACACCTGTCCCATCCATACAGCCCCCAAAAACACCTGCCCCACCCATACAGCCCCCCAAAACACCTGCCCCACCCATACAGCCCCCCAAAACACCTGCCCCATCCATACAGCCCCCCAAAACACCTGTCCCATCCATACAGCCCCCCAAAACACCTTCCCCATCCATACAGCCCCCCAAAACACTTGTCCCATCCATACAGCCCCCCAAAACACCTGCCCCACCCATACAGCCCCCCAAAACACCTGCCCCACCCATACAGCCCCCCAAAACACCTGCCCCATCCATACAGCCCCCCAAAACACCTGTCCCATCCCTACAGCCCCCCAAAACACCTGTCCCATCCATACAGCCCCCCAAAACACCTGTCCCATCCATACAGCCCCCCAAAACACCTGCCCCATCCATACAGAACCCAAAACACCTGCCCCATCCATACAGCCCCCCAAAACACCTGCCCTTTCCATACAGCCCACAAAACACCTGCCCCATCCATACAGCCCCCCAAAACACCTGTCTCATCCATACAGCCCCCCAAACTACCTGTCCCATCCATACAGACTCCCCAAACTACCTGTCCCATCCATACAGCCCCCCAAAACACCTGCCCCATCCATACAGCCCCCTAAACTACCTGTCCCATCCATACAGACTCCCCAAACTACCTGTCCCATCCATACAGCCCCCCAAAACACCTGCCCCATCCATACAGCCCCCAAAACACCTGTCCCATCCATACATTACCCCAAACTACCTGCCCCATCCATACAGACCCCAAAACTACCTGTCCCATCCATACAGCCCCCCAAACTACCTGTCCCATCCATACAGCCCCACAAAACACCTGCCCCATCCATACAGCCCCCAAAACACCTGTCCCATCCATACATTACCCCAAACTACCTGTCCCATCCATACAGACCCCAAAACTACCTGTCCCATCCATACAGCCCCCCAAACTACCTGTCCCATCCATACAGCCCCACAAAACACCTGCCCCATTCATACAGCCCCACAAAACACCTGATCCAGTACTTTAAACCCATTTTCCAACACTTTTTACTTTCTCCCCCCAAAACTGACATGTCATTATTGGCAAACTTAAGGTAAATCTTTTTGCCTATTTTGTCATTAGGGGGGGACATGTCCAAGGGGTTCTGGAGCTCATTAAGACCTGGACGCTAAGCTGCGTTCTCACGTAGCTAAAAGGAGCCGGGTATGTAAATGCCACGATCGCACTGTCTGGTGTAAGGACGTCCTCTATGTCTTAGAGAGCGACGCCAGTATAAAGACGACCACTTTTCTCTCTTAACACCAGGAAGTGTATGAACAATCGGAACCATCGAGAGCCATCGGAGCAGCACGCAACGCTTGAGGTAGACCTTACCCCGCCGCAAGCACCGCGATCACTGCAGGCTGAAATACAACCCAGTGACGTGTACAATGACGCGTCTTTGCTAATTATGCACACCCATAACACTCTATTCTGAAGGCCAGACACGTCAGCTTTCACAGTACCACTCCCCCGTTCGCAAGCACCTTCCCTTGTTACCATTCACAAATGGCGCTATCTGTCACTCAAAATAGCATCCAGTCTGTGTACTACGAGCGCACGATTCCCAGACGCAGTGACTGGTTCGCACATACGTACTTTGATGCATACGCAAACGTGCGATAATCGCCAGTACCGTGCGTCCACAGTTTAGCGTATGGGTCTGAAACGGGCCCTCTGATGCAAGTCCCGACATTTTTAGCCAAAAATAGGAGTTGTGCACAATTTTTTACCTGCTCTGAAATGGTGAAAACTTTTCGCCGTTTTTTGTCCGTGGAGAATTCGCACGTGTGAAAACTGCGACAATAGGATTGCACTATGCGCATTTTGTGAAAAAAGTTAGTGCCGGTGAAAACTTTTTGCAAAAATGCGGCTTTTCGCAGCTAATTGAATCCGGCCCTAGTTGTTAATGTGTCAGCGCTGAGCGTCTTCCTGTCATAGGATAACCCCAAAGAGTAGGGAAAAGCAGACAGAAGAATGGGAGACCAGAGGTACGTCACCAATCTGAGGACAATGAGCCCCACAATCACTAATGACAGTGCTGCTGTTATGTGGAGATCAGGGAAGGAACAGCGTTCCCAGCTATGCCGCTACAGCCCCCCGTCCCTGCTGTCAGCATGCGTCATTGGGTGCACACGCCGTCTCAGGGGAGGCCTCCACTCTGCTCTTACTACCGGGAGGGGGTAACGTGGCACTGCCAGGCTGCACCCAAATTAGTGAGGCCCTTTGTCTGAAGTAAGGAACGCCTATTCCTATCAATCTTTGGCCTGATTCAGACCCGCTCGCGGCGGGTCGATGGTGGGGCATTGTGCGCGCGTGCGCAAGCCCCGGAGAGAGAAATTCTCTCGCTCCGGGGCTCGCTACAAACGGGGCGGCTGTTGATCGACAGCTCGCCCCGTTTTGTAGGCGGGGTGGGGTGGTGGCTGGACAAACAGAGGTGTTCCTGAAGGACGCCTGCCGTTTGTGGGCGGCCCTACTGACATCATGAGTGATGTCAGTAGTGAGCTTCCGGCTCTATTAGAGCCGGAAGCTCACTGGGGCTTGCGGCAGACGAGACCCTACCACAAGGGTCTCATCGCAAGCCCGATGGTCGCCACAGCTTAGCGAGCGGCCAGGACGCCGGGTAATTTAAAACAAAGCGGCCGCCCTGATTCAGAGCGAGCGCTCGCTTTTTGCGAGCGGCTCTGAATCAGGCCCATTATTTGCTAACAGTTACTTATAATGTGGCGGCATATTCCGTGGCACCTTACAATTGATTTTACGGCTCAGAACCGGGCATTGCCAGGATAAAATCGCAGGGACTGCGGTGTGCCACAAGGCTGGAAATACGGCTCAGATAACTAGAAATCTTTCTTTTTTTCACAAAATCATATTATACTTTTTTTGCTATGACAAAAAAAAAAAAAAAAAAAACGTAATTTATTCTGGATGTATAAAACCCCCCCATTGTTTTCATTTATTTTTATTTTCTTATTTAGTTGAGAGCTACAGTCTGACTGCTGGAACGTGTATCATGTATTTATAGATCTGCACTTTCTGGCTGTATTAATGTACACTGAGATGATTTAGCCGCAGAGCGCAGACATTACAGCGTGTGTGTGTGTGACGGTATAGCGCGGGAGCGCACAGACACGCCAGCAGCTGCGGCAGGACGCCTGTAATGAGAAAACATAAGGCTGGGTGGGGCTGAGGCTATCACTCCTACTGTTGGCCAGGGAGCAGAAAATGTAAATCAGGTGTCACAGACAGAACAGATTGCAGGCTAGAAAATAAATAAAAAAAGACTATATATAACTCACTAATAAAACAGGGTGTCATGTAACGCAACGCTGGACCGAGCAGCGAATGCTCCCCATATTAATAATCTCACACCAGCCCTCCGACTGAGACATAAGGAGAGCGGAATAGTCAGAAATCCTGGAGATGATTACAAAGGTGAAGCTGAAATACTGTCATCCAGAAATCCAGGACTGCGTGTTACCCTGTAATACAGTATACACAGATATATATACGGATAGTCACACAGGCAGTCCGACTGCGTAACTAAGGAGCTTATTCAGACCCGCTCGCTAGATGCGTATGCAAATCCAGCGCACGCCCAGCAAGGCAGGCGATCGCACGGCAAGGCATTAGCACGCCCACTATGTCTTGGCGAGCGATCACTTTGTGTATGCAGACACCCACCAGCCAATTCAGAAGATGCCCACTTGCGCACGTCATCTCCTTGAAGTGCATGAAAACATTTGTACATCGAGCACCATCGGATGCGATCGCAGCGCTTGAGGTTGACTATACCCTGCCGCAAGCACTGCGATCACTTCAGTGTGAAGTACAACCAGGTTACGTGTACTATGACGCTGCCTGGTAATTATGCACGCCTCTGAAACGGCGTTGCTACACTCAGGCACACCTGCGTCCGCACCTCCACTCCCCCGTTACTAGTGTCCTGCCCCTGTCACCACCCACAAACGGCCTCTCCTGTCGCTCATTCTGCTGGGCTGTCTATGCTGGGCGAGCGATCGCTTCCCGATCTTTCAAAGTGGTTTGCGCGCGGGCATTGCGATGCATACGCCTGTGCACAATGCGAACCATTGGCAGCTACGAGTGACCGCATGCTAGTGAGAGGGTCTGAATCAGCTCCTAATACCGATATTCTGCAGCGTACTGAATGGTAGATTTCCTTTTAGCACAAAAATGAGAATACGCCTCTAGCCCAGAAAAAGCTCAAAGTTCAGTTTAAAGGAAAACCTAAATTATTAGCGCAAATTTAAAAATTACCAAAGTTCCGGGAGAGTGATCGGGCATCGTGGAGCCGCACGTGACGTGGGATAGTGGTTCTGCAGTGTGGGCCCATAGAGGTCACACCCCTGGTAATTCCACCACCGCACTTATCAGCAGTGCAAAGAAATTAGCTAAATAATTACAGCAGATGGAAGATGGAGGATCCCCAGTATGTACTATAGAGGGACTATAGAGGATCCCCAGTATGTACTATAGAGGGACTATAGAGGATCCCCAGTATGTACTATAGAGGGACTATAGAGGATCCCCAGTATGTACTATAGAGGGACTATAGAGGATCCCCAGTATGTACTATAGAGGGACTATAGAGGATCCCCAGTATGTACTATAGAGGGACTATAGAGGATCCCCAGTATGTACTATAGATGTACTATAGAGGATCCCCAGTATGTACTATAGAGGGACTATAGAGGATCCCCAGTATGTACTATAGAGGTACTATAGAGGATCCCCAGTATGTACTATAGAGGGACTATAGAGGATCCCCAGTATGTACTATAGAGGGACTATAGAGGATCACCAGTATGTACTATAGAGGGACTATAGAGGATCCCCAGTATGTACTATAGAGGGACTATAGAGGATCCCCAGTATGTACTATAGAGGTACTATAGAGGATCCCCAGTATGTACTATAGAGGGACTATAGAGGATCCCCAGTATGTACTATAGAGGGACTATAGAGGATCCCCAGTATGTACTATAGAGGGACTATAGAGGATCCCCAGTATGTACTATAGAGGGACTATAGAGGATCCCCAGTATGTACTATAGAGGGACTATAGAGGATCCCCGGTATGTACTATAGAGGGACTATAGAGGATCCCCGGTATGTACTATAGAGGGACTATAGAGGATCCCCGGTATGTACTATAGAGGGACTATAGAGGATCCCCAGTATGTACTATAGAGGTACTATAGAGGATCCCCAGTATGTACTATAGAGGGACTATAGAGGATCCCCAGTATGTACTATAGAGGGACTATAGAGGATCCCCAGTATGTACTATAGAGGGACTATAGAGGATCCCCAGTATGTACTATAGAGGGACTATAGAGGATCCCCAGTATGTACTATAGAGGGACTATAGAGGATCCCCAGTATGTACTATAGAGGGACTATAGAGGATCCCCAGTATGTACTATAGAGGTACTATAGAGGATCCCCAGTATGTACTATAGAGGGACTATAGAGGATCCCCAGTATGTACTATAGAGGGACTATAGAGGATCCCCAGTATGTACTATAGAGGGACTATAGAGGATCCCCAGAATGTACTATAGAGGGACTATAGAGGATCCCCAGTATGTACTATAGAGGGACTATAGAGGATCCCCAGTATGTACTATAGAGGGACTATAGAGGATCCCCAGTATGTACTATAGAGGGACTATAGAGGATCCCCAGTATGTACTATAGAGGGACTATAGAGGATCCCCAGTATGTACTATAGAGGGACTATAGAGGATCCCCAGTATGTACTATAGAGGGACTATAGAGGATCCCCAGTATGTACTATAGAGGGACTATAGAGGATCCCCAGTATGTACTATAGAGGGACTATAGAGGATCCCCAGTATGTACTATAGAGGGACTATAGAGGATCCCCAGTATGTACTATAGAGGGACTATAGAGGATCCCCAGTATGTACTATAGAGGGACTATAGAGGATCCCCAGTATGTACTATAGAGGGACTATAGAGGATCCCCAGTATGTACTATAGAGGGACTATAGAGGATCCCCAGTATGTACTATAGAGGGACTATAGAGGATCCCCAGTATGTACTATAGAGGTACTATAGAGGATCCCCAGTATGTACTATAGAGGGACTATAGAGGATCCCCAATATGTACTATAGAGGGACTATAGAGGATCCCCAGTATGTACTATAGAGGGACTATAGAGGATCCCCAGTATGTACTATAGAGCATCTCCAGTATGTACTATAGAGGATCCACAGTATGTACTATAGAGGGACTGAGCTATTGGGGTCGGAGTTACAGAGCTCCGGAATGTGAAGCTACAGAAGCACCAAATGCAGCTGGTTTCTGTAATGGCGATTTTACAGAGCGCTGTCCTCTCCGGTCACTCCCAGAGCGCTGCCTGGGGATCCTCCCTCTTCTTCACCCGCCACATTCATTCTCTCTCTACCAATCCCGCCAAATACGTCCCTTCCTCACTGCAAGGCTACCAAATCCCATCCTCATGCCCCCCTCATTCACAGGCTCCCATCTATTACTGAGTCTGGATTACACTCCTCACCGGCACAGGGTCAGTGGAATCCATTATCCGCATATCTATAAAATAACGTTGGTAATACCTTCCTCCCAACGTCCCTATTTCACACTGGGGTCTCCCATGTCCCCCTGACATCACTATGGGTGTGTTTGCACATGCCTCTGCTATGTCATATGATGAAATGCGCTACGTTCCCTAATATCCAATCACCCATTCATTTCCAAGCACACCGATGGCGCCCGTTCTCCACTGCGGTGCATGCACAGGACATAACTCGCAACGTTCCTGCTGGGGGACAAAGATGTCCTGACGGGGAAGGTGGGATAAATCCCTCAGGTCAGTACTCGGGTCAGTCACCTGGTAAGGAGTAACTCAGTATTACTGTACCTGTACCATAGTGCAGCGCGAGATGAGTGTGAGCTGGAATGTGAGGTGCGGAGAGCACTAATGTGACGCTACAATACCAGCTAAAGAGGGAAATCTATGGCGCATTCATCTACTGGACTAACTAGAAGAGTTCCGCAAGGAAAGATATCGGTAACCAAGCGATTTTACACTATCGTTACAGGGCAGGCGTTATTCACCACACACTACCACAGGCAGGAGTTATTCAGCACACACTACCACAGGCAGGCGTTATACAGCACACACTACCACAGGCAGGCGTTATTCACCACACACTACCACAGTAAGGAGTTATTCAGCACACACTACCACAGGCAGGCGTTATACAGCACACACTACCACAGGCAGGCGTTATTCACCACACACTACCACAGGCAGGAGTTATACACAACACACTACCACAGGCAGGAGTTATTCAGCACACACTACCACAGGCAAGAGTTATACACCACACACTACCACAGGCAGGAGTTATACACCACACACTACCACAGGCAGGCGTTATACAGCACACACTACCACAGGCAGGCGTTATTCAGCACCCACTACAACAGGCAGGAGTTATACAGCACACACTACCACAGGCAGGAGTTATACACCACACACTACCACAGGCAGGAGTTATACACCACACACTACCACAGGCAGGAGTTATACAGCACACACTACCACAGGCAGGAGTTATACAGCACACACTACCACAGGCAGGCGTTATACAGCACACACTACCACAGGCAGGAGTTATTCAGCACCCACTACCACAGGCAGGAGTTATACACCACACACTACCACAGGCAGGAGTTATACAGCACACACTACCACAGGCAGGAGTTATACACCACACACTACCACAGGCAGGAGTTATACACCACACACTACCACAGGCAGGCGTTATTCAGCACCCACTACCACAGGCAGGAGTTATACACCACACACTACCACAGGCAGGAGTTATACAGCACACACTACCACAGGCAGGAGTTATACAGCACACACTACCACAGGCAGGCGTTATACAGCACACACTACCACAGGCAGGCGTTATACAGCACACACTACCACAGACAGGCGTTATACAGCACACACTACCACAGGCAGGAGTTATTCAGCACACACTACCACAGGCAGGAGTTATTCAGCACACACTACCACAGACAGGCGTTATACAGCACACACTACCACAGGCAGGCGTTATACAGCACACACAACCACAGGCAGGCGTTATACACCACACACTACCACAGGCAGAAGTTATACAGCACACACTACCACAGGCAGGCGTTATTCAGCACACACTACCACAGGCAGGAGATATACAGCACACACTACCACAGGCAGGCGTTATACACCACACACTACCACAGGCAGGCGTTATACACCACACACTACCACAGGCAGGCGTTATTCAGCACACACTACCACAGGCAGGAGTTATACAGCACACACTACCACAGGCAGGAGTTATACACCACACACTACCACAGGCAGGAGTTATACAGCACACACTACCACAGGCAGGAGATATTCAGCACACACTACCACAGACAGGCGTTATACAGCACACACTACCACAGGCAGGAGTTATACACCACACACTACCACAGGCAGGAGTTATACAGCACACACTACCACAGGCAGGAGTTATACAGCACACACTACCACAGGCAGGCGTTATTCAGCACACACTACCACAGACAGGCGTTATACAGCACACACTACCACAGGCAGGAGTTATACAGCACACACTACCACAGGCAGGAGTTATTCAGCACACACTACCACAGACAGGCGTTATACAGCACACACTACCACAGGCAGAAGTTATACAGCACACACTACCACAGGCAGGCGTTATACACCACACACTACCACAGGCAGGCGTTATACAGCACACACTATCACAGGCAGGCGTTATTCAGCACCCACTACAACAGGCAGGAGTTATACAGCACACACTACCACAGGCAGGAGTTATTCAGCACCCACTACCACAGGCAGGAGTTATACACCACACACTACCACAGGCAGGAGTTATACACCACACACTACCACAGGCAGGAGTTATACACCACACACTACCACAGGCAGGAGTTATACAGCACACACTACCACAGGCAGGAGTTATACAGCACACACTACCACAGGCAGGCGTTATACAGCACACACTACCACAGGCAGGAGTTATTCAGCACCCACTACCACAGGCAGGAGTTATACACCACACACTACCACAGGCAGGAGTTATACAGCACACACTACCACAGGCAGGAGTTATACACCACACACTACCACAGGCAGGAGTTATACACCACACACTACCACAGGCAGGCGTTATTCAGCACCCACTACCACAGGCAGGAGTTATACACCACACACTACCACAGGCAGGAGTTATACAGCACACACTACCACAGGCAGGCGTTATACAGCACACACTACCACAGGCAGGCGTTATACAGCACACACTACCACAGGCAGGCGTTATACAGCACACACTACCACAGGCAGGCGTTATACAGCACACACTACCACAGGCAGGCGTTATACAGCACACACTACCACAGACAGGCGTTATACAGCACACACTACCACAGGCAGGCGTTATACAGCACACACTACCACAGGCAGGCGTTATACAGCACACACTACCACAGACAGGCGTTATACAGCACACACTACCACAGGCAGGAGTTATTCAGCACACACTACCACAGGCAGGAGTTATTCAGCACACACTACCACAGACAGGCGTTATACAGCACACACAACCACAGGCAGGCGTTATACACCACACACTACCACAGGCAGTAGTTATTCAGCACACACTACCACAGGCAGGCGTTATTCAGCACACACTACCACAGGCAGGAGATATACAGCACACACTACCACAGGCAGGCGGTATACACCACACACTACCACAGGCAGGCGTTATACACCACACACTACCACAGGCAGGCGTTATTCAGCACACACTACCACAGGCAGGAGTTATACAGCACACACTACCACAGGCAGGAGTTATACACCACACACTACCACAGGCAGGAGTTATACAGCACACACTACCACAGGCAGGAGATATTCAGCACACACTACCACAGACAGGCGTTATACAGCACACACTACCACAGGCAGGAGTTATACAGCACACACTACCACAGGCAGGAGTTATACAGCACACACTACCACAGGCAGGAGTTATACAGCACACACTACCACAGGCAGGCGTTATTCAGCACACACTACCACAGACAGGCGTTATACAGCACACACTACCACAGGCAGGAGTTATACAGCACACACTACCACAGGCAGGAGTTATTCAGCACACACTACCACAGACAGGCGTTATACAGCACACACTACCACAGGCAGAAGTTATACAGCACACACTACCACAGGCAGACGTTATACAGCACACACTACCACAGGCAGGCGTTATTCAGCACCCACTACAACAGGCAGGAGTTATACAGCACACACTACCACAGGCAGGAGTTATACACCACACACTACCACAGGCAGGAGTTATACACCACACACTACCACAGGCAGGAGTTATACACCACACACTACCACAGGCAGGAGTTATACAGCACACACTACCACAGGCAGGCGTTATACAGCACACACTACCACAGGCAGGAGTTATTCAGCACCCACTACCACAGGCAGGAGTTATACACCACACACTACCACAGGCAGGAGTTATACAGCACACACTACCACAGGCAGGAGTTATACACCACACACTACCACAGGCAGGAGTTATACACCACACACTACCACAGGCAGGCGTTATTCAGCACCCACTACCACAGGCAGGAGTTATACACCACACACTACCACAGGCAGGAGTTATACAGCACACACTACCACAGGCAGGAGTTATACAGCACACACTACCACAGGCAGGCGTTATACAGCACACACTACCACAGGCAGGCGTTATACAGCACACACTACCACAGACAGGCGTTATACAGCACACACTACCACAGGCAGGAGTTATTCAGCACACACTACCACAGGCAGGAGTTATTCAGCACACACTACCACAGACAGGCGTTATACAGCACACACTACCACAGGCAGGCGTTATACAGCACACACAACCACAGGCAGGCGTTATACACCACACACTACCACAGGCAGTAGTTATTCAGCACACACTACCACAGGCAGGCGTTATTCAGCACACACTACCACAGGCAGGAGATATACAGCACACACTACCACAGGCAGGCGTTATACACCACACACTACCACAGGCAGGAGTTATACACCACACACTACCACAGGCAGGCGTTATTCAGCACACACTACCACAGGCAGGAGTTATACAGCACACACTACCACAGGCAGGAGTTATACACCACACACTACCACAGGCAGGAGTTATACAGCACACACTACCACAGGCAGGAGATATTCAGCACACACTACCACAGACAGGCGTTATACAGCACACACTACCACAGGCAGGAGTTATACAGCACACACTACCACAGGCAGGAGTTATACAGCACACACTACCACAGGCAGGAGTTATACAGCACACACTACCACAGGCAGGCGTTATTCAGCACACACTACCACAGACAGGCGTTATACAGCACACACTACCACAGGCAGGCGTTATACAGCACACACTACACAGGCAGGCGTTATACAGCACACACTACCACAGGCAGGCGTTATTCAGCACACACTACCACAGGCAGGCGTTATTCAGCACACACTACCACAGGCAGGCGTTATACAGCACACACTACCACAGGCAGGCGTTATTCAGCACACACTACCATAGGCAGGAGTAATTCAGCACACACTACCACAGGCAAGAGTTATACAGCACACACTACCACAGGCAGGCGTTATTCAGCACACACTACCACAGGCAAGAGTTATACAGCACACACTACCACAGGCAGGAGTTATACAGCACACACTACCACAGGCAGGCGTTATACAGCACACACTTCCACAGTCAGGCATTATTCAGCACACACTACCACAGGCAGGCGTTATACACCACACACTACCACAGGCAGGAGTTATTCAGCACATATTACCACAGGCAGGAGTTATACAGCACCCACTACCACAGGCAGGCATTATACAGCACACACTACCACAGGCAGGCGTTATACACCACACACTACCACAGGCAGGAGTTATTCAGCACACACTACCACAGGCAGGCGTTATACAGCACACACTACCAGAGGCAAGCGTTATTCAGCACACACTACCACAGGCAGGCGTTATATACCACACACTACCACAGGCAGGAGTTATACAGCACATATTACCACAGGCAGGAGTTATTCAGCACATATTTCCACAGGCAGGCGTTATTCAGCACACACTACCACAGGCAGGAGTTATTCAGCACGTATTACCACAGGCAGGAGTTATTCAGCACATATTACCACAGGCAGGCGTTATTCAGCACACACTACCACAGGCAGGAGTTATACAGCACACACTACCACAGGCAGGAGTTATACAGCACACACTACCACAGGCAGGAGTTATTCAGCACACACTACCACAGGCAAGAGTTATACAGCACACACTACCACAGGCAGGAGTTATACAGCACACACTACCACAGGCAGGCATTATTCAGCACATACTACCACAGGCAGGCGTTATTCAGCACACACTACCACAGGCAAGAGTTATACAGCACACACTACCACAGGCAGGAGCTATATAGCGTACACTACCACAGGCAGGAACTATACAGTGCACACTACCACAGGCAGGAGTTATTCAGCACACACTACCACAGGCAGGAGTTATACAGCACACACTACCACAGGCAGGCGTTATTCAGCACACACTACCACAGGCAGGCGTTATTCAGCACACACTACCACAGGCAGGAGTTATACAGCACACACTACCACAGACAGGCGTTATTCAGC
This sequence comes from Taudactylus pleione, assembly GCA_031769625.1. Taxonomy (NCBI): domain Eukaryota; kingdom Metazoa; phylum Chordata; class Amphibia; order Anura; family Myobatrachidae; genus Taudactylus; species Taudactylus pleione. The sequence goes on from JAUIMM010001238.1 coordinate 461,238, forward strand.
ACACACTACCACACTATTAAAATCTTACAAAATAAATCTAATACTACTATATTAAAATATGCAAAAGGAATTAAACTTGTTTGATTAGAAATTGTCCTCATGCTGGAGACAGCAAGTGACACATTATTCCAGTGTACATGGAAGTCAGCAACATCTTATTAGCATGGCCCTGCATAGGTCACAGTTTATTTGTTGTGGGATAAACACGCAGGCCATGAAATAATTATTTTTAATTGTGCATTGCCAAAGCTATCAAGCCAAAAGCTAAATGATGCCACTATTGTGATTATATCAACAGTGATGCCAAAATCCTTCACTGCAAAACATCCCAGCTGTCCTAAATTGTCTTCTGATGGCCAGTTCGCCTTGTGCCATGGAGCATGCCAAACAATGGGCCACAGAATAAGAGGGCTGAGGGGTTGTTGTTCTCAGCCTGGCATCAATTACCGCTTGAAAGCTGTTTCGAGAACTTCATCATTAACAAATCACTTCCTGAAATTGTTATGAGGTGCTTTAAATATGCAAATAGCAAGCTGCTCACGGGTAATATCGCCTGCAAAAAAAAATGGCAAATCAAGACTCCCACATTTATTAATGGATACTGCTTTCAACTGCTCTGATTATGCATTACTGCAAATTGGTTTCTCAATGCGTGTGACTCTATAACAGACATGCAGCAGTCACTCATACAGACAGCGGCAACAGGGTAGAACCTACAATGATGGATATGCGTCTGTACTGGTGCCGCGCGCCTCTGCAGAAGGCATATAATAATTGCTGTCCAAGTGGAAGATGCCGCTTATTTCTATGCCATCAACTCGTTTAATGAGTTATCCAAAACAGCTGGGCATTCTAATTCTAATCAATGGGGGTTTTTTGGACAGTTTCGGATATTAATTAGCCCCCTTAATGAGGACAGACCAATATAACAATCCGCACCTGTAATGGATATCACCCTGACACGTCCGGAACACAACTCCTGTAATAGTACAATGTAATAATGTACACACACACACCACACACACACACACACACACCACACACACACACACCACACACACACACACACACCCCACACACACACACACACCACACACACACCACACACACACACACACCACACACACACCCCACACACACACACACACACACACACACACACACACACACCACACACACACACACACCACACATCACACACACACACACACACCACACACACACCACACACACACACACACACACACCACACACACACACACACACACACACCCCCCACACACACACACCACACACACACCCCACACACACACACACACACCACACACACACACACCACACACACACACACACACACACACACACACACACCACACACCACACACCCCACACACACACACACACACACACACCCACACCACACACACACCACACACACACACCACACACACACACCACACACACACACACACACACCACACACACACCACACACACACACACCACACACACACACACACCACACACACACCACACACACCACACACACACCACACACACACACACACACACACACACACACCACACACACACCCACCCCAACCTAGAGATCAACAAAATATTTCAAGAAACTGTTGGGAAAAAAATCAGGATTCAAAATCAAATGTTTTTTGTTATTATTTTTTTTAAGGAAATGTTATTATCAAAAGACAAAATAACAACAGTTATTAAATGTACATTACAAAGAAGGTTATATTTTGTCAACTACAGACTTGTGAATTGATTTGCTGAATTTAGATCTATTAGCTGAAAACTGCAAAGCTTGCAAACCAAACTAGACATATGGCAGTATTCAATTTGAGGCGAAAACCCCTTATCGTCTATAATTTATCGCAGATGACGTCATTTTCGCCTGTTTTAATTATCCCCGTATTCAATTTCAAAGACTTTTCGCCGGTGCAAAAAGACTTTGTAAATAACGGGGATAACTTTTCGGGACACCCCAAAAAATTTACTTGAATTTTGGGGTTAAAAAACAAAAAAATATGGGGGACAAAGTTTTAAAGTAGCAAAATTGATTCAGGGGGGTCCTCATGTATGCGGCAGGTGTTTTGGAGAATGCGAGTTGTAGCAGCAGGTGCATTTTCGAAGAATTTAAAAAATGCACTTTAGGGACTTAAAAATAAGCTTGCACCCATTTTCATGTACCCCAAATTTGATTCAACTGGGTTTTTTTTGCAAAAAAACAAAACTAAGTGCTATTCTTCACCCCTTCTTTACAGGCACATTTATGCACCTGCCGTGGCTATTTAAAAACCCTACTTACCTTTCGCAGGCCAAAACGGGGATACCCATAGTGATCCCCCATGTCAGGACATCATTAGGGGGGGTCCGTAGATGATTTCCCGAAAATTCCCCGATTTTTTCCATACTTACCTTTCCACCAGGTCCTGATTCTGCAGCTTCTGGAATTGAATACGGGGATAAGCGGGCTTGCGACCGATCCTTTATCCTTGTCAAAAGCTCCGATGTGGTGCAAAAAGTCCGGCATGCGAAAAGCCCGGACTTTTCGCACCAAATTGAATACCCCATAACCTCCAGTCCCAACTTTTCAAACAGGGGAGAGGGGGGTTGTAAAAACCTCAGATTTTAAAAACATTGCGAATTTCTGGTGTGTTTCAAACCAAAGGATGTAATAAAGTTAAACTCACTGGAAACATTACATTTTCCAAACACAACTCTCCGCAACTCCCAATCCCAAAATCACCGGATGTAATAAGGCGCTTATGACGACTTAACAACTAGCCGCAAGAGTGCCAGACACTAATGCTGAAAAATAGAGACCCTTTAGTTAAATAATGATAGATGCACATCCATGCTGGCACTTGTAGTGTCACAACCTTGTAATATAATTGGTGCCTCTAACATTAATTCATTCATTTGGCCCTAATTAACATAAATATACAGAATGTGCATGAATTAAAATGTTGTTATTTTTAAACATTATTGCCCCCAATAATATATGTGTTATTTAAGTAAGGCCCATCTATATGTTTATTATTTTTAGGGGGCCCTTAATGCAGTATTAATAAGTGACAAAGCAATATATATGTTTAATGAGGCTCTTTCTCATGCTCTGCGCAGACAGAGAGATGGGAACGCAGGTTGTGTGAGGCACTTTGTGGTGATTTCATCCTTGGAAACTCGTCACAAGTCGCTGGAAAAGACTGGCGCGTGTCACGTAACCCCACACTCGCTGGGTAATACTGAGCCCAAACTCAATAGGGAGCTCCCGTGATTTGTGTAGCGTTATAACTCGCCAAAACCCCACAATTTATTACATTCCGGCCTCAGAGGCAGCTTACTTTAGTATACAGAGTATAATAACAGACACAAAGAAAGAAATAACAGCACTTGTGATCGCAAACATGGTCTCATACTGTAAATGTGAATGTAATCGATATTATTATATTTATTAAAAACACAGATGCAGAAGTGGAAGAACAGAAAAGCGCATACTGTACGGTGCTTAGATGTGCCCGTAGGCTGCAGTGTATAAAGTATATAATATGCAGGTAAAGGGAGTGACAATAATAACACAACATGTCGGTCTAATTTTCCATACATGTAAACAAAAAAACAGTTTTATATAAAGCCTATATACTACTAGAAGCATCACAGAATAATACAGCTCTCAATAATGTTGCTACAGCTTTTGTGTTGTCAATGGAGAGAGATACAGCATAATAAATATTATATATATCGTAGGGGCCCATTTATTAATCAACGCATTTGCAATGCGATCTGAGCGCGATTTTAGCGCCCATGAACACACTGCAGGATAAGATCACAACGCTGATGATTATCATATCAATGATTGCAAGACTGTTTTCATTTGCAATGTAAAGGGGCCTGTCCATTACACCACCAGGAAGTTTTGGTCGCACTGTTCAGGAAGTCGTCTAATGGATAGCCGGCAAGGACCAGCGATGCGCGTGCACGCTGGGTCCTTGCCGACCCCAACTATCTACGGAACATGCTGGACAACCTGACGACGATAGTCCGGATCCACATGTTCCCAGACAGGAGGTCGGGATCCGGCACTGAATGACGTTCAGTGAACGCCGTTCAGTGAAGGCACCGCCCCCGGCGACCTGAAGGACTGAACGCTGGTCATTCGGTTTTTCAGGTCGCGTAATGGATAGGCCCCTTAAAGCAGCCGTACACCAGAGCGACTTTCCTCCACTCAGCCAACGATTTGGTTGGTTGGAATGGAAATCCAATAATGTACGGGAGCAAATGACAATCAGTCATTAGCTCCCAAACACCGGAAAACAGAGGAAACTGCAGTTCAGACAAGTTGTTTAAATCAAACGTATTTAACCTGAACGACCTTCTTTGTGTTTTCTGGTGTTTGGCTGATTGTAACTTGCACCCATACATTACCGGATTTTCATTCCAACCAACCAACTAGTTAGCATCAGATAATCTGCGATAACAACGGCCGGCTAAGTGACCCACGGGGTCATGCAAGGCGGCCGCCGCAGATACGACAAAGAATGCAGTAAAAATTGGCCAGCCTACGGAGATCCTGGTCTCTTCCCTCCTCCCCCCATGGCAGCGACACGCCTCTGTTTCAGGAAATAGAGGCCGTCGCCGCTCCCTCCCGCACACAAAATGACAGCAGACTCTCATTCACTGACAGTCTGCTTTCGGACAGCGTGCGAACACGTATGACCCGTGCTGCACATGCACAGTACGGGTCTGGCGCCTGCGTGGATTCCCAACCACTAGTGCACTGCTGAATCAGGCTTTATAATAATATGGTTGTTCATCATGGTTCTCTGTGGGATTGCCTACCCCAAAATGGCCACCGCCTGTTTCGAGGACGAGCTCCTGCTTCTCCTCATGCTTACGTGTACATAATATGTCAGACTGGAGGTGACGATGCGGGCCAGCGCTGGAATGCAAAGGGAACGGCCGGTACACGCCACTCCAACTCTGAGAGTAAGCAGGAACTTTATTCCTGGGCACACTAATAGTGGACTTGACCAGGAGCCAAAAATAGCCGTGAACTTCTGGTTCCAACGTGGGCCGGAAATACCGCAAATATATGAAAAAAGAAAGAAAAACAGCCAAAAGGGGATATGCAAAAGTGTGGTCTGACCAGTATGGAATGGACTGTTTGGGATATGTACTATTCTACATCTGGTATTAGGATTTATATTTGATGTAGCAGGTGGGGGTATAAATATCCCTCCCCATGCCGTGAGGAAGATACACTCACGCATTGGCGAGGAGGGATAATCAGGACGCTATTGGACTCTTTCGCCTGCCGGTAGATTGGGAACGCCTGGTGCACTCTGACACTCGGGCAGCACAGACGGTGTAGTGGTTAGCATTATTGTCTCACAGCACTGAGGTCATGGGTTTGATTCCCACCATGACCCTACCTGTGTGGAGTTTGTATATTCTCCCTGTGCTTGCGTGGTTTTGCTCCGGGTACTCCGGTTTCCTCCCACACTCCAAAAATACACTGGTAAGTTACTTGGCTCCCAACAAAATTACCCCTAGTGTGTATGTGTGTGTGTGTGTGTGTGAGCATGTGGTAGGGAATATAGAGTGTAAGCTCCACTGGGGCAGGGACTGATGTGAATGGTAATGCTGGCCATACACGCTACAATTATCGGGGCGATCCGCCTGACATCACTGCCCGTCCGATGCAATATTTACCGGTAAACTGTTGGCCGCATCGGGCAGTGTATGCCCAGCTGCGGCCGACAGACAGACGTTTCCTGTTTTCCTTCCTACGGAAGGAACAGGGAAATGTCTCCTCCCCCAGGGGCGGAGCTCAGATGTGAGAGGGAAGGAACAGGGAATGTCTCCTCCCCCGGGGGCGGAGCTCAGATGTGAGAGGGAAGGAACAGGGAAATGTCTCCTCCCCCGGGGGGGGGGGGGGGGAGCTCAGATGTGAGAGGGAAGGAACAGGGAAATGTCTCCTCCCCCGGGGGGCGGAGCTCAGATGTGAGAGGGAAGGAACAGGGAAATGTCTCCTCCCCCGGGGGGCGGAGCTCAGATGTGAGAGGGAAGGAACAGGGAAATGTCTCCTCCCCCGGGGGGGCGGAGCTCAGATGTGAGGGAAGGAACAGGGAAATGTCTCCTCCCCTGGGGGCGGAGCTCAGATGTGAGAGGGAAGGAACAGGGAATGTCTCCTCCTCCGGGGGTGGAGCTCAGATGTGAGAGGGAAGGAACAGGGAATGTCTCCTCCCACGGGGGCGGAGCGCGGATGTCGGGCTGATACACTATGCGAGAAATCTCACAGTATATGCCGGCGACATCTGCGACTGGCAGCCGGCCAGATAAAACATTTTATCTGGCCGTGTATGCCCAGCATAAGATATTCTCTGTAAAGCGCTGCGGAATATGCGTGTGCTATATAAATAACTGGTAATAAATAAATAACAAATACTACTGCGCAATTGTCTACTTTGTGTCATAGTAGCCCATATCATCCGGTGAGAGTCTAATCTTATCCTGTAACGTATGTTTATTACTTATTACCAGTTATGTATATAGCGCACACATATTCCGCAGCGCTTTACAGAGAATATTTATCCATTCACACCAGTCTCTGCCGCGGTGGAGCTTACGATCTACAGTGCATCCGGAAAGTATTCACAGCGCTTCACTTTTTCCACATTTTGTTATATTACAGCCTTATTCCAAAATGGAAATAAATTCATTTTTGTCCTCAAAATTCTACACACAGTGCCCCATAATGCCAACGTGTAAAAGTTGTTTTGAGATTTTTTTACATTTAATAAAAAAAGTAATACTAACAAATGACATGTATATAAGTATCACGGCCTTTGCTCAATACTTTGTTGATGCACCTTTGACAGCAATTACAGCCTCAAGTCTATTTGAATATGATGCCACAAGCTTGGCACACCTGTCTTTGGGCAGTTTCGCCCATTCCTCACAAGCCCCATCAGGTTGGATGGGAAGCGTCGGTGCGCAGCCATTTTCAGAGATGTTCAATCGGATTCAGGTCTGGGCCCTGTCTGGGCCACTCAGGGACAGTCACAGCGCGGTCCTGAAGCCGCTCCTTTCATATCTTGGCTGTGTGCTTAGGGTCGTTGTCCTGCTGAAAGATGAACGGTCAAACCAAAAAGCGCTCCCCACTCAACATGTATAACAACTAGGACACCAATGTGTTTTCACACAAAAAAGGGACAATAATCACCAATTATAATGGTATTTAGTGACTCCAAATCCTGGGTCTCCACTATTACATAAGTTTTAATAACACGTAGAGTATAAAAAGCATATAACAAATACAAGACTGCGTCCAGCCCCCGTCCACGTGTTATTAAAGCTCATGTTTTCTGAGGCATACTGTACTATTATTCCACTCTTTTCTTATCCCTCTATAAGGGAAAACTGACCAGTACCTCAACAAAGAGGCTTAATAGTGGAGACCCAGGACTTGGAGTTACTAAATACCATTATAATTGGTGATTATTGTCCATTTTTTGTGTGAAAACACATTGGTGTCCTATTTGTTATACATGTTGAGTGGGGAGTGCTTTTTGGTTTGAATGTACTACTTTTATCTATTTATGTTATTATATTCGGGTGTATACTCTTGTGCACTAACCCAGCTGCACCTCCCTCTTTATTTGCACTATATTTCCTTTATCTACGTTTTCACGAAAGATGAACGGTCGCCGCAGTCTGAGGTCAAGAGCGCTCTGGGGCAGGTTTTCGTCCAGGATGTCTCTGTACATTGCTGCGCTCATCTCTCCCTCTATCCTGACTAGTCTCCCAGTTCATTGTGTGTAGAATTTTGAGGACAAATATTAATTTATACCATTTTGGAATAAGGCTGTAACATAACAAAATGTGGAAAAAGTGAAGCGCTGTGAATACTTTCGGGATGCACTGTACATTCCCCACCACATGCTCACACACACTTACTGTACACATCAGGGTTCATTTTTGCTGGGAGCCGATGAACCTACCAGCCCATCCCCTCAGGTGGGAGTTTCAGCTTTATGTGTCCGTGTTTTATACTCAGAAATGCTGTATACACTGTGACGTTTATTTCTATTGTCTTGTTATTAAGATCATCAAGAGGGTTTTTACCACTGAAGGAGAAGCAGCAAATGTGACTATTTCTTAGGATTAGCTCCGACACATGCAAAGGTGATATCTGATTGTGTTATCTCTCTCTCTCTCTCCTATATCAGCACATTCATACTTCATATCTCTCTGCCCTGCCCATATCTCTGCCCATATCTCTCTGCCCTGCCCATATCTCTGTCCATATCTCTCTGCCCTGCCCATATCTCTCTCCCCTGCCCATATATCTCTCTCCCCTGCCCATATTTCTCTCACCTGCCCATATCTCTCTCCCCTGCCCATATCTATCTCCCCTGCCCATATCTCTGCCCATATCTATCTCCCCTGCCCATATCTCTGCCCATATCTCTGCCCATATCTCTCTCCCCTGCCCATCTCTTTCTGCCCTGCCCATTTCTCTCTCCCCTACCCATATCTCTCTGCCCTGCCCATATCTCTCTCCCCTGCCCATATCTCTCTCCCCTACCCTTATCTCTGCCCATATCTCTCTCCCCTGCCCATATTTCTGCCCATATCTCTGCCCATATCTCTCTCCCCTGCCCATATCTCTCACCCCGCCCATCTCTCTCTGCCCTGCCCATTTCTCTCTCCCCTGCCCATATCTCTCTCCCCTGCCCATATCTCTCTGCCCTACCCATATCTCTCTCCCCTGCCCATATCTATCTGCCCTGCCCATATCTCTCCCCTGCCCATATCTCTCTCTCCTATATCAGCTAACTCATACTTCATATCTCTATGCCCTGCCCATATCTCTGCCCATATCTCTCTGCCCTGCCCATATCTCTCTGCCCTGCCCATATCTCTCTGCCCTGCCCATATCTCTGCCCATATCTCTCTGCCCTGCCCATATCTCTGCCCATATCTCTCTGCCCTGCCCATATCTCTGCCCATATCTCTCTCCCCTGCCCATATATCTCTCTCCCCTGCCCATATCTCTCTCGCCTGCCCATATCTCTCTCCCCTGCCCATATATTTCTGCCCTGCCCATATCTCTGCCCATATCTCTCTCCCCTGCCCATATCTCTGCCCATATCTCTGCCCAAATCTCTCCCCTGCCCATATCTCTCTCCCCTGCCCATCTCTCTCTGCCCTGCCCATTTCTCTCTCCCCTGCCCATATCTCTCTCCCCTGCCCATATCTCTCTCCCCTACCCTTATCTCTGCCCATATCTCACTCCCCTGCCCATATTTCTGCCCATATCTCTGCCCATATCACTCTCCCCTGCCCATATCTCTCACCCCGCCCATCTCTCTCTGCCCTGCCCATTTCTCTCTCCCCTGCCCATATCTCTCTCCCCTGCCCATATCTCTCTGCCCTACCCATATCTCTCTCCCCTGCCCATATCTATCTGCCCTGCCCATATCTCTCCCCTGCCCATATCTCTCTCTCCAATATCAGCACACTCATACTTCATATCTCTATGCCCTGCCCATATCTCTGCCCATATCTCTCTGCCCTGCCCATATCTCTCTGCCCAGCCCATATCTCTGCCCATATCTCTCTGCCCAGCCCATATCTCTGCCCATATCTCTCTGCCCTGCCCATATATCTCTCTCCCCTGCCCATATCTCTCTCGCCTGCCCATATCTCTCTACCCTGCCCATATATCTCTGCCCTGCCCATATCTCTGCCCATATCTCTCTCCCCTGCCCATATCTCTGCCCATATCTCTGCCCAAATCTCTCCCCTGCCCATATCTCTCTCCCCTGCCCATCTCTCTCTGCCCTGCCCATTTCTCTCTACCCTGCCCATATCTCTCTGCCCTGGCCAAATCTCTCTCCCCTGCCCATATCTCTCTCCCCTACCCATATCTCTGCCCATATCTCTCTCCCCTGCCCATATCTCTGCCCATATCTCTGCCCATATCTCTCTCCCCTGCCCATATCTCTCTCCCCGCCCATCTCTCTCTGCCCTGCCCATTTCTCTCTCCCCTGCCCATATCTCTCTGCCCTGCTCCTATCTCTTTCCCCTGCCCATATCTCTCTCCCCTGCCCATCTCTCTCTCCCCTGCCCATCTCTCTCTGCCCTGCCCATCTTTCTCTGCCCTGCCCATATCTCTCTGCCCTGCCCATATCTCTCTCCCCTGCCCATATCTCTCTGCCCTACCCATATCTATCTGCCCTGCCCATATCTATCTGCCCTGCCCATATCTCTCCCCTGCCCATATCTCTCTCTCCTATATCAGCACACTCATACTTCATATCTCTATGCCCTGCCCATATCTCTGCCCATATATCTCTGCCCTGCCCATATCTCTCTGCCCTGCCCATATCTCTGCCCATATCTCTCTGCCCTGCCCATATCTATGCCCATATCTCTCTGCCCTGCCCATATCTCTGCCCATATCTCTCTCCCCTGCCCATATATCTCTCTCCCCTGCCCATATCTCTCTCACCTGCCCATATCTCTCTCCCCTGCCCATATATCACTGCCCTGCCCATATCTCTGCCCATATCTCTCTCCCCTGCCCATATCTCTGCCCATATCTCTGCCCAAATCTCTCCCCTGCCCATATCTCTTTCCCCTGCCCATCTCTCTCTGCCCTGCCCATTTCTCTCTCCCCTGCCCATATCTCTCTGCCCTGCCCATATCTCTCTCCCCTGCCCATATCTCTCTCCCCTACCCATATCTCTGCCCATATCTCTCTCCCCTGCCCATATCTCTGCCCATATCTCTGCCCATATCTCTCTCCCCTGCCCATTTCTCTCTCCCCTGCCCATATCTCTCTGCCCTGCCCATATCTCTCTCCCCTGCCCATATCTCTCTCCCCTGCCCATCTCTCTCTCCCCTGCCCATCTCTCTCTGCCCTGCCCATCTTTCTCTGCCCTGCCCATATCTCTCTGCCCTGCCCATATCTCTCTCCCCTACCCATCTCTCTCTCTCCCCTGCCCATCTCTCTCTGCCCTGCCCATTTCTCTCTCCCCTGCCCATCTCCTCTCTGCCCTGCCCATTTCTCTCTGCCCTGCCCATTTCTCTCTCCCCTGCCCATATCTCTCTCCCCGCCCATATCTCTCTCCCCTACCCATCTCTCTATCTGCCCTGCCCATCTCTCTCTGACCTGCCCATTTATCTCTCCCCTGCCCATATATCTCTCCCCTGCCCATCTCTCTCTGCCCTGCCCATCTCTCTCTCCCCTGCCCATATCTATCTGCCCTGCCCATATCTATCTGCCCTGCCCATATCTCTCTCCCCTGCCCATCTCTCTCTGCCCTGCCCATCTCTCTGCCCTGCCCATATCTCTCTCCCCTGCCCATATCTCTTTCCCCTGCCCATATCTCTCTGCCCTGCCCATCTCTCTCTCCCCTGCCCATATCTCTCTCCCATGCCCATATCTATCTGCCCTGCCCATATCTCTCGCCCCAGCCCATCTCTCTCTGCCCTGCCCATCTCTCTCTCCCCTGCCCATTTCTCTCCCCTGCCCATTTCTCTCTCCCCTGCCCATATCTCTCTCCCCTGCCCATATCTATCTGCCCTGCCCATATCTCTCTCCCCTGCCCATCTCTCTCTGCCCTGCCCATCTCTCTGCCCTGTCCATATCTCTCTCCCCTGCCCATCTCTCTCTGCCCTGCCCATATCTCTCTCCCCTGCCCATATCTCTCTCCCCTGCCCATATCTCTCTCCCCTGCCCATATCTCTCTGCCCTGCCCATATCTCTCTCCCCTGCCCATATCTCTCTGCCCTTCCCATCTCTCTCTCCCCTGCCCATATCTCTCTGTCCTGCCCATATCTCTCTCCCCTGCCCATTTCTCTCTCCCCTGCCCATATCTCTCTGCCCTGCCCATATCTCTCTCCCCTGCCCATCTCTCTCTGCCCTGCCCATATCTCTCTGCCCTGCCCATTTCTCTCTGCCCTGCCCATATCGCTCTGCCCTGCCCATATGTCTCTCCCCTGCCCATATCTCTCTGCCCTGCCCATATCTCTCCCCTGCCCATTTCTCTCTCCCCTGCCCATATCTCTCTCCCATGCCCATATCTCTCTGCCCTGCCCATATCTCTCTCCCCTGCCCATATCTCTCTGCCCTGCCCATAACTCTCTCCCCTGCCCATCTCTCTCTGCCCTGCCCATCTCTCTCTCCCCTGCCCATATCTCTCTGCCCTGCCCATAACTCTCTCCCCTGCCCATTTCTCTCTCCCCTGCACATATCTCTCTGCCCTGTCCATATCTCTCTCCCCTTCCCATCTCTCTCTGCCCTGCCCATATCTCTCTCCCCTGCCCATATCTCTCTGCCCAGCCCATATCTCTCTGCCCTGCCCATATCTCTCTCCCCTGCCCATATCTCTCTGCCCTGCCCATTTCTCTCTGCCCTGCCCATATCTCTCTGCCCTGCCCATATCTCTCTCCCCTGCCCATTTCTCTCTGCCCTGCCCATCTCTCTCTGCCCTGCCCATATCTCTTTCCCCTGCCCATATCTCTCTGCCCTGCCCATCTCTCTCTCTCCCCTGCCCATTTCTCTCTGCCCTGCCCATCTCTCTCTGCCCTGCCCATATCTCTTTCCCCTGCCCATATCTCTCTGCCCTGCCCATATCTCTCTCCCCTGCCCATATCTCTCTGCCCTGCCCATCTCTCTCTGCCCTGCCCATTTCTCTCTCCCCTGCCCATATCTCTCTCCCCTGCCCATTTCTCTCTCCCCTGCCCATATCTCTCTGCCCTGCCCATATCTCTCTCCCCTGCCCATATCTCTCTGCCCTGCCCATATCTCTCTCCCCTGCCCATTTCTCTCTCCCCTGCCCATATCTCTGCCCTGCCCATATCTCTCTCCCCTGCTCATATCTCTCTCCTGCCCATGTCTCTCTGCCCTGCCCATATGTCTCTCCCCTGCCCATATCTCTCTCCCATGCCCATATCTCTCTGCCCTGCCCATATCTCTCTCCCCTGCCCATATCTCTCTGCCCTGCCCATAACTCTCTCCCCTGCCCATCTCTCTCTGCCCTGCCCATCTCTCTCTCCCCTGCCCATATCTCTCTGCCCTGCCCATAACTCTCTCCCCTGCCCATTTCTCTCTCCCCTGCACATATCTCTCTGCCCTGTCCATATCTCTCTCCCCTTCCCATCTCTCTCTGCCCTGCCCATATCTCTCTCCCCTGCCCATATCTCTCTGCCCAGCCCATATCTCTCTGCCCTGCCCATATCTCTCTCCCCTGCCCATATCTCTCTGCCCTGCCCATTTCTCTCTGCCCTGCCCATATCTCTCTGCCCTGCCCATATCTCTCTCCCCTGCCCATTTCTCTCTGCCCTGCCCATCTCTCTCTGCCCTGCCCATATCTCTTTCCCCTGCCCATATCTCTCTGCCCTGCCCATCTCTCTCTCTCCCCTGCCCATTTCTCTCTGCCCTGCCCATCTCTCTCTGCCCTGCCCATATCTCTTTCCCCTGCCCATATCTCTCTGCCCTGCCCATATCTCTCTCCCCTGCCCATATCTCTCTGCCCTGCCCATCTCTCTCTGCCCTGCCCATTTCTCTCTCCCCTGCCCATATCTCTCTCCCCTGCCCATTTCTCTCTCCCCTGCCCATATCTCTCTGCCCTGCCCATATCTCTCTCCCCTGCCCATATCTCTCTGCCCTGCCCATATCTCTCTCCCCTGCCCATTTCTCTCTCCCCTGCCCATATCTCTGCCCTGCCCATATCTCTCTCCCCTGCTCATATCTCTCTCCTGCCCATGTCTCTCTGCCCTGCCCATATGTCTCTCCCCTGCCCATATCTCTCTGCCCTGCCCATTTCTCTCTCCCCTGCCCATATCTCTCTGCCCTGCCCATATCTCTCTCTGCCCATATCTCTCTCCCCTGCCCATCTATCTCTGCCCTGCCCATTTCTCTCTCCCCTGCCCATATCTCTCTCCCCTGCCCATATCTCTCTGCCCTGCCCATATCTCTCTGCCCTCCCCATATTTCTCTGCCCTGCCCATATCTCTCTCCCCTGCCCATCTCTCTCCCCTGCCCATATCTCTCTCCCCTGCCCATCTCTCTCCCCTGCCCATCTCTCTCCCCTGCCCATATCTCTCTGCCCTGCCCATATCTCTCTCTGCCCTGCCCATATCTCTCTGCCCTGCCCATATCGCTCTGCCCTGCCCATATGTCTCTCCCCTGCCCATATCTCTCTCCCCTGCCCATCTCTCTCCCCTGCCCATCTCTCTCCCCTGCCCATATCTCTCTGCCCTGCCCATATCTCTCTCTGCCCTGCCCATATCTCTCTGCCCTGCCCATATCGCTCTGCCCTGCCCATATGTCTCTCCCCTGCCCATATCTCTCTGCCCTGCCCATATCTCTCCCCTGCCCATTTCTCTCTCCCCTGCCCATATCTCTCTCCCATGCCCATATCTCTCTGCCCTGCCCATATCTCTCTCCCCTGCCCATATCTCTCTGCCCTGCCCATAACTCTCTCCCCTGCCCATCTCTCTCTGCCCTGCCCATCTCTCTCTCCCCTGCCCATATCTCTCTGCCCTGCCCATAACTCTCTCCCCTGCCCATTTCTCTCTCCCCTGCACATATCTCTCTGCCCTGTCCATATCTCTCTCCCCTTCCCATCTCTCTCTGCCCTGCCCATATCTCTCTCCCCTGCCCATATCTCTCTGCCCAGCCCATATCTCTCTGCCCTGCCCATATCTCTCTCCCCTGCCCATATCTCTCTGCCCTGCCCATTTCTCTCTGCCCTGCCCATATCTCTCTGCCCTGCCCATATCTCTCTCCCCTGCCCATTTCTCTCTGCCCTGCCCATCTCTCTCTGCCCTGCCCATATCTCTTTCCCCTGCCCATATCTCTCTGCCCTGCCCATCTCTCTCTCTCCCCTGCCCATTTCTCTCTGCCCTGCCCATCTCTCTCTGCCCTGCCCATATCTCTTTCCCCTGCCCATATCTCTCTGCCCTGCCCATATCTCTCTCCCCTGCCCATATCTCTCTGCCCTGCCCATCTCTCTCTGCCCTGCCCATTTCTCTCTCCCCTGCCCATATCTCTCTCCCCTGCCCATTTCTCTCTCCCCTGCCCATATCTCTCTGCCCTGCCCATATCTCTCTCCCCTGCCCATATCTCTCTGCCCTGCCCATATCTCTCTCCCCTGCCCATTTCTCTCTCCCCTGCCCATATCTCTGCCCTGCCCATATCTCTCTCCCCTGCTCATATCTCTCTCCTGCCCATGTCTCTCTGCCCTGCCCATATGTCTCTCCCCTGCCCATATCTCTCTGCCCTGCCCATTTCTCTCTCCCCTGCCCATATCTCTCTGCCCTGCCCATATCTCTCTCTGCCCATATCTCTCTCCCCTGCACATCTATCTCTGCCCTGCCCATTTCTCTCTCCCCTGCCCATATCTCTCTCCCCTGCCCATATCTCTCTGCCCTGCCCATATCTCTCTGCCCTCCCCATATTTCTCTGCCCTGCCCATATCTCTCTCCCCTGCCCATCTCTCTCCCCTGCCCATATCTCTCTCCCCTGCCCATATCTCTCTCCCCTGCCCATCTCTCTCCCCTGCCCATCTCTCTCCCCTGCCCATATCTCTCTGCCCTGCCCATATCTCTCTCTGCCCTGCCCATATCTCTCTGCCCTGCCCATATCTCTCTCCCCTGCCCATCTCTCTGCCCTGCCCATATCTCTCTCCCCTGCCCATATCTCTCTCCCCTGCTCATCTCTCTCCCCTGCCCATATCTCTCTCCCCTGCCCATATCTCTCTCCCCTGCCCATCTCTCTCTCCCCTGCCCATCTCTCTCTGCCCTGCCCATATCTCTCTGCCCTGTCCATCTCTCTCTGCCCTGCCCATCTCTCTCTCCCCTACGCATCTCTCTGCCCTGCCCATATCTCTCTGCCCTGCCCATATTTCTCTGCCCTGTCCATATCTCTCTCCCCTGTCCATATCTCTCTCCCCTACCCATATCTCTCTTCCCTGTTGAATCTTCTCTCTCTCCCCTGTTGGACACCCTTATCTCTCTCCTGACCACACGTGATTAAAATGGCTGCAACAGCAGTGAAGGGATTAACCCTCATGCCGCGACACCATTTTTAAAAGGACCTTTAGGCGCAGTGTGCCACGTACTGCGAATGTATATGTATTGTGTTTGAACATGTTATATTCAATGTGCTGTGCTCAGTTGTGGAAATGTACTTTTAAAAGTATAGCCTATGCACTTATATGGAATGTATAGCCTATGCACTTATATGGAATGTATAAGTCATTTTGTTTTAGAGGGCTGTAACATTTAGAATCAAATGGATTTTAAGACATCCTCACCTAGGGATTGAAATGGTAATTGCCCTAGCCGGGCAGTGGAGGGTTGGTGGGGACTGGACAAGCCTTTCCTTTGTAATACGGACTAGGAAGGCTCCTGTGTGTCTCTGGGTACAATACTGAGCAAGTTTGGGGAAAACAATTTGTTTGTGTGTAAGAAGCTGTTATTGGATGGAGCTTCCTAAGAACTGGAGGTGACAAGACAGCGAAAGCCAAACTGGTTTTATGTATTGTTCCTCGTATGTGAAAGAATTAATGCAATTTATCTGTTCCTGTGTGAGAGACAGTCTATGATACGTATGAGGGGTCTATTTACTAAGCAGTGTTAGGAGATAGAGTGAAAAGTGATAAGAAAGTGATAAGGTACCAGCCAATCAGCTCCCAACTGTCATCTCACAGGCTGTGTTTGAAAAATGACAGTTGGGAGCTGATTGGCTGGCACCTTATCACTTTCTTATCACTTTTCACTCTGTCTCCTAACACTGCTTAGTAAATAGACCCCTGAGTGTTTTAGGAAACCCAAATGTTTGTGGGTGGTAACGAGGAAATTTAGTTAATTTCTGTGACATGTAAGATGTTTTCATTTATGTTTTGTGAGTCAGCATGATTGGCTAATAAGAAACCAGGGCGGACTTACCCCCTGTGGTAATGTGTATTAGAGTGGCATAAAAGAGGGCATGTGAGCCTGTGTATGTGAATCCTTGTATATCTTCTGAAGATCAAGACTGCTGTAAGATCTCTGTATGCTGTACCCCTTAATGCTGAGGGAAGGGTTATTTTTAAAGACCATGAGCAATAAACACCTTTACCTATTCGACTGCATCTGTATTTTGAGACCAACAGAATTGCGCAAAACGCTATTCCGTTCTCCGGCTGTTCTGGGTTGAGACAAGCGTCTCCAAAGCTCAAGCCCTCTGCCAGCTACCGTGCAGAGCCTGGTCCATTGCGAGGGATCACGCGGAAACAGCCGGCACCAATCAGGAGGTGTGGCCGCAGCTAGTCGACGCATGCACAGCAGAAGCGGTTCCAGGTGCCGGAGGTAGGACCCTGAGTACATAAGAAGTGGTTCCAAACGCCGATTGTAGAGTTTGGTGGTGGCAGCATTGTCACACGCAGACAGCGCAGTGGGCGGAGTCAGTGACAGGCGGTCACTGACGTTAAGCGGGAATCCCTGATACCCCAGGATCCAGTAGGGATTGAAACCCCCACCTGTGATCGGGAGTGAAGGCTGAGGCCGTCCGGTCACAACGACACTTTAGCAACTTTCCATGTTGTTTTCCAAATGGTAACATGGGATGGAGTGGCACCACCGTGGCGGTATGAAGGACGGGGGCATAGGCGCCCATCGCTGGCTATTGCTCTCTGTATGTTAGAGCCACTTACTGCCACAACATTGTATTTTTCATCCCCCAAGATAACTACAGTATAGATATTGGTAAGTTGTAGGACACATTCCCTTGTTCTTATTCTTTAACCACCGTCAGATTTACCGGCTATAAATACATCTGCCCTTTCTAGCGAACCTGCCTCAGGGATTAACAACCCACAAAGAAGTGTGACTGAATATGAACTGCATTAACTTTATACTGTTATCTTAAGGTAAGTTTTACTACATTTAAAAGAAGCCTCCAAAAGGCTGTAATCTGACAGTCTGCGGACAGGTTACGGCATCAATCCGACAGGCAGACAGAACGTTAGCTACCATTGTCGCGTAGAACTGCGCCGTGCGTGTGCAATAGTTATGCCGCTGTGTGGTCACTCCTGCTGACCACTGAATCTGGAATACATGATCTCAGTGCCCACAAAGGGTTCCTACTTATTCTGTTAGGCACATCAATGTAATGCCCACAGTAAGCGTACAATTGGAGACACAGTCACGGGCAGGGACGGGCAGGGGAGACAGTCACATCCTCCGAGCTTGTGCAAAGCCAATATAGAGGGATAACATATATCTATATATATATAGTAACAAAATTGTAAACTTTTACTTGGCATTTGCTGCATCACGTACAACTGATTTCAGCATGATGTCAGCTCTGTCTGTCTATACAGCACATTCCCTGTACTAACTGCAAGAAGAAAATATTGCTGGAGAGACTAAAGTACTTTAACTATCACTTCTCCACGCTGCCCCACGCATTAACCCCTTCCACACTGCTGCTCTACGCATTAACCCCTTCCACACTGCTGCTCCACGCATTAACCCCTTCCACACTGCTGCTCCACGCATTAACCCCTTCCACACTGCTGCTCCACGCACTAACCCTTTCCACGCTGCTCCACGCATTAACCCCTTCCACACTGCTGCTCCACGCATTAACCCCTTCCACACTGCTGCTCCACGCATTAACCCCTTCCACACTGCTGCTCCACGCATTAACCCCTTCCACGCTGCTGCTCCACGCATTAACCCCTTCCACACCGCTGCTCAGCACATTAACCCCTTCCACACCGTTGCTCCACGCAATAACCCTTTCCACACCGCTCCTCCACGCATTAACCCCTTCCACACCGCTGACCCTTTACATTGCACAGATCACATTATTTTAGCTTAAACCATTCCTTCAATATATTTAAAATAAAAAAAGCCAAAGCTTCGGATAGAGAAGACGTCACATTCGTCCTTATCCTGTTTTAATCTGTAAACAAAAAAAAACCTCAATCTGAGACAAACATTTCTGGCCTTTGCGTTTTTCCTGCGCTAATGCTCTTTTATACGAGACAGAAGGGTCACTATGTAACTGAGCGGAACCTAGAATTTTTATGCTCGCATTCCATCAGGTTTGTAATTGGAAATAAAGTGAAATCCTAAGGCCTGGAACCCTTATTTCTTCATAATGTTACACACTTAATTGCTCCTGTCATTTACCAACACGATTATGTTGTCTACAAATGGAGACAAATAATAGATTTTAGTACTTATGCAGAGACTTAAACTGCATGCAGAGAGCCACAAACTACACCATTAAACTGGAATTACAGCTTGAAGTCAGAAACAAAAATTTAACCCCAGTAATCATTATCCCCTCAAAATAAAAGCCCACATGAGTCAGATCCAATTTTTAACCAGCAGAGAATCAAAGCCTTTTATTATGTCAGCGTGATAGTTTTGTTACAGTGAAATCTCCGAAGGAAGTGTTTGGAAAACAAGCAGAAGCAATGTCAGCTAGTAAGGTAAGGGGGTGGGCTGTACAGGGGAATGTCACATAGCGCACGTAAGCCGCAAACTCCACGTTTGTTTGGCAAACTCTCAAGGTGACTTTTTGCAGGGGGGCCTCACACAGAGAACGAACAGGGGCCCCAACGTTTAGGGTGTTTAAAAAACAACTGCTAAAAATAAAAAAGTAAAAAAATATATATATAACGGACGCTCGGTGGGTGACATAAAACAAATCCAGAAATATTAATTGCTTTAGCAAATACCCTGTTATTGCAACAATCTGGTGCTGTATCTCCCAGGATGAAGGTGACACTGCAGCCAAATGTCAATAAATAGGTGGATAGCGCTGTACCATAGGTGTTACATTGCAGCAGGTGCAGCCTAATATTCAAGTAAAAGTACTGTAGAAGGAACAGGTAATAGTAAAACTCTGCTCACAAACACGGATCACTTTTCTTACATGCGGTTTGCAGTTTATAGACCGGCAAACTAAATACCACCGGTCTATATCCCGACACGAGAAGCCAGACAGGTGATTTCAGATAGGCATCAAAATACTGATGCCTATCTGAATCCCGACGCCGGAACGCCGAAGGACGACAGCCCGAACAAAGTAAGTCCAGGACGCCCTTAGCGTTAGCCGCGAGGGGTGGGAGAGTAAGGTGCAGGGAGTGTAGCAGGGTTAGGGTTAGCCACCCCTAGATGGGAGGGTTAGGGTGCGGGAAGAGGGGGTTAGGTTTAGGCAGCCCCGGGGGGACTTAGGTTTAGGTACCACCCCAGGAATATTAGAGTTATGCACCCGTAAGGGAGGGTTAGGGCACTTACCAGCCGGCGTCGGGATCTATTGCTGTCAGGCTTCTCATATCGGTATTTGAGGTATTACATACTGATTACGGTTTGGAGGTGTTCTCAAGAAAGAACATTTGTTGAATAATGACATTAATTGCATTTAATAGTTCACTTTCAATGTTTTCATCACTCCATAGATACTGTAGCTCAGACTGGATTATGATGAATTAGTCTGCATAAAAGAACATATGCTTGGGGGTGTGTGGCCCAGATGCTGAAGATGGTGGATGCCTTTTCCTCCTTCTCGTCAGTTGCTTACCACTATCCAGCTTTCATCTGAGTCACAGTGGGCTCTTCTACCGTGGATCAACTTGTCATCTACCCCTCGAAGTGTTGAGCTGCCTGTTGAGCGTTTCCACTCTGCTCCAGGCTTGCTCCTTACCCCAGGAGCACTCCCTTCTTGTCCTGCGCCTCGTGAGAAGACCACATTGATGGACGCTACTGTTCACTACCGCAGTGCAGCCTGGCTCCATGGCTGTCTCTGACCGCCCAGTCCCTCACGGCAGACGCTGCAGTGTCAGGCGTATTGGGACATCGGCTGCTGAAGGCTTCCCCTGCTGCTCTGACTGGTGCGTGAAAGCTCCTCTCTCCTCCTCCAACGGCTCTCTTCAGTGATGGCTGAGTCTCGGCTGAGTGCAGCGCGGATCACCGGTGGAGATAGGTCAAAGGGCTATCTGGGTCTCCGAAGGCCAGAATCATCACCTGCGGAGGTGCTTGACGTTTGGATTTCTCCGGCTGCTGTAGTGAGACTTCTCAGATAAGCTGGTAACATCACCTCCCCCCTGGGTATAATCATTACACATACACATGTCCCAGCTTCTGCTTGGTGAGTGCCCCACTCTCATTCCATATGTCGGCATACCCAACTGTTGGGATACAGTCAGTGCTGCCATAAAGCCTAAAGTAGAGACTCTCTGGTAGCCACCACCGGTGGTAGAACACATAAGTTCATATACCTCACCGGCACCCTAACCTCCCCAATAATACCTTGTCTGACTCCCTAGACCACCTCATTACCATTGAGGGCTCCTCACATACGATGGACTCATACTGACTACTTTGGACTTGAAGGCCCACCTCAAGATGTTTTAAAGTAGCCATGCCTTTCTCTTGCTCTCCTACCTTTTTCCCACGCTACCTCCCCTGCCAAGCTTTGAGGACATTTCATATTCTGCTCTTCCGCAATGGAAAACAATCCAAGAAAACTGCACATTGCATTTCTCTGAACTTTTATGGTAAGAACACTACACCGCCGCAACACAAGTAGAACAAATGCATCCTATCAGCTCGACCCTTCCGTTGGATATCGAACTGGGTCCTAGAGCTCAGCACGTAATGCCCAATCTCGTCAATGAAATTTGAACATATATTCGCATTGAATTGAAACAGGTTGTGGCAAACCTGAAATCTGAAACTGGGCTGACACTCTGGAACCCAAAAGCGACAATCTCTGTAGGTCACAAACCACTGCTGATAGAGAGTTGGCCATTATCCGATTGAAACTGGAGACCCTAAAGGAAAAACACGAGGATTTCAAAAATTGATCCCACCACAATAACTTGGGGATCCGCAAAGTCCCAGAACTCTATGACCCTTCCACCTTGCCATTCTACCTAACAACATTTTTCTATCTCCAAACCTGAGCTGCTATGAACAAGGCACTCAGAGCCAGACCAGCCATAGGCCAAACTCCAAGACATATAATCATAAGTCTCTACTACTACAAGACCAAAGAAATATTTTATTGGCCTTAAGTGACAGCCCCCTCGCCATGTGGACTTTCAAAATGCACAAATCCAGATTTTTCAGTATCTCGCGCCATCCACCATCCAGAAGATGAGGAATCTTCAAAGTATAACTACACACAGAGCTGTAGGTCTGATTCCCTCTAGATTTCTCCCACCCTAAATTTTTCTGTTAATAAGGCCATTGGCCAACTCCATACAGCCTCTCCAGCTGCAATTCACACTGGGTGGTGATTGGGATCTGGTTGAGAGGTTTACACTATGGCCCATCATTGTTATTTTCCCACATGTTCCAATTTATACTCATGTTTTCTACATCACGTTATAACCGTTGCATCTTCTAGTGTAGTCCACCTCTCACTTTCTCAGGAATCCTCAGTATACATTTATTCTGCTCAGTTTTTTTTATTTTGTACTGATTTTGAAACCTCTATGGCAGTGGTTCCCAAACTGTGCGCAGTGGCACCCTGGGGTGCCTCGGGACTCTTGCCTCAGGTTGTTGGTCCAGCACCAAACAAAATTATTTATGGTCATTGTAATGTAAATATGTAGACAAACAGAAGCGCAAACCTGTCCCTCGCCACATAACTGTCCCAAACCCACTAGTTGGAATCTCCTCTCTTCCTGACCTTCTCCCCTTTTTCCCCTCCCACTTCTCTCCCTACATATTCTACCATTATGTTATATTCCCCTCTGGGGATCTTCTTTTCCTGGGCCCTCTTCAGAGGCTACTCCACTCCGCAAGCACCTTTACATCTTCTGGCGCACTCACTAGTCAGTTACTCTCACCTTTGTGGACCATACTTACTTCCCATTCACCAAGGGTACTAGACCTGGTAGGGCTTTCTCCACCTACCCTCCTTTAACTTCCTTTTTCTTCCCAAACCCTTCTTCACCAATTCTTCTACCCAGAGGTTCATCTCTGTCCATCTTTTCTTTGTGAACCTTCAGATCCTTTTGCTCGCATTCACTTGCACCCTAATGGAACTTAAGCCTTTATCCGTCAACATTAATGGGTTGAACGCACTCGGAAAGTGCACTATAGTTCTGTCGCCATGCAGGAGGGAGAAAGCTCATATCGTTTTCCTACAGGAAACCCACTTCACAACTGCAAGACATACAATTTTCTGAAACCTTATTCTCTTCTGCAGGCTGTAAGGAGTGAGGTGGAGACATTCTTAATAAAATAATCCTTTCTTCATATGGAATGGCAAGCGAGTTAGGATTAGTTTATTAAAGTTACAGCAGCCTTTAGCCAATGGGGCATACATTTTCCTCACCTCCTGCTTTTATATTCCGTCATCTTATAGACTAGTTACACGGATGGGACTTATACACTAACATTTCCACAGAAAGGGAGTTCTTGGCGGAAGGGGGAACCTCATCAGCTTCCTACATGTGTGTGATCAGGAAATTCCTGCACATCTGAGGGATAACTCACTGCTCTGAACTAACAGAAGGATTTAGCATTTGCTCCACAATAAACATGGGTTAAATGCACACAAATCTTTATTCCTCTTTTCTTTCTAACCCTGATTTCCAGGATGGACGAGCCTCTTATCCTTTCAGTATTTGGAGGGTGAATGGTATTTCTACCATAGGTGCTCTGGTACTGTGAGGAGGCCTCTCATGTTCCAGGAGGTTTTAGCTAAATTTGGTGTTTTGGAGGCTTACTTCATGGCGTATCTACGGGCCAAACATTACAACATTGCTACATTTAGAGCCTTCTTGGGTGCTGACTGGCAGAAACCACTTGATGGTTTGTTACGACGCGTGCCTCTGACCAAGAAGGCAGTCCCTGTTTATTACACCCACCTTAGGGATGGGTTGGACTATTTGGCCTCTTCTCAGAAACTAACGCGTTGGCTCTCTTACTTTCCTCATTTACATATGGACGATTTACTTAAAGACTCATGACCCATGTGCGCTCCTGCAAGTTATTCCATTCCACAGTCTATAACAAAATGTCCTCAAAAATTTTACACAGAACTTATTCATCGCCCCACAGAGGCTTTGTCATTGGGCAGTGGAATACACATAACTATTATAGGTGCAAAGAACCCGTGGCTGATTTATATCAGTGTCTCTGGCAATGCCCATTAATGAAGAGTTTCTGGTTACGGGTGAAGGCATAGGCGGTGGCTTCCCTGGTCAAATCTCTTCCGCTCACAACAGATTGGGAGGTTTTTAGTATTCTTCCTGCGCACGGCCGTATCGCTCCTGGTGGCAGAATATTGCTAATGGCTGTTAGTGCTGCGGATGACAAGGTCACTCTCCAAATGTGGACTCATCCCCCCTCCCCCGCCCTATCGCTTGTTAACCACTTATCTGGCGAGTTTTTATTATGATTGAATTGGGTCAAGAAAATCTATTTTAAAACATATCCAACACGATTTTATTTAACAAAACAAATTTTAACAAATAACATTAACATTGTTTTTTTAATATGGGTCATCGCTATATTTGGCCATCGTTATTCGGAACACGGCGACCATCGCAACCTTGATTTCCCCAGCGGCTACTCCTCTTAGCAGCCACAAGGTACATACTGAGGGGTAATAATTTACATTTCCCTTGGTGGCTGCAGAGAGGAGAAATGTAAAGTGACACCACTCAGCCCCCCAGGGTTACGTTACTGACAGGTCTCATCATTTGTGACTATGGCCTTGATTCAGAGCCGCTCGTAAGCGGCCGCTCGTTCGTTCTGACTGATGTTCGCACATCTGCGCATACGTACGGATTTTAATACGCATGCGCGAACCAGTCAGTGCGGCCGAAAATCGTTTGTTCGCTATATAGCGAATGCCTGCTATTTTGAGTGACAGAAGGAGGCGTATGTGGGTGGTAACAGGGGAAGGTGCTTGAAAACGGGGGTGTGGAATTAGATCGCAGGCGTGCTTAAAGGTCAAAACGGGCGTTTTAAGGGAGTGCATAATTAATACAGCAGCGTCATTGACCACGTCACTTGGTTTTTTTTTACCCCGAACTGCTCGCAAAATAGCGGTTGAAAAAACCAGCCACAAGAATAGCGAGCAGTTCATACGCTGTTCGATGTACTCGATTAATCTAATAAATAGCGGACATGACGTATGGTGCGAGCGGCAAGGGGGCGTATATCTCAAAATTACAACCGCAAGTTTTGCTCGCTCATTCAGACTTAGAGGCGTGAACAGACCGCAATTAGCGAACGGTTCATTTGAATAGCCACCCCTTGTTTTAGAACGAACGACCGCAAATAGCGAGCGGCTCTGAATGAGGGCCTATGTCAGTTATCGCAAAGCCGCCTGGCGTGATAGCGAATGGAGAAGAGATGAGAGACGAGATTTTCATTTGTATTTTATGTTTGTATTTTTGTACTATAATATGATACACTATGATGTATCCCGGGTGAGAAATTTTGTTTTATTTGTCCAATGTATACATTGTATATCTGTGATGTTGACCCAAGAGATTGTAATACTGCATTGGTTTCTTTTTGTTACAAATGTGATGCTTCGGTACAAAAATAAAATAAAAAAGGTTCCCATCTCTCATGTCAGCACACACCTGGGCTCCCGAAGGCGGCTACGTCATTGTCATGGGTAAAACGCGCTCAAAAACCTAGCTTCCTGTTATACTTCTAATCAGGTCCAACAATCTTTCTTCATAGAGACCTGTGGACACATTGGGCGAGTGGCTCATCATTCTGGGCGGAGACTGTAACCTAATTCTCAAACCCACCAATGACACGGCCTCCATAACTTCTTTCTAAGCCAAATATCCGCTCGCTAAGTACGCTCGCTAAGGACGTTCGCTAAGGGTGCTTGCTAAGGATACCTCACTCACTTCTCCCCCTCGCCCCACACTTACTCTGAGGTTACAAAATAGCTCTACATAGAAAAAAGGAATAGAAAACATGAAACGTGCGTTACAATATCTAGTGTTGCTAACAGGACCGAGCCGGCAACATTTCCTGAGTTTTGAGAAAGATTGGGATTGGGGTGAGTGAGTGTAAGTACAAGTATGCTCCTTTATGTCTTTACCCTTATTTACATACTATTACTAGGAACAAACACAGTAATAAAACAAAACTGGCTATTACATGCAGACAGGTAAGAAGCGCACATGCTTATAATCCTATCTGTGAAGTTTTTCTCTATTTCATTATATTTTTATCTATTAACTAGCATTTGCCCGCAGCTTCGCTCCTGTGGATTTCTGTTATTGCTCAGCAGAACTAGTTTTACAAAAACAGTAGTAGAATCTAATATTGTGATGTATATTTATATTGTAGACATTGATCACAAAATGCCTTTGTAAACAATATTTGCAGTTTTTCCTTCATGGATTAACACAAAAACATTCTTGGGGCTACTAACTCATCAGCAAGCCACGTAAAGCTGCCCATAGGAGGAGCAGCTGGTCCTGAGATCTGCGCCTGCAGCTTTGAGTATTTGTCCCTGCGACTTGCTGATTGTCATAGTGAAGCAGACGCTTACAGGAAACCGCAGGTGCTTCTTATAGATCCCAAATCCATTGCTACTTTACCTACAGTAACATTGAAAGGTTGCAAGTAACATGAGTAGCGATTCTATGATATGTAGTATTTGTTTTGGTGCACCATCTACTGGACTGACATGTATACTGCAACTGCATGATTCAAGATAAGCTGCCTGATTAGTGCTTAATATCTAGTTGGATTTTCATGCAAAATAAATCTTGATATATATATATATATATATATATGTATATATATATACATATATATATATATATATATATATGTGTGTATTTGTATATGCATACATATATAACTGTTTGCATTCGGGCTGTGCAATATATGTATGTATATATATATATATATATATATATATATATATATATTTACATACATATAGTTTGGACATGAGGGGCCTGTGCTCCATAGTTCATTAATTGAAAGTATATTTATTCCCAAAAAATTATATTTATATACCTCTAGTCATTTTTGGCTTGAGGAGCCTGCACACTGCACATGCTGAGTGTCAAGCATCAGTTTTTCCTTTATTGCTCCTCTCCCTGATGTCACATTGAGATAATACATACCTCAGTTTCTTTCTAGGTGACTAAGCTATACAATATTGAAAATGCAAACCAAATTCATCCCGTAGTTTTCGGGTTATGCCGGACGAACAGATAAAGATTCCAAAAACTATATATTTTTTTCCATAGTTCATACACAGTCCCAAGGAGTACATTTCTCCAAAAACATTTCTATGTACAGACACAACCATTACAACTTTATAAGAAGTGTAGATATACATTGTTTAATCATGTGTACAAGTCAATTAAATTAATCAAAATGTCAAGTTATCAGAAATACACCATGGAGAGTTACTGAGGGCAGTAAGCTTAAGAGATAGAAGTAGATTGTGCTTAGACATGATATAGCACATAGAATACGGGAACTGCACAGAATACCTGCAAATAGAGTCAACTTAATGCCCTCGATTCACTGTGACATTCTCAGGTTTTAAAGATAGGTCTCCTCAATTCACTAGTGAAAACACTGACAAGGCCTATCAATTCACTAGAGACCAGTAACAGCACTGAGTAAGCCTGTCAATTCACTAGTGACTTGTGACTATACTGAGGAGGCCTATCAATCCACTAGTGACCAGTGACTACACTGAGGAGGCCTATCAATTCACTAGAGACCGGTAACAGCACTGAGTAGGCCTATCAATTCACTAGTGACAGGTGACTACACTGAGGAGGCCTATCAATTCACTAGTGACAGGTGACTACACTGAGGAGGCCTATCAATTCACTAGTGACAGGTGACTACACTGAGGAGGCCTTTCAATCCACTAGTGACTAGTGGCTACACTGAGGAGGCCTATGAATTCACTAGAGACCGGTAACAGCTCTCAGTAGGCCTATCAATTCACTAGTGACTTGTGACTACACTAAGGAGGTGACTACACTGAGGAGGCCTATCAATTCACTAGTGACTTGTGACTACACTGAGGAGGTGACTACACTGAGGAGGCCTATCAATTCACTAGTGACAGGTGACTACACTGAGGAGGCCTTTTAATCCACTAGTGACCAGTGGCTTCACTGAGGAGGCCTATCAATTCACTAGTGACCGGTGACTACACTGAGGAGGCCTATCAATTCACTAGTGACCGGTGACTACACTGAGGAGGCCTATCAATTCACTAGTGACCGGTGACTACACTGAGGAGGCCTATCAATTCACTAGTGACCGGTGACTACACTGAGGAGGCCTATCAATTCACTAGTGACCGGTGAGAACTCTGAGGAGGCCTATCAATTCACTAGTGACCGGTGACTACACTGAGGAGGCCTATCAATTCACTAGCGACCAGATAACTTTCCAAGGATATCTCATCTACCTATCAGAGAAAATCATTTGATCTATTCAGCAAAATGTATATAATTAGGGAGTACTCGCTTACCTTTGGTTGTTATGGATATTTTGTCATTTCATATCTGTAACAGAAGAAAAGTTGATTTTTAGCTTAGATTCCATATTAGTTAATGGAAAAATTTGTTCAGCAGATTCTAATAGTAATATCTGTCATTCAATATGAAGAAAAATACGTATGTCATCATAGAGGGCTTGATTCCGAGGTGGACGCAATGCCGCTGTCGGCGCAGTTGGCCAATGTATATTGTACTGAGCATGTATTGGAGTCGCACGGCGCACGTCTCCTGATGGTTTAGAGATGGCGGTCACTCTGAGGATTTGCTGTTGTTTGATCTTTGTATGTAAGCACCGTATTTCAGACGCCGCTATTAGGTGTCTCAATACAAATCCCGGCGGCGGTGACAGCTGAATATTGTCTCACAATGTACAAAGACGCAGCGGCGACGGGATTTGCGTCTACTAATTTTAACACAACCTGCAACCTTGAACGCAAATGCCCAAAATGTAAATTTCTAAACCAAGCACCAACTGTAGAGAGAACCATGATAAGGGCCTGCAGTGTCGCTGATTGCGGGTAACAGAGAGATGTCAGCGCTGTGTTTGTGTCTCTAGCGCTAGGAACAGCCAATAAGATCTATCAACCTCTTGTAATCCCTTTAAAATCACATAAAATTCCCCTCAGTCTTTTACCCTTCTCATAATATAATAAATGATATGTGCATACACTGACGGATGGTTGTGCATAAGTAATAAAATAATATTGTTAATAACTTCATTCTTTTTCCGCCGTGATAAATAAACGCGATATAACGCTCAGTGGGAGTTGGTCGTCGCCGGGGCAGCCATTTATCGCCTGCGCTGTCTGCACATAGTTGCAATAATAAATAAGCAGGTAAAAGCATCACTTACGGCTGCAAAAATTATATACAGTGTTACTTTATATGGCAACAAATGTGAGTATTCATAAACCGGTTAACGTGTTATCAACCTCAACCTGGACATTGCAGAATATAATGCAGCAGACAGTATTATAATAAGCTAACATTGGACAGAAATGCTCTGAGCCTCCCGGCTAAGTCACACAGCCGGGGTGGGGAAATGATTTGGTAAATACGGTCCGATCCTTCTGACCAGCGAGTAATAAGATGATATCACGGGATTCTGACAGCCCCCGAGTCATTTGTGTGTGCTGCCAGCCAGAACTCCTGCTTCCCCAAAGTTACATCTCCTCCCAGCCCCTCAGCGTCCTGCATCTGTGTCCGACCGTTTTCATTGAATATTTAGAATATATCAATGTCATTAAATTTAAATTTAAACTAGGCTATAATACTTTTTTGGCTCAATACACTGGCCTAGTGAAGCTAAAAATTAAATTTGCAAGGCCAGTGGCTGTCCCCCGTGTAAGGGAGAAGTGTCGCTTTTATTGCTGGATACTGTATCACAGCATTAGAAATAAAAAGAGAAGTTTACTGTAACAGCGAAATTTTTTTTTTTTTATATATTAATTGCGCTAAGCTAGGATAGAGCCATTGTAGTTTAGTAATAAAGATACACTTTCCCAATCTGTACTTAGATCTATATGTCAGTTTGATTCAAGTTTCACCTTTTATTAATATGTTTCAAATGCTGCCCATGGGTAGATGTTTTATTTCTCTTATGGCCTTTTCTGGATTTGACAGTTTTTAGTGCTGTCGGGAAGAATTAATCATAATTGCAATCTATCAGGAGCAATAACAAGATTATAATATATAATCTATCCAAGAAATTCAGTCTGCTTGGGGAATTTTTGTAAAGTTAGTGGAGTGCGACCGGCCGGCTTTTACTTACCAAATGTACATTGTGCTGATGAAGGATTAGGCAGAATTGTACTAATCTATGCCTACCGTCATTAAATCTTCATGCAAATGTGACCTTACAAATGGAGGACTGCTTAGGACGAGAGCGCTAAATGAGATGAGAATCTGATGGAAGTAACTGTATACTAGACGGTTTATGTTCCTGTGATAGACTGGTACCTCATGGTTCATGGGCAGCCTGGTCAGTGTGATAGACTGGTACCTCCTGGTTCATGGGCAGCCTGGTCAGTGTGGTAGACTGCTACCTCCTGGTTCATGGGCAGCCTGGTCAGTGTGAGAGACTGGTACCTCCTGGTTCATGGGCAGCCTGGTCAGTGTGATAGACTGCTACCTCCTGGTTCATGGGCAGCCTGGTCAGTGTGAGAGACTGGTACCTCCTGGTTCATGGGCAGCCTGGTCAGTGTGAGAGACTGGTACCTCCTGGTACATGGGCAGCCTGGTCAGTGTGATAGACTGCTACCTCTTGGTTCATGGGCAGCCTGGTCAATGTGAGAGACTGGTACCTCCTGGTTCATGGGCAGCCTGGTCAGTGTGAGAGACTGGTAACTCCTGGTTCATGGGCAGCCTAGTCAGTGTGATAAGACTGCTACCTCATGGTACATGGGCAGCCTGGTCAGTGTGATAGACTGCTACCTCCTGGTTCATGGGCAGCCCGGTCAGTGTGATAGACTGGTACCTCCTGGTTCATGGACAGCCTGGTCAGTGTGATAGACTGGTACCTCCTGGTTCATGGGCAGCCTGGTCAGTGTGAGAGACTGGTACCTCCTGGTTCATGGGCAGCCTGGTCAGTGTGATAGACTGCTACCTCCTGGTTCATGGGCAGCCTGGTCAGTGTGATAGACTGGTACCTCGTGGTTCATGGGCAGCCTGGTCAGTGTGATAGACTGCTACCTCCTGGTTCATGGGCAGCCTGATCAGTGTGATAGACTGGTACCTCCTGGTTCATGGGCAGCCTGGTCAGTGTGATAGACTGCTACCTCCTGGTTCATGGGCAGCCTGGTCAGTGTGAGAGACTGCTACCTCCTGTTACATGGGCAGCCTGGTCAGTGATAGACTGCTACCTCCTGTTACATGGGCAGCCTGGTCAGTGATAGATTGCTACCTCCTGGTTCATGGGCAGCCCGGTCAGTGTGATAGACTGGTACCTCCTGGTTCATGGGCAGCCTGGTCAGTGTGATAGACTGGTACCTCCTGGTTCATGGGCAGCCTGGTCAGTGTGAGAGACTGGTACCTCCTGGTTCATGAGCAGCCCGGTCAGTGTGATAGACTGGTACCTCCTGGTTCATGGGCAGCCCGGTCAGTGTGATAGACTGCTACCTCCTGGTTCATGGGCAGCCCGGTCAGTATGATAGACTGGTACCTCCTGGTTCATGGGCAGCCTGGTCAGTGTGAGAGACTGGTACCTCCTGGTTCATGGGCAGCCCGGTCAGTGTGATAGACTGCTACCTCCTGGTTCATGGGCACCCTGGTCAGTGTGAGAGACTGGTACCTCCTGGTTCATGGGCAGCCCGGTCAGTGTGATAGACTGGTACCTCCTGGTTCATGGGCAGCCCGGTCAGTGTGATAGACTGCTACCTCATGGTTCATGGGCAGCCCGGTCAGTGTGATAGACTGCTACCTCATGGTTCATGGGCAGCCCGGTCAGTGTGATAGACTGCTTACCCCCATATTCATGTACCCCAAATTTGATAGGAATAGTTATTTTTACCCCAAAAAACTTCTAAGTGCTATTCTTCACCACTTCTTCATAGCCGCAAATATGCACCTGCCGCGGCTATTAGAAACCTCGACTTCCTTTAGCAGGTAAAATTGGGGGTACCCATAGTGATTCCCTATGTCTAGACATCTTTAGGGGGGACCCTGGAATATTTCCCGAAAATTCCCGTTTTTTGGCAATACTTACCTTTCTGCCGGCTCCAGTTTTCGTTGATCTCTAATTGAATACGGGGATAAAGCGGGCACGTGCCCGATACTTTATTCCCGGAAAACCTGCGATATGGAGTGAAAAGTCCAGCAATTGAATATGGCCCTTAGTATTCTATAAACGGTATAAAGCCTAAATGGCGCAGGACAAGGTTTGCTTATTATAAAATCACTAAAAAGTTAATCTTCAACTTCTCAGAGCGGTGATAGAGGACAAACAGGGAAATAATGCTCTGCATTCGCTCCTATGCAGAGATGCGTGTATTGTGCAGCGCCTGATCCCTTTGTGTGCGCTCGGTTTGCTACTAATCACCGTTATCAGTGCGCACTTGCACCTACCCTATATTAGATGCAAAATATATACCTGGAAACAGGGCTGCACACTCAGGGAGTCTGGCTCTCGGGGAAGTCCCTGTTAGCACCCGGTTACTCATCGTCAGTCCTAAGTGAGGATGCATCTGAATGCCAGGGAGTCTGCATTGCACAACCTCGGTTTTGATGCATGTGCAATGTGAAAACACGCAGGAAACGCCGTACAAACAGGCGCACACTGACGTCTGCATCAGCCCCACATCGGGTACTATGAGTTTATTATGGAACTCAAAATGCTCAAACAAACCAAATCATCCACAGATACAATGTGTCCCGAGACTCAGGGGTGTCAGACTCACTTACCTGATGAGGTGACCCGGCAAGTCACGCAGCGCATTGTATGTGTCACTATATTTTATTTAAATCCAATAAATAAGCACTCCAGTCTAATGATTCGCAATGACTTTGTACTTCATTTATAAAAGTGGTGACATTATGATAGGGAGACAGAGCTCCACCAGATGCAGTTATATAATGCTCTTTTCTACCCCATCCGAAACCTTACTTCTACCCCTGATTTTATATAGAACTTTGGAAATACTTCATGGCATGGGCTCCCCATCATATCACAGAGCATATGACATCATAAGACAACACAACACTGCATATGGTATCACAGAGCAGCATATGACATCACAGGACAACACTTCATATGGTATCACAGAGCAGCATATGACATCACAGGACAACACTTCATATGGTATCACAGAGCAGTATGTGACATCACAGGACAACACTGCATATGGTATCACAGAGCAGCATATGACATCACAGGACAACACTGCATATGGTATCACAGAGCAGCATATGACATCACAGGACAACACAACACTGCATATGGTATCACAGAGCAGCATATGACATCACAGGACAGCACAACACTGCATATGGTATCACAGAGCAGCATATGACATCACAGGACAGCACAACACTGCATATGGTATCACAGAGCAGCATATGACATCACAGGACAACACAACACTGCATATGGTATCACAGAGCAGCATATGACATCACAGGACAGCACAACACTGCATATGGTATTACAGAGCAGCATATGACATCACAGGACAACACAACACTGCATATGGTATCACAGAGCAACATATGACATCACAACACTGCATATGGTATCACAGAGCAGCATATGGCATCACAGGACAGCACAACACTGCATATGGTATCACAGAACAGCATATGACATCACAGGACAACACAACACTGCATATGGTATCACAGAGCAGCATATGACATCACAGGACAGCACAACACTGCATATGGTATCACAGAGCAGCATATGACATCACAACACTGCATATGGTATAACAGAGCAGCATATGACATCACAGGACAACACAACACTGTATAAGGTATCACAGAGCAGCATACGACATAAAAGGACAGCACAACACTGCATATGGTATCACAGAGCAGCATATGACATCACAGGACAACACAACACTGCATATGGTATCACAGAGCAGCATATGACATCACAGGACAGCACAACACTGCATATGGTATCAAAGAGCAGCATATGACATCACAGGACAACACAACACTGCATATGGTATCACAGAGCAACATATGACATCACAACACTGCATATGGTATCACAGAGCAGCATATGGCATCACAGGACAGCACAACACTGCATATGGTATCACAGAACAGCATATGACATAACAGGACAACACAACACTGCATATGGTATCACAGAGCAGCATATGACATCACAGGACAGCACAACACTGCATATGGTATCACAGAGCAACATATGACATCACAACACTGCATATGGTATCACAGAGCAGCATATGACATCACAGGACAGCACAACACTGCATGGAGTGAGGAGGAGGGGACGAGAGGCCAGGGGGCGCGTGCACTCAGGATGAAGTATCTCCCCATAGGTGCAGGCTCCTGTGGGCGGAGCTATGTATACTTTGGTAGGCAGGGCGCCTTCTGCAGATCACATAGCCCCGACCACAGCAGCCTGCACCTATGGGAATAGAGTTCTTCCTGAGTGCACGCGCCCCTGCCCTCACGTCCCCTCCTCCTCACCGCCCTGAGGATGCAGCAGATGTGTGGGTGTATGCGCCCCCTGTACAGCGCACTTGATGTGTTACTCTTACGGATGCGCAGTCTACTGACCACTCATGTGCTTCGGCCATTGCCGTGAAGAGTTCTGGAGGAACTTCACCTGGTAAATTTTGCAAAGTGTAGTCTATAGGTTACAGCGGCTAACCCCAGCTTTGGTTGGAGCTAGCTGCGGGGACTAAACCTCAACCTCCATAGAAACCTATGGGGGTTGTGGTTACTGTCGGATAGGGAGTTAATATTTGAGGGTATTCCCCAAAAGCAGAGGCTCCAATGAGGACTTGTGCCCCAACATTCCATGTACAGCGCGTGTGACAGGATCATATACTATAGTCTGCTTCTGTCACTGTAATCCTTATTGTACCTATATACTCCTCCAGGATCCATAGCTTCCATTACTTACAAATCTATATATCATGAATGCCGTACGCAGTGTCCGACAGGGTATGAAGCCCCCCCCCCCCCCCCCCCCCGGGGAATGCAGTGGTAGGGGCCCAAGCTTTATGGGTGTGATCAGCCACCAGAGGGCGTGGTCAACCACCAGAGGGGGTGTGGTCAGCCACCACAGAGGCGTGGCTAACTATTAGAGAGAGCATGGTCTGGGCCTCTTTATACATATACAGTCAGGTGCATAAATATTGGGACATTGACAGAATTTTCATATTTTGGCCTCTGTTCACCACCACTATGGCTTTGAAAGGAAACAAACAAGATGAGCTTTACCTGCAGACTTTCAGATTTAATTTGAGGGTAATTACATCCAAATCAGGTGAACGGTGTAGGAATTACAACGGTTTCTATATGTGCCTCCCACTTTTTAAGGGGCCAAAAGTAATGGGACAAACTAAACAATCCTAAATCTAACTTTCACTTTTTAATATTTTGTTGCAAATCCTTTGCAGGCAATTACAGCCTGAAGCCTGGAACGCATAGACATCACCAGACGCTGGGTTTCATCCCTGGTGATGCTCTGCCAGGCCTCTACTGCAAATGTCTTCAGTTCCTGCTTGTTCTTGGGGCATTTTCCCTTCGGTTTTGTCTTCATCAAGTGAAATGCATGCTCAATCGGATTCAGGTCAGGGGATTGACTTGGCCATTGCATAACATTCCGCTTTTTAGCCTTAAAAAACTCTTTGGTTGCTTTTGCAGTATACTTCGGGTCATTGTCCATCTGCACTGTGAAGCGCCATCCAATGAGTTCTGAAGCATTTGACTGAATATTAGCATATAATATTGCCCGAAACACTTCAGAATTCATTCTGCTGCTTTTGTCAGCAGTCACATCATCAATAAATACAAGGGAACCGGTACCATTGGCAGCCATACATGCCCACGCCATGACACTACCACCACCATGCTTCACTGATGAGGTGGTATGTTTTGGATCATGAGCAGTTCCTTTCCTTCTCCATACTCTTCTCTTCCCATCACTCTGGTACAAGTTGATCTTTGTCTCATCTGTCCATAGGATGTTGTTCCAGAACTGTAATGGCTTTTTTAGATGTTGTTTGGCAAACTCTAATCTGGTCTTCCTGTTTTTGAGGCTCACCAATGGTTTACATCTTGTGGTGAACCCTCTATATTCACTCTTGTGAAGTCTTCTCTTGATTGTTGACTCTGACCCATATACACCTACCTCCTGGAGAGTGTTCTTGATTTGGCCAACTGTTGTGAAGGGGTTTTTCTTCACCAGGGAAATAATTCTTCTGTCATCCACCACAGTTGTTTTCCGTGGTCTTCCGGGTCTTTTGGTGTTGCTGAGCTCTCCAGTGCGTTCTTTCTTTTTAAGAATGTTTCCAACAGTTGATTTGGCCACACCTAATGTTTTTGCTATCTCTCTGATGGGTTTGTTTTGATTTCTCAGCCTAATGATGGCTTCACTGATAGTGACAGCTCTTTGGATCTCATATTGAGAGTCCACAGCAACTGTTTCCAAATGCAAATGTCACACCTAGTATCAACTCCAGACCTTTTACCTGCTTAATTGATAATGAAATAACGAGGGAATAGCCCACACCTGTCCATGAAATAGCTTTTGAGTTGATAGTCCCATTACTTTTGGCCCCTTAAAAAGTGGGAGGCACATATAGAAACCGTTGTAATTCCTACACCGTTCACCTGATTTGGATGTAATTACCCTCAAATTAAATCTGAAAGTCTGCAGGTAAAGCACATCTTGTTTGTTTCATTTCAAAGCCATTGTGGTGGTGAATAGAGGAGAAAATATGAAAATTATGTCAATGTCCCAATATTTATGAACCTGACTGTATATATAGTAAATACTGAGGGGCATGCATGAAAATGTACCAAATTGATACCAGCAATGCACTTTAGTCCTTCGAATTCAGAATAATATAACACGTGTATAATATTTAAGCACAATAGAGTAAAAAAGTGATATTTTGTGTACACAGTCTGAATCCTGACCTAGAGGAAGGGGTGGGCCAGACAGTGGGGCCCACCAGGAATTTCCCCTGTACCCCTGTTGGCCAGTCCAACCCTGGCTGTACGGCCCAGTATTTGCCCAGGAGACTATGGAATGATGTAGCAATGCTCTCATGCTGTGGCTGTATGGGGTGTATCACCATGGCTTCCTGTTTGGCAGATACAATAATACCTCCAAGTAAGAGGTAAATTTACTAAGCTGCCAATTTCTATTTATCCGCGATCAATCTCAGGGCACATCGTCCGTATTCACGTGTTTCATTGTACTAATAGGTTACTGAGTTTACTAAGCTGCCGAGTTGTTGTCATGCGTATTGTTCGATGGTCTATTTATTCCATATAATTCGTATTATTCATTTGTATTTAGCGTTCAATTTTGACTAACTCCAACGAACAGATGCACGGACGGGATTAGGGGGATCCTTCTGTGCTTCTGTGTTTATAAAAATTAAAACCTGTGTAACAATAAAACTATAAAACGGCGTGGCCCCTTCCCAAAAGCACAACCAGCACCGGGCTTTAGAGGCGCAGTACAGGAGGAGGGACTCGGCGATTATGTGCTTATATATGGTATTTACTCCACATTACTATACCATCTTTCTGGGATGATTTTAATTTCACTTTTGCAAATGTCCAGGTAACAAACACTCCTGAATTGTAACTCCCCCCTCCCCATCCTGAAACATAACAATAAAATATTATTGAATAATATTAAAAAATTCTTCTTAATATTTTGTATCCCTGAGGAAAATTCTTCAATTCTCCCATCCCCCATTTTAGTACACTGGCGTGTGTGTCATACGGCGTTGGACATATTCTGCACCAATGAACTATGTCATTAAGGGGTCTATTTACTAAGCAGTGTTAGGAGATAAAGTGAAAAGTGATAAAGTACCAGCCAATCAGCTCCCAACTGTCATTTTTCAAACACAGCCTGTGAGATGACAGTTGGGAGCTGATTGGCTGGCACCTTATCACTTTTCACTCTGTCTCCTAACACTGCTTAGTAAATAGACCCCTAAGTTGCTTAGGGCTTGGTCGGGCAGGACCCTCATATGTAGCTTTGGCTCAAATAAAAAAAATCACAACAAGTTGACTATAAGTAGCTACAAAAGAATAAATATGAATTTGAAGTTAGCACCATGTTGTGATACAGTATCCTCTGACACAGTACATTAATGATACGCTGATTATTCACTGGCCTGATTTCTCCTCTATACCCTAAAACCATGATAAACATCCAAATAGCCAAAAATATCCTATCATAAATTCGCACTTACTTTGCTCCTAGCTTCAGCTTGGTCTTACAGTCATTCTAACGAAGGCTTCATAGATTTTCTACATAGCATCAATTAAATAACCCATCTGCCATGAATTTAGGACGCGCATTTTTTTTTGCAAGCGACGCAAAAGTTTCGCCCCTCGCAATAAACTGGCATCTATTCCGCATGGCACAAATAAACATTTGATTGGGAAATAATGAAACTCTAAAGAGTGGCCTAAAAAAATGTATGCTTGATTAAATATGACATGGTCTGTAATTACAGCCTGTCCACTTTAAAAAAAAAAAAGAAGCTATATTTAGATATTTCCATCAGTTTGTGTCTCATGAGCAAGACTGCAAGAATAAATAATTTTCATGGGCACTTCGCAAATAATAATCGATTAAATTTAATTAATTGCTGTTTTCATCTTCAACATAATAGCCGTCACTGGCCTCTCCTGATGCCATCTTCCCTGTTACACGTATGATGTTAGCTCCAGTGTTACATGTATGATCTGATATGTATTCTGGGGCACATGGGTGGTGCAATAGTGTAAACCGCCGACTCACGGAGAAAATAATGTGCATGACAGGTTAACCCTTACTGCTCTGGGCCAGTATAGCAGAGCCCGCTGAGTGATTGCGATAGGGACCAGCCTGGTACTAATATACTGACCCCGTACAGCTGAAATGAAGTTCAAAAGTTTAGACGATGCTTTCAACCATAACATTAAGTAGAAACTTATGACTGAGGGACAGGAATTAATAGGCGATTACTATTAATTACTTTGATGTCAATCCCTGCAAACGTCATACAGTGACAACATTTGCAGGTCACTTGGTCCCACTTAGGCCATAAGGAGGCAGAATAATGATTAAAATGCTCACAGATGATCTAAGTACTCATTCCAGGGTTATGGTCTGAAATAAAAGATGTCGGCTGCCCCCGGCGTTTATGTGTGACAGCGGTTTCTGCCGGAGACGAGCGTTGTACTCACCGGCTCCTGACCGGCAGCCACAATGGAAGGGGAATTCATTGCAGCGATTTCTATACAGGTTGAGTCTCCCATATCCAAATATTCCGAAATACGGAATAATTATGGCAGGACTGAGATAATGAAACCTTTGATTTTTGATGGTTCAATGTACACAAACTTTGTCTAAGGCACAAATTATTAAAAATATAGTATAAAATTACATTCAGGCTGTGTATAAGGTGTATATGAAACATAAATGAATTTCTTTTCTGTACACAAACTTTACTTGAGCCACAAAATTATTGAAAGTATTGTATATAATGACCTGCAGGCTGTGTGTGTGTATAAGGTGTATAGATGTGTGTGTATAAGGTGTATATAACACATAAATGTATTCTGTGTGTATATTGGGGTGCTATTCCCAAGATATTTCATTATGATATGCAATTATTCCAAAATACCCCTGGTCCCAAGCATTATGGATATGGGAGACTCAACCTGTAATGATTTACAGTAAGTCCGCTCTGCAGGCTCCGCTTTGCTGCAATTACTGTGTCTGAGATTGTGCAGGGTAAATGCCCGGAGATTAGTGCATCCTGTATATACGCGGAGATTAGTACATCCTGTATATACCCGGAGATTAGTGCATCCTGTATATGCCCGGAGATTAGTGCATCCTGTATATACCCGGAGATTAGAGCATCCTGTATATACGCGGAAATTAGTGCATCCTGTATATACCCGGAGATTAGTGCATCCTGTATATACCCGGAGATTAGTGTATCCTGTATATACGCGGAGATTAGTGCATCCTGTATATACGCGGAGATTAGTGCATCCTGTATATACCCGGAGATTAGAGTATCCTGTATATACGCGGAGATTAGTGCATCCTGTATATACCCGGAGATTAGAGTATCCTGTATATACGCGGAGATTAGTGTATCCTGTATATACGCGGAGATTAGTGCATCCTGTATATGCCCGGAGATTAGTGCATCCTGTATATGCCCGAAGATTAGTGCATCCTGTATATGCCCGGAGATTTGTGCATCCTGTATATGCCGGGAGATTAGTGCATCCTGTATATGCCCGAAGATTAGTGCATCCTGTATATGCCCGGAGATTAGTGCATCCTGTATATGCCCGGAGATTAGTGCATCCTGTATATGCCCGGAGATTAGTGCATCCTGTATATGCCCAGAGATTTGTGCATCCTGTATATGCCCGAAGATTAGTGCATCCTGTATAAACCCAGAGATTAGTGCATCCTGTATATGCCCGGAGATTAGTGCATCCTGTATATGCCCGGAGATTAGTGCATCCTGTATATACGCGGAGATTAGTGCATCCTGTATATACCCGGAGATTAGTGCATCCTGTATATACCCGGAGATTAGGGTATCCTGTATATACGCGGAGATTAGTGCATCCTGTATATACGCGGAGATTAGTGCATCCTGTATATGCCGGGAGATTAGTGCATCCTGTATATGCCCAGAGATTAGTGCATCCTGTATATGCCGGGAGATTAGTGCATCCAGTATATGCCCGGAGATTAGTGCATCCTGTATATGCCCGGAGATTAGTGCATCCTGTATATGCCCGGAGATTAGTGCATCCTGTATATACGCGGAGATTAGTGCATCCTGTATATGCCCGAAGATTAGTGCATCCTGTATATGCCCGGAGATTAGTGCATCCTGTATATGCCCGAAGATTAGTGCATCCTGTATATATGCACGGAGATTAGTGCATCCTGTATATATACCCGGAGATTAGTGCATCCTGTATACGCCCGGAGATTAGTGCATCCAGTATATACGCGGAGATTAGTGCATCCTGTATATGCCCGGAGATTAGTGTATCCTGTATATACGCGGAGATTAGTGCATCCTGTATATGCCGGGAGATTAGTGCATCCTGTATATACGCGGAGATTAGTGCATCCTGTATATGCCCGGAGATTAGTGCATCCTGTATATACGCGGAGATTAGTGCCTTCTCGTATATACGCGGAGATTAGTGCATCCTGTACATACCCGGAGATTAGTGTATCCTGTATATACGCGGAGATTAGTGCATCCTGTATATACCCGGAGATTAGTGCATCCTGTAAATGCCGGAGATTAGTGCATCCTGTATATGCCCGAAGATTAGTGCATCCTGTATATACGCGGAGATTAGTGCATCCTGTATATACCCGGAGATTAGTGCATCCTGTATATACGCGGAGATTAGTGCATCCTGTATATACCCGGAGATTAGTGCATCCTGTATATACGCGTAGATTAGTGCATCCTGTATATACGCGTAGATTAGTGCATCCTGTATATGCCCGGAGATTAGTGCATCCTGTATATACGCGGAGATTAGTGCATCCTGTATATACCCGGAGATTAGTGCATCCTGTATATACCCGGAGATTAGTGTATCCTGTGTATACGCGGAGATTAGTGCATCCTGTATATGCCGGGAGATTAGTGCATCCTGTATATGCCCGAAGATTAGTGCATCCTGTATATGCCCGGAGATTAGTGCATCCTGTATATGCCCGGAGATTAGTGCATCCTGTATATGCCCGGAGATTAGTGCATCCTGTATATGCCGGGAGATTAGTGCATCCTGTATATGCCCGAAGATTAGTGCATCCTGTATATGCCCGGAGATTAGTGCATCCTGTATATGCCCGGAGATTAGTGCATCCTGTATATGCCCGGAGATTAGTGCATCCTGTATATACCCGGAGATTAGTGCATCCTGTATATATGCGGAGATTAGTGCATCCTGTATATGCCGGGAGATTAGTGCATCCTGTATATGCCCGAAGATTAGTGCATCCTGTATATACGCGGAGATTAGTGCATCCTGAATATGCCCGGAGATTAGTGCATCCTGTATATGCCCGGAGATTAGTGCATCCTGTATATGCCCGAAGATTAGTGCATCCTGTATATGCCCGGAGATTAGTGCATCCTGAATATGCCCGGAGATTAGTGCATCCTGTATATGCCCGGAGATTAGTGCATCCTGTATATGCCCGGAGATTAGTGCATCCTGTATATATGCCCGGAGATTAGTGCATCCTGTATATGCCCAGAGATTAGTGCATCCTGTATATACGCGGAGATTAGTGCATCCTGTATATGCCCGGAGATTAGTGTATCCTGTATATACACGGAGATTAGTGCATCCTGTATATGCCGGGAGATTAGTGCATCCTGTATATGCCCAGAGATTAGTGCATCCTGTATATGCCCAGAGATTAGTGCATCCTGTATATGCCCAGAGATTAGTGCATCCTGTATATGCCCGGAGATTAGTGTATCCTGTATATGCCCGGAGATTAGTGCATCCTGTATATGTCCGGAGATTAGTGCATCCTGTATATATGTCCGGAGATTAGTGCATCCTATATATACCCGGAGATTAGTGCATCCTGTATATACCCGGAGATTAGTGCATCCTGTATATACGCGGAGATTAGTGCATCTGTATATGCCCGGAGATTAGTGCATCCTGTATATGCCCGGAGATTAGTGCATCCTGTATATACGCGGAGATTAGTGCATCCTGTATATGCCCGGAGATTAGTGCATCCTGTATATGCCCGGAGATTAGTGCATCCTGTATATACGTGGAGATTAGTGCATCCTGTATATGCCCGGAGATTAGTGCATCCTGTATATACCCGAAGATTAGTGCATCCTGTATATACGCGGAGATTAGTGCATCCTGTATATACGCGGAGATTAGTGCATCCTGTATATACCCGGAGATTAGTGCATCCTGTATATGCCCGGAGATTAGTGCATCCTGTATATGCCCGGAGATTAGTGCATCCTGTATATACGCGGAGATTAGTGCATCCTGTATATACCCGGAGATTAGTGTATCCTGTATATACGCGGAGATTAGTGCATCCTGTATATGCCGGGAGATTAGTGCATCCTGTATATGCCCGAAGATTAGTGCATCCTGTATATACGCGGAGATTAGTGCATCCTGTATATACCCGGAGATTAGTATATCCTGTATATATGCGGAGATTAGTGTATCCTGTATATGCCGGGTGATTAGTGCATCCTGTATATGCCCGAAGATTAGTGCATCCTGTATATACGCGGAGATTAGTGCATCCTGAATATGCCCGGAGATTAGTGCATCCTGCATATGCCCGGAGATTAGTGCATCCTGTATATGCCCGAAGATTAGTGCATCCTGTATATGCCCGGAGATTAGTGCATCCTGTATATGCCCGGAGATTAGTGCATCCTGTATATATGCCCGGAGATTAGTGCATCCTGTATATACGTGGAGATTAGTGCATCCTGTATATGCCCGGAGATTAGTGCATCCTGTATATACCCGAAGATTAGTGCATCCTGTATATACGCGGAGATTAGTGCATCCTGTATATACGCAGAGATTAGTGCATCCTGTATATACCCGGAGATTAGTGCATCCTGTATATACGCGGAGATTAGTGCATCCTGTATATACCCGGAGATTAGTGCATCCTGTATATACGCGGAGATTAGTGCATCCTGTATATGCCCGGAGATTAGTGCATTCTGTATATATACGCGGAGATTAGTGCATCCTGTATATACGCATAGATTAGTGCATCCTGTATATACCCGGAGATTAGTGCATCCTGTATATACGCGGAGATTAGTGCATCCTGTATATACGCATAGATTAGTGCATGCTGTATATGCCGATATTTTTAGATATATATATATATTTTTGCAGGTTACCAATAGTGATGAAGCCCAATTAAAAACAGAACCTGTGAAAGGTCCTCTCCTAACAGCGACATATGTGGAAATGCAGGACTATGACTCTGTGTATAAGCGCTTAGCGCACGGCCATTTGCAGGACTTTGGTTCCCGGGCGGACTGAGCTAAGCAAGAACATCAATCAGAAATCCAGCTT
The DNA here is from genome assembly GCA_031769625.1 of Taudactylus pleione. Lineage (NCBI taxonomy): Eukaryota > Metazoa > Chordata > Amphibia > Anura > Myobatrachidae > Taudactylus > Taudactylus pleione. Next base: position 505,633 of record JAUIMM010001238.1, read on the forward strand.
TTCACCCCCCCCCCAATCATTTGCTTTCTTTCCATTTGTCTCCTAAATAGCGCTGGGGTCTCATTCCATTCTTAGCTGCCTAATAGGAGCTAGTACAGGGTACATTGGCACGGTCATCGCTTCATGGCAATAACTGTTCTGCCTATAATATACATTTGCCCTTTAAATATAGGCCCAGGCCAGATTATTGTACTACGTATACATCATGTCATTTATTGGGGGTGGGTGAGGAGCCTCTGTGAGCCTAGACCAGGAATACCCCAGTAGCTAACTGTCCAAAATCAATACATTATCTTGCTCCAAAGCCCCGAGCTTAATACAGTGCTTAGGCCGAATATAGGGCCTGATTCAGAGCCGGACGCTATTTGCGCTCGCTCGTTCAGAAAAAAGGGGTGGCTATTCAAATGAACTGTTCGCTCTTTGCGGTCTGTTCACGCCTCTAGGTCTGAAAGAGCGAACCTAACATGCGGTCGTTTTCTGGGAAAATACGCCCCCTGGCCGCTCGCATCCTACGTCATGTCCGCTATTTATTAGATTAATCGAGTACATCGACCAGCGTATGAACTGCTCGCTATTCTTGTGGTTGGTTTTTCCTACCGCAATCTTGCGAGCCGTTCTGACTATAAAATAACCCAGTGACATGGTCAATGACGCTGCTGTATTAATTATGCACACCCATAAAACGCCCGTTTTGACCTTTAAGCACGCCTGCGTTCGGATCTCCACTCCCCGTTTTCAAGCACCTTCCCCTGTTACCACCCACATACGCCTCCTCATGTCACTGAAAATAGCAGGCATTCGCTATTTAGCGAACAAACTATTTTCGGCCGCACTGACTGGTTCGCGCATGCGTATTACGATCCGTACGCATGCGCAGTTGGGCAAACATCGCTCGGAACGAACAAGCGGCCACTTACGAGCGGCTCTGAATCAGGCCCATAGCCAGCAATGGCCAGATCCACCCAGTTTCCCCATCAGAATGTCTGATATATAACTGACAAAAAGCAGGAAAGTAAGGTCCATTACGTCACAGAGCTGCATTTGTTCTCTGCATATGACTTGTTGCAGTCTAATAACTTAAATAAGTAACAGGACCTACACAGCCCCTGCCGACCCCACTGTCCCACCCCAACCCTTCTGACCGCAGCTCTGCCCCCCCATATGAACTGCCCCAACTCCTCCCCTCTGTCCACTCCTCCACCTCACCACACTGCTTTGTCCTGCCCCCGCTCTATAAAGCCCCACCTCCTCCTCTCTGTCCACTCCTCCACCTCATCATACTGCTTTGTCCTGCCCCCGCTCTGTAATGCCCCACCTCCTCCTCTCTGCCCACTCCTCCACCTCATACTTCTTTGTCCTGCCCCAGCTCTGTAACGCCCCACCTCCTCCTCTCTGCCCACTCCTCCACCTCATACTTCTTTGTCCTGCCCCCGCCCTGTAATGCCCCTCCTCCTCCTCTCTGCCCACCCCTCCACCTCATCATACTGCTTTGTCCTGCCCCCGCTCTGTAACGCCCCACCTCCTTCTCTCTGACCACCCCTCCACCTCATCATACTGCTTTGTCCTGCCCCCGCTCTGTAACGCCCCACCTCCTCTCTGCCCACAACTACGCCACATTCCACTGCTTTGTCCTTCCCCTGCTCTGTAATGCCCCACCTCCTCCTCTCTGTCCTCCCCTCCAATTTATCATACTGCTTTGTCCTGTCCCCGCTTTGTAATGCCCCACCTCCTCTTTTCCCACAACTACACCACATTCCACTGCTTTGTCCTGCCTGCGCTCTGTAATGCCCTTCCTCCTCTCTGCCCACTCCTCCACCTCATCATACTGCTTTGTCCTGTCCCCGCTTTTTAATGCCCCACCTCCTCTCTGCCCACAACTAGACCTCATTCTGCTTTGTCCTGCCCCTGCTCTATACTGCCTTACCTCCTCTTTGCCCACAACTCCGCCTCATTCCGCTGCTTTGTCCCGCCCCTGCTCTGTACAGCCCCACCTCCTCTTTGCCCACTCCTCTGCCTCATCTCGCTGCTTTGTCCTGCCCCTGCTCTGCACAGCCCCACCACCTCTTTGCCCACTCCTCCACCTCATCTCGCTGCTTTGTCCCGCCCCTGCTCTGTACAGCCCCACCTCCTCTTTGCCCACTCCTCCGCCTCATCTCGCTGCTTTGTCCCGCCCCTGCTCTGTACAATCCCACCTCCTCTTTGCCCACTCCTCCGCCTCATCTCGCTGCTTTGTCCTGCCCCTGCTCTGCACAGCCCCACCACCTCTTTGCCCACTCCTCCACCTCATCTCGCTGCTTTGTCCCGCCCCTGCTCTGCACAGCCCCACCACCTCTTTGCCCACTCCTCCACCTCATCTCGCTGCTTTGTCCCGCCCCTGCTCTGTACAGCCCCACCTCCTCTTTGCCCACTCCTCCGCCTCATCTCGCTGCTTTGTCCCGCCCCTGCTCTGTACAGCCCCACCTCCTCTTTGCCCACTCCTCCACCTCATCTCGCTGCTTTGTCCCGCCCCTGCTCTGTACAGCCCCACCTCCTCTTTTCCCACTCCTCTGCCTCATCTCACTGCTTTGTCCCGTCCCTGCTCTGCACAGCCCCACCACCTCTTTGCCCACAACTCCGCCTCATCTCGCTGCTTTGTTACACTCTGAAATTAAATTTTTCAAACTCTCCTCCCGAGATGGGCCTGTGATAAGAAATTTGGTATGCCTGGCCCTTCTATAACATTTCTTTAAAGCTTTGTTTCTTAAATCAACAAATACAGATGTGTCCTCACACATTTAGCCTCAATAAGCCACGTAGCACCGTCAGGTCCCATGCTACTCTGCTAACGTAGGGGGTATTATTTGCTGAAAATGCATCACAATGCGATGTGATTAGAATGCACCAGGAGACCGAGCTGATTAATGTTATATGTGACACTTGTATATCTGTCTCGCGAGACCTGGCGCACCGAGAGGGCCTTTTTAGCGCAATGGCAGAGAAGATTTGTAAGGACACATCTGTATACAGTAGTGAGCTTATACAAATAAAGGAGATAAGGTTTAGAGCCCTGCATTATGCATGAGGGTGAAATTTAGGGCTTGTTACCACCTTCGGACTATTTGTTTTAAATCACAATGTTACAGGCCTATGTCACCTTCTGTGTGGAAGATCTGCCCCAGTAATACTGTTACTGGGCTTATTTTCTCGCTACTTTCTACTCCCTGTGTTTTTTCACTCTGTTTATTCCCACCTATATGAAATTAATGCTGCCACACTGCTGGTACAATGTACAAAATGGGTACAACCGAGAGCGGGACATCTCTTTTCTGTTTTGCCTAGTGCTATCATGGCTGCTTCCAATCAGGGCTATAAAAGGCTCACAAGCCATAGTGTAGATGTTACCCTCTGTAACTGCAATGTAATGGTGTGTTGGACATATACAGCCATGGCCAAAAGTTTTGAGAATGACACAAGTATTGGTTTTCACAAAGTTTTCTGCTTCAGTGTCTTTAGACCTTTTTTGTCAGATGTTACTATGGTATGATATTTGCAGTGTTGACCCTTCTTTTTCAAGACCTCTGTAATTCGCCTTGGCATGCTGCCAATCAACTTCTGGGCCACATACTGACTGATGGCCGCCCATTCCAGCATGATGGAGCACCTTGCCATAAGGGAAAAGTGATAACTAAGTGGCTCGGGGAACAAAACATTGAAATTTTAAGTCCATGGCCACGAAATTACCCAGACCTTAATGCCATTGAGAACTTGCGGTCAATCCTCAAGAGGCGGGTGGATAAACAAAAACCCACAAATTCTGACAAACTCCAAGCATTGATTAGACAATAATGGGCGGCCATCAGTCAGTATGTGGCCCAGAAGTTGACTGTTAGCATGCCAGGGTGAAATGCAGAGGTCTTGAAAAAGAAGGGTCAACACTCTTTCCATAAAATTAATGTAGTTGTCAATAAAAGCCTGTGACACTCATGAAATGCTTATAATTTTACTAGTAACATCTGACAAATAGGTCTAATAACACTGAAGCAGCAAACTTTGTGACAACCAATACTTCTCATTCTCATAACTTTTAGCCATGGCTGTATGCTAGTGTAAGGGCTTGCGGAGAATTGGGGTCTCTTGAGGATGCTGCAAGCTTAAATGTTTTGAACAAATTATGAACAAAATCCCCATGCTGTTATTTGCTAGATCTACCCAGATTTGCACTATATTATTGTTAGTGCCATTAGCAAAAGTCTTTATGTTTTGTACTCGCTGTATCCATCCCAGAGTCAGATCATCCACTGTGCAACCTACAGTAGGTTCCACTCTCTCTCAAGGTGTCTTCACCCGGACCCAGGCCGGCCCCAACCAGCACCAGATCTACTGTTAGTCTGGTTAGGATGCAGAATAGGGTGGCGGACCTTTGGAGCAGAAGGGCGCCAATGACACACCCAACCCATCTACCATGTTGTGGTACTGAAGTTGAACTACTTATTCCCATCATCACGAGCCGGGCATTAAAGTAAATGTCATTCTTATTCAATTGATTACATTTTTCAATAAATTTCAATCTACAATTAGGTTGTGAGATACAGTGTAACAGTTTTCAAACTCGGGAGGGGGCGGGGGGATGGGTGGAGGAACAACATTGATCTGGGGGGCCATAATTCTGAGGGGCAGCCCTATTTAGTACAGAGTCTGATATTGCACTGTACGTGTTATTCATCAATGTTGTGTTGACATTTTCCCTAAATTGTGTTTGCCGTGTGTGTTTATTTTGTGGCACAATATGAGATTTCATCCAGAATTGTAAAGGCCAGCTTTGAAGAGGCGCCTATCTATTTTATTTATTTATTACCAGTTTCGGCATATTCCATTGCGCTTTACAATTTGAAACAACATTAATAGAAAACTGGGTTGTAAGAGACAGACATAAAGGTAAGAGGGCCCTGCTCGCAAGCTTACACCTATTTTTTTATTTGCCCTGGGTGCCATCAACCCTTGTTACTCCACTAGATTCACACACGTCTGCAAACAATTGCCCAAACATGAGTGACCTGAAAAATGGAATGGACATTTTCAGAAATATGGCAGAGTGTTCTGATTCATTTAGGAGTTAATTTAAGACATACCGCGGTATAACAAGGTGATAGACAAATGTAAACAAATACTGTAGATGTGGATTAGATTAGTAAAGAGATTTGATCAAGCTGCAAATTTCTATGCTTACATCTAAAGATGAGGGGGGGGCGTCTGAGGGGCTTCTGTTGTAGACCAGATATGCTGTATAAACAAGGAGCTTAGAGAAAGAAATAAGCAAGACATAATGGTTTGCTTGCTAACATGGTCTTTGAATGAAACGATTTCAGACACTTAGATAATAAAACATTAAAGAACAAAGCCATCAGGTGATTGCACACAAGTACAAGCTTTGGCAGAATCTTTTTTTATGGCGTAGTTCAGTATAGGAGAAAAATAAACGTACAAATCACAGAATCCATTAAGGGCATGTCCACAAAACCCACATATGATTTACTTGGGTTCAGAAGAGCCAAACAACCTAACTTTTTATGTGAGATTTAATGCCAGGCTTGTTTTTTCCTGTCTTGCTGATGGGTTTCTTAACAACAAGCTTCGGAAAAAGCCAACTCAAGGGCTATTTTAACCATTTTCAGGGTACGCTCTTCATTAAACTGATAGGGATGGTGTTTGTAATGTACAATGTATATTGTGCTTGTCTACATAAATGTTCCTGAGGAAACGGTCAGTTGCACCAGGAAACGCATTGCAAGAGCCCCTTGATATTTTGTTTTTTCATCTATTTTATGCATTATTTTATGAGTGTTTTTTAATTGTCTATGTTATTTTTAGGTGATTGATATGTGTTGCTACATATGTTTTATTGGTTCAGAAATGTCTATATACATATAGAAACTATATACTAAGAATGATGGATAGGACACCCCAGTTACTGCTAAATAAAATATTATTTTACTATTGGATGATCACTCTATCATTTGCTATATCATGAAAATGAGTAATTAGTGGATCTCCTATATTTAAACATTTTATTAGAATTACTCTGAAATTAGAGCCCTAACTTATTTAGGGTATGCATGCTTTTTTGGAAATATAATACATCTATCGTATTATCTTTTGGGAGTCCCTCTACCAGCGGTGGACATAAATATATCTCTGTTGCTGTATACCTCGGGACTATTTTTTCCTGAGCTATAGGACACATATATGATTTATTATTATCGTTTATTTATATGGCGCCACAAGTGTTCCGCAGCGCCTTACAAAGTACATAAATAGATTTACAGTGACTTACAGTACAATACATTACAGGGCATGGATAATATACATTGCTACATTCGCGACCATAACACCCAGATAAGCAACCAAGTGTTAGGTGCCCTGGTAGAGAGTAAGAAGTAGATGAAGGTAGAGTAAGGAGAAGCACAAGAGGGTAGAGGGCCCTGCTCATAGGAGCTTACAATCTAGGGGGGAGGGACAGACAAACAGGGATGGCATAGATGGGGTAGGCAGGCAGAGAGGAGTATGTAGCAGCAAGTTAGGATGAGAGCTGGAAGGCTCTGATGAAGTAATGGGTCTTGAGAGCCCGTTTGAAGGATTGAAGAGAGGTGGAGAGTCTGATGGGAAGAGGGGGAGAGTTCCAAAGATGGGGAGCAGTGCGGGCAAAACCAGGCGGGAGTGGGAGGAAGTAATCAATTGGCATGAGAGGCGGCGTGCATTTGTTGAACGAAGAGGGCGGACAGGAGAGTGAAGGGAGATGAGATCAGAGATGTAAATGGGAGAGGAATGGCTGAGGGCTTTGTAAGTGAGTGTGAGAACCTTAAATTGGGGTGTAAAAGGGAAGGGGAGCCAGTGGAGAGCTTGTAGGAGAGGGGAGGCAGATGCAGAGTGTTTTGAGAGGAAGATGAGCTGAGCAGTAGCATTGAGGACAGACTGGAGAGGGGAGAGAAGGGATTTGGGGAGGCCAGATAGGAGGAGGTTACAGTAGTCCAATCTGGAGATGACCAATGAGTGTATGAGGGTTTTAGTGGCATCCTGGGTGAGATAGGGTCTAATCTTGGAAATATTTTTAAGATGAAAACGACAGGACTGTGAGAGATTCTGGATATGTGGTTTGAGGGAGAGGGAGAAGTCCAGGATAACTCCAAGACAGTGCACTTTGGAGCTAGAGGAGATAGTTGTGCCATCAATTGATAAGGAAATTGTGGGAAGTGTGGTTATGCAGGGGGGAGGGAAGATGATTAGCTCAGTCTTAGACATATTAAGTTTAAGAAATCGCTGGGACATCCAGGAAGAGATAGCCGAGAGACAGTTGGAGACACGAGTGAGGAGAGAGGGAGAGAGGTCAGGGGAGGAAAGGTAGATCTGAGTATCATCAGTATAAAGATGATAATGGAGGTCAAAAGAGCTGATGAGTTCACCTAGTGAGGATGTATAGAGTGAGAAAAGGAGAGGTCCAAGAACAGAACCTTGGGGAACACCTACTGCAAGAGGCTGTGGGGGAGAAGAGGAGCCATGAGAGGAGACAGAGAAGGATCAGTCAGAGAGGTAGGAGGATAGCCAGGAGAGGGCAGTGTCACGTAGACCAAGGGAGTGAAGGATTTGCAGAAGGAGAGGGTGGTCCACAGTGTCGAAAGCAGCAGAAAGGTCAAGGAGAATGAGCAGAGAGTAGTGGCCCTTGGATTTAGCAGCAAGGAGGTCATTGCTGACTTTAGTGAGGGCAGTTTCAGTGGAGTGGAGAGAATGGAAGCCAGATTGAAAAGGGTCAAGGAGGGAGTGAGATGAAACAAAGGTGGCAAGGCGCTTGTAAACAACACGCTCAAGAAGCTTGGAGGCAAAAGGGAGGAGAGAGATAGGACGGTAGTTGGAGAGAGTGTTAGGATCAAGGGTAGGTTTTTTAAGTATTGGGGAGACAAGGGCATGTTTGAATGCAAACGGGACAGTGCCTGATGATAGGGAGAGATTAAGGAGGTGGGCAAGATGTGAGCAGGCAGAAGGAGAGAGGTAGTGGAGGAGATGTGAAGGGAAAGGGACAAAGGGGGAAGGTGGAAGGGGGGGATCACTGGATGAGGAACATGACTTCCTCTCCAGATACAGGGGAGAAGAAAGTTAGAGTCGGTAAAATGGAAGGAGAGGGGTGATCTGGGAAGAGAGGAGGTGGATAGCAGGGGGACTGGTGGGATATGATGTCCTGATGTATGGAGTCAATTTTAGATGTAAAGTAGGTAGCAAAGTCTAGGGCAGAGAGCGAGGAGGGGAGGCGAGGAGGGGGTGGGCGGAGGAGGGAGTTGAAGGTTGGGGATTTGAGCACTGAGAGGAGATGAGGTTCTTGAAATATGACTGTTTAGAGAGGGAAAGGGCAGCACTGTATGATGAGAGCATAAATTTGAAATGGAGAAAATCTGCTTTAGAGCGTGATCTTCTCCACTGTCGCTCGGCAGTTCGCGAACACGTTTGCAGGCATCTGGTGCATTTGGAATGCCAGGGTTGAGGTGTAAATCTGCGAGGGTGAATAGTGATTGCCGGAGCAACAGAGTCCGGAGCAGAAGTAAGGGACGCATTATATAGGGAAGCAGCTTGTTCAGGGCAGGAGAGAGACAGGAAAGGGGAGAGAAGAGAGTCCAGCTGGGAAGAAAAAGAAATGGTGTCAATAGCTTCAATGTTCTGCTTAGTGATGGTGGCTCTCGGAGGTAGAGGAGGGGAAGGAGAGAGGGATAGGTTAAAAGAGAGAAGGTGATGGTCAGAGAGGGGGAATGGGAAATTGGAGTAATCAGAAATATCACAACGGTGAGTGAAGACAAGGTCAAGCGAATGCCCAGATTTATAACTTTTTGGTACTCACTCTAGAGGCGCCAGTCAGAAACACTACTTAGCATTTTGTAGTGGTAGGAAAGGTCCAAACGTGTTGTGTCAATAGTTTGATTAGCTGTCTGCTATGGGTCATACCATTTCGGGCAGGGTTGGACTGGCCCACAGGTGTACAGGGAAAACACCTGGTGATCTCCACTGTCTGAGGGCCCCGTCCACTCCTCTTGTGGTCAGGTTCCAGACCATGCACTCAAATGATAGATTGTTACTTTACTAGAGGGGCAGTAACAACACCAAGATTAGCCCCCATGTCACTCAAAGTGGGCCGTCCTCACACAGCCCTGTGCCCTCCTTTATAAAGGGGGCCATTTCTTTGCAGACTGATAATGTCCTCTCTAATGTTTGGCAAAGCCCCTCTGTGGTGGGTGGCTGGCTGTTCCCCCACTGTTGGCTGACCACACCCACTTAAGCGTGGGTCCCTACCACTGCATTTCCTGGTGGGACTTTTATGCTCCAGTCCAATACTAATTAGGGTATAATAGTTCTGGTAATCTACCTAGTTGGGAGTTGCATCTATTGTGCCCAATAGAAATTGCTGGCATAGTATTAATGTAAAGGCGCACATCCACTACCCGATTAAACAGCGATTGAACAATAACGACATCGTTATCGTTCAATCGCTCGTTAATCGGGCATAAATCGGGCATGCAAATGTCAAATACGACCAGCGATGCGCACTCCAGCTGGTCGTTTTTGACATCTATCATCGCCCGAACATGCTTGTCATTCTGCAGATAACGACAGATTGACCACATTTGGGCAGGAGGGAGGATTCCTACACTGAACAACTGATCATTCAGTGTAGGCACAGCACAGACTGTGAAATGACTGCACGATTACAATGTCGTCATCGTTCAATCGTTTCACAGTCTGCTAGTGGATGTGCCCCTTAAGAGTAACAAGCTCATGTATAGTTCTGCAGAAGGGGAGGCTTCACTATGGGGAAGTACGTGCATCCTCAATATGCCGGTCATGACACTTTGACTATGTCAATTCCAGGATGATGTAGGTGGCGTGATGTGGTCATGTAAACCTGACTGTGCAGAGATGTGTGGTTGTAGCGGGAGACAGCAGGGGAGCGCACACACATTTCTCTGGTGCCGTAGTATAGGCATGTGTGTGTGGTTGTAGTGGGAGACAGCAGGGGAGCGCACACGCATTTCTCTGGTGCCGTAGTATAGGCATGTGTGTGTGGTTGTAGTGGGAGACAGCAGGGGAGCGCACACACATTTCTCTGGTGCCGTGGTATAGGCATGTGTGTGTGGTTGTAGTGGGAGACAGCGGGGGAGCGCAGACACATTTCTCTGGTGCCGTGGTATGGGGACGTGTGTGTGGTTGTAGTGGGAGACAGCGGGGAGCGCACACACATTTCTCTGGTGCCGTGGTATGGGCATGTGTGTTGTTGTAGTGGGAGACAGCAGGGGAGCGCACATACATTTCTCTGGTGCCGTGGTATGGGCATGTGTGTGTGGTTATAGTGGGAGACAGCAGGGGAGCGCACACATATTTCTCTGGTGCCGTGGTATGGGCATGTGTGTTGTTGTAGTGGGAGACAGCGGGGGAGCGCACACACATTTCTCTGGTGCCGTGGTATGGGCATGTGTGTGTGGTTGTAGTGGGAGACAGCGGGGGAGCGCACACACATTTCTCTGGTGCCGTGGTTTGGGCATGTGGGTGTGTGTGGCTGTAGTGGGAGACAGCAGGGGAGCGCAGACACATTTCTCTGGTGCCGTGGTTTGGGCATGTGGGTGTGTGTGGTTGTAGTGGGAGACAGCAGGGGAGCGCACACACATTTCTCTGGTGCCGTGGTATGGGCATGTGTGTGTGGTTGTAGTGGGAGACAGCGGGGGATTGCACACACATTTCTCTGGTGCCGTGGTTTGGGCATATGTGTGGTTGTAGTGGGAGACAGCAGGGGAGCGCACACACATTTCTCTGGTGCCGTGGTATGGGCATGTGTGTGTGGTTGTAGTGGGAGACAGCTGGGGATTGCACACACATTTCTCTGGTGCCGTGGTTTGGGCATATGTGTGGTTGTAGTGGGAGACAGCAGGGGAGCGCACACACATTTCTCTGGTGCCGTGGTATGGGCATGTGTGTGTGGTTGTAGTGGGAGACAGCGGGGGAGCGCAGACACATTTCTCTGGTGCCGTGGTATGGGCATGTGTGTGTGGTTGTAGCGGGAGACAGCGGGGGAGCGCAGACACATTTCTCTGGTGCCGTGGTATGGGCATGTGTGTGTGGTTGTAGTGGGAGACAGCGGGGGAGCGCACACACATTTCTCTGGTGCCGTGGTATGGGCATGTGTGTGTGGTTGTAGTGGGAGACAGCGGGGGAGCGCACACACATTTCTCTGGTGCCGTGGTATGGGGATGTGTGTGTGGTTGTAGTGGGAGACAGCGGGGGAGCGCAGACACATTTCTCTGGTGCCGTGGTATGGGCATGTGTGTGTGGTTGTAGTGGGAGACAGCGGGGGAGCGCACACACATTTCTCTGGTGCCGTGGTATGGGCATGTGTGTGTGGTTGTAGTGGGAGACAGCGGGGGAGCGCACACACATTTCTCTGGTGCCGTGGTTTGGGCATGTGGGTGTGGTTGTAGTGGGAGACAGCGGGGGAGCGCACACACATTTCTCTGGTGCCGTGGTATGGGCATGTGTGTGTGGTTGTAGTGGGAGACAGCGGGGGAGCGCACACACATTTCTCTGGTGCCGTGGTATGGGCATGTGTGTGTGGTTGTAGTGGGAGACAGCGGGGGAGCGCACACACATTTCTCTGGTGCCGTGGTATGGGGATGTGTGTGTTGGATGGGTGGGGGTATCATGGACACAAACGGGCGGCATGTCAGGTCGGCAAACTGATATGGGGATGGGTTGGGGAAGAAATGGATAAATACAGAAATAATTAAGTGTGCAGTGGATAAATTTACTAATAATTGGTCACAATTCAACAAACAAATAGCAAAAGTTATATAATAATAGTGTTATACGAAGCTACGATGTGTAAAAAGGAATTTATTTTCCAGTATTGGTAATGTACTTGAGTTGCTACTTATAGAGATAAAATGGAATAGGAGATATGGTAGCTAGAGATTGGAAGTATATAAATAAATGCATACATGAATAAGTGCAATAATATATATATATCAAAAATATTTTAAGAAAAAGTAGACAGTACAGTACATGGGGCTGATTCTGAATGAGAGCCAATACAAAATCTAACTTTGCACCTGTAGAAACCGTGCAGCAGGACAAGGGGTGGGTGGGGGTGGGGTGATATCTGCATGTGGGGTAAATACCGGCTGCTGCTGCATGTAGCCCACAGATGCTGGACAGCTTTATTCTTACGCCCCTCCCAGCTCTACATCTCTCTGCACACGTTATATCTGCCCCCTATAGGGTAGCATGGTGTTACCCAGGTAGTTACCTGCTCTTTTTCTCTTTGCTTTGCTCACAACTCTGAATGACCCCCTATATGTTGGGATTGTGGTGGCGATGGGGCAGAGTGGAATGCTGTGATAAGATAAAGTGGATGTTGGCACCGTAGTGGGTACTGTACGTGTAATACCATACTCATACCAGTGGTTATGCCTACCTTAGACTTTTAATATCAGCAGTGTATCAGAGTAATTTATTCCTGCTGTAGTACTACACAATTATCAGACTTCACCTGTTATTAATTCGTAAGGACTCTGGGCCTGATTCAGACCCGTTCGCTATATGCGCGCGCTCGCAAGCAGCCCGATGTTCCGTGTATGCGCATGAGCACGCTTCGTCCTGCGCGTGCGCAAACTACTCACTGCGATCGCATACCGCTCGCCCAACAAAGACAGCCCAATGTAATGAGGGACAGGAGAGGCCGTTTGTGGGTGGTAACAGGGGCAGGACACTAATAACGGGGGGTTGGAGATGCGAACGTAGGCGTGCCTGAGTGTTTCAATGCCGTGTTAGAGGCGTGCATAATTAACAGGCAGAGTCATAGTACACGTCACTTGTCATTTTTTTACACTGATTTCCTCGCAATGCTTGCGGTAGGGTAATGCTCCCACAAGCACTACATTAGCATACGATGGTGCTCGATGTACCAATGTTTTAATACGCTTCCTGGAGATGACATGTGCTGGTGGGCGGCTCTGCCTGTGCGATTGGGCGTACACATACACAAAGTGGCCACTCACTAAGACATGGTGGGCATGCTTATGCCTTGGCGAGCAATCGCTTCCAGTGGCGTCACTTTGACACATTTGCATACGCACCCAGCAAGCGTACGCAGATAGCGAACGGGTCTGAATCAGGCCCTCTGGCTTTCCTCACAATCAGAGCAAGGTCATTGTTGAACATATCTTGTGCTACAGGTATAGTTCAAGCTTTCTGCAGGTCACTTATCCTATATGTGTGTCATCCAGATCCCTGACACTAATTTTCTACTAGCCTAGTTAAAGTTTTTGTCTTTAATTCCTGAACTTTGCTCATTTGGATTGCATCTCAGTGTATGACCTTGGCTTATATGAAAATAAAGCTGGTCACTCTCATTAACCTTGGATTTTTTGTGGTTTCACCCACACCACTGTGGATATTAGAGTGTCAAAGATACAGACTTTTCTGCTCATTTAATCTTGTATATGATGTTAATGCTTGCTTGAAAAAAAAAAACAATGTGCAATCCACAACTCCTGGGAATGTTACCAGTCTGCAAACCATAACTCGTCTAACTCTTTGCAACCAGCGTGAAATCCTCAACTCATGAGACTCTTTTCAATCAGTATGCAATCCTGAGGTTGTGCAACTCTACACAGTCAATAATTATTTCCTGATTCTTTGCTACCAGCATGCAATACTCAGCACCAGTGAATCTGGTACCAGTATGCAATCTACAACTTATTTAAAGCAGTGAGTGGTTCCCATCTAATGTGACTTTTGAAAACAGTAAGAAGTTCTCATTGTGTGACTTTTAGCAACCAATTGTGCAATTCTCAGATTCCGCAACTTTTTGCAATTAAAAAATCTTACTGCCTGTGATTCTTTGCTACTAGTATGCAATCCTCAGCACCAGTGATGTTTTGCTACAGCTACAGTGCTCATAACTGAGGTCCAGTGACTCTTTGCTAAAAGTATGTAAACCTTGGCACCCATATCTCTTTGCTACCAGTGTGCATTTAGCACAGAAAACTCTTGGCTTTAAAACTGGTGAGCTAAATTGATTTCTAGTTCTCTAATACAAGGAGAGCCCTGTAAGAGAACAGGAATAGCCCTATCAAAAATAGCTACATTAAGCAGCTCCTAGCTATTTTTTTTTGGTTGGGGGAAGCAATTTAGTAAGTGTTTTACATAGGACGTGCTGGAGTTTTAAGAGCCTTCCATTATAAATGTATGGTGAATCATAGAGACCTTTTTTCTGAGTTTCAAGGAATACTCAAATATTCAATATGCCAGATGTGTTTGTCCCCATATAAGGTACCAGAGTACATTCTTAGATCCTGTGACTTTTTGCTACAAGCATGCATTTCTCAGTACGTGTTACTTTTTGCTACCAAAAGTGCAATCCTCAGTACATGACTGTTTGCTACTAGTACCAGTGTCCAATCCTCATCTTCTGTGTCTTTCAGTTACCAGTGTGCAAATCCCAGCTCCTGTGACTTTGATACTAGTCTACAATCATCAGATCCTGTGACTTGTTTGCTACTAGTGTGCAATCCTGATAACCAGTGTTTCTCTGCTCGCATTCTGCATTATTTAGCTACTATGACTCTCTACTATGAACGTACAATAATTTTGTGCATTTATGACTCTTTGCTACCAATGTACAACACTCAGCTCCTGTGACTCTCTGCTACTAGTGTGCCATCCTCATCACCAGTGTCTCTCTGCTAGCAGTCTGCTATACTCAACACCTGTGACTCTCTGCTATGAGTTTTCAATAATCAGCATTTGAATGTATGATTCTTTGCTACAAATGTGCAATCTGTAGCACTGGAGACTCTCTGCTACTGCTACCAGTGCTCAATATTCAGTTCCTGTGAATCTTTGCTACTAGTGTGTAATCCACATCTCATTTTGCTCTTTGCTACCAGTGTGAAACCCTCAGCACATGGGCTCTCTGCTTTAAGTGTGCAAACCTTAGCTAATGCTACTCCAGGTTATCAGATAAATAGATTTCCAGTTCTCTTACACAGAAAAGAGAGCCCAGTGGAAAACAGTTACATGATGCATGTCTGTGGTTAGGTGGCACATTAGTAATATAGTTTATATAGCCAATAGTGAGGCTTTTACCTCCAATTATACATGAACTTTATAGTGAATCAAGAAAGCCTTTTAAATGTGTATGTTCCCATAAGAGGTATAAGGATATCAGAGGCATCTAGTGTTCCAAGAAGGTGTAGTCAGGACATTATGTTATGCATTATAAGTAACTATTACAAATAAAACATGATTACTGTGTTGTAGGTGTTTGAGCAGTAGCACTCACATGTATGTTATAAGATTAGAAGATTGTGATAAAAGTAAGTGTATAGGTCAAAAATAATATTGGGCATTTCTGACAAGTGGTAAGTAATTGTGGATGAGGGGGCTTATTATCTTCCATTGAAGTGAGAGGATTTAGCTGGAGTATGACACTCGTGTTTATCTATATAATACTAGTGAGCTACATGGTCTAATGAAAGTGTAAATTCAAAAGTGGTCTGTGTTGGTTATTACCGAATCGTGAGTATTTCAGTCAAACAGGATGTGATCTGGGAGCCCCCAGGATGGGCTTTCTGTCAGCAGGTCTGTTACATGATGTATTGGAAAATAGGGGCAAAACTGTCAAAGGCTGAAAACATTATTAAAAACGGAAACTATGTGCAAACGAGGGACAGCTGGCACCTACGCTATAACCTTATCTCAGATACACTGTGCTGGCTAGTACAGAGAATTTATCTTATACTGTAAATATCATTCATTTCTGTGATAGTTACAGGATACATTATCAGAATAAAATGTATTTTATGATTTGTATTCACTAACTGCATATAGTCACATTTATTTAATATGTATAGTATAACATATTTGCTTTCAGTCTGCAGCAAACAAGACGACTATTTGATTTATTTTAAAGGCTAAGACAATAGAAGTTTGTATTTAAGTTAAATTAATTGGTAGTTACTTTAAAGAGCTGACACCTTCCTGCAGCTTTTACTAAGTATATTACTTACTCTTTCTAACTACCTTATTTAATTTTGGTTATAGTTTCTTTTATTAAAACTACCCCGGATTGGCATTGGCTCTTCTAATCCTTCTGCACAGAATACAATCCTGCCGAGGAATTAGCTCTGTGTCATATGACAGGGTGCAAAACAATACTCTGGGGAGGATTAAATTAGGGGCGATATATTTGGGGCGATATGCCTGCGAAGTGCTGTTGAAGCGCAGGCTAACGACCTCATCATTTCAATCTCACCCCTACATCGTGCGTTTTAGTTTGCAGCCACATGGGGGACGTAATAAATTGCGAGAATGTCCGCTCAGCGTAGGTTCGACGGCTGTGCGCCCTCTGACTGCGGAAATAAAGGAAAAGCTGGATAGAAAATACTGGATTTATTAAAACTGCAGGAGGATATGGAGAAGGTGCAGTAATGCATAAAAGTAGGAATTCTGGGGGCACTCGTTATATAAAAATAAAACTTTTACTGGCTATATCTAAAAAGATCTATATACTGGCCCAGCATAAACTGGATCATTTGTGCCATTTCCTTTCTAACCATTCTAGCATGTAATACTCTTTTTGTGATAATGGGTAGAATATATTGATAATTATTTAATGTAAGACCTATTATATACTTTTCTCCCATTCCCTGCCGGTGTTCTGGTTTCCCATGGAAATGCATAAAAGTAACCTGAAGTGTAAGTCCCCTGTATATGACACCTGTAGTATGATAGTATGACATGCGGTAAATCCCCTGTATATGACACCTGTAGTATGATGGTATGACATGCGGTAAGTCCCCTGTATATGACACCTGTAGTATGATGGTACGACATGCGGTAAGTCCCCTGTATATGACACCTGTAGTATGATAGTATGACATGCGGTAAGTCCCCTGTATATGACACCTGTAGTATGATGGTATGACATGCGGTAAGTCCCCTGTATATGACACCTGTAGTATGATGGTACGACATGCGGTAAGTCCCCTGTGTATGACCCCTGTAGTATGATGGTACGACATGCGGTAAGTCCCCTGTGTATGACACCTGTAGTATGATGGTACGACATGCGGAAAGTCCCCTGTATATGACACCTGTAGTATGATGGTACGACATGCGGTAAGTCCCCTGTATATGACATCTGTAGTATGATGGTACGACATGCGGTAAGTCCCCTGTATATGACACCTGTAGTATGATGGTACGACATGCGGTAAGTCCCCTGTATATGACACCTGTAGTATGATGGTACGACATGCGGTAAGTCCCCTGTATATGACACCTGTAGTATGATGGTACGACATGCGGTAAGTCCCCTGTATATGACATCTGTAGTATGATGGTACGACATGCGGTAAGTCCCCTGTATATGACACCTGTAGTATGATGGTACGACATGCGGTAAGTCCCCTGTATATGACACCTGTAGTATGATGGTACGACATGCGGTAAGTCCCCTGTATATGACACCTGTAGTATGATGGTACGACATGCGGTAAGTCCCCTGTGTATGACACCTGTAGTATGATGGTACGACATGCGGTAAGTCCCCTGTATATGACATCTGTAGTATGATGGTACGACATGCGGTAAGTCCCCTGTATATGACACCTGTAGTATGATGGTATGACATGCGGTAAGTCCCCTGTATATGACACCTGTAGTATCATGGTACGACATGCGGTAAGTCCCCTGTATATGACACCTGTAGTATGATGGTACGACATGCGGTAAGTCCCCTGTATATGACACCTGTAGTATGATGGTACGACATGCGGTAAGTCCCCTGTATATGACACCTGCAGTATG
Source organism: Taudactylus pleione (assembly GCA_031769625.1). Lineage (NCBI taxonomy): Eukaryota > Metazoa > Chordata > Amphibia > Anura > Myobatrachidae > Taudactylus > Taudactylus pleione. The sequence continues at coordinate 523,507 of JAUIMM010001238.1, forward strand.
ATGGTACGACATGCGGTAAGTCCCCTGTATATGACACCTGTAGTATGATGGTATGAAATGCGGTAAGTCCCCTGTATATGACACCTGTAGTATGATGGTATGACATGCGGTAAGTCCCCTGTATATGACACCTGTAGTATGATGGTACGACATGCGGTAAGTCCCCTGTGTATGACCCCTGTAGTATGATGGTACGACATGCGGTAAGTCCCCTGTGTATGACACCTGTAGTATGATGGTACGACATGCGGAAAGTCCCCTGTATATGACACCTGTAGTATGATGGTATGACATGCGGTAAGTCCCCTGTATATGACACCTGTAGTATGATGGTACGACATGCGGTAAGTCCCCTGTATATGACACCTGTAGTATGATAGTATGACATGCGGTAAGTCCCCTGTATATGACACCTGTAGTATGATGGTATGACATGCGGTAAGTCCCCTGTATATGACACCTGTAGTATGATGGTACGACATGCGGTAAGTCCCCTGTGTATGACCCCTGTAGTATGATGGTACGACATGCGGTAAGTCCCCTGTGTATGACACCTGTAGTATGATGGTACGACATGCGGAAAGTCCCCTGTATATGACACCTGTAGTATGATGGTACGACATGCGGTAAGTCCCCTGTATATGACATCTGTAGTATGATGGTACGACATGCGGTAAGTCCCCTGTATATGACACCTGTAGTATGATGGTACGACATGCGGTAAGTCCCCTGTATATGACACCTGTAGTATGATGGTACGACATGCGGTAAGTCCCCTGTATATGACACCTGTAGTATGATGGTACGACATGCGGTAAGTCCCCTGTATATGACATCTGTAGTATGATGGTACGACATGCGGTAAGTCCCCTGTATATGACACCTGTAGTATGATGGTACGACATGCGGTAAGTCCCCTGTATATGACACCTGTAGTATGATGGTACGACATGCGGTAAGTCCCCTGTATATGACACCTGTAGTATGATGGTACGACATGCGGTAAGTCCCCTGTGTATGACACCTGTAGTATGATGGTACGACATGCGGTAAGTCCCCTGTATATGACACTTGTAGTATGATGGTACGACATGCGGTAAGTCCCCTGTATATGACATCTGTAGTATGATGGTACGACATGCGGTAAGTCCCCTGTATATGACACCTGTAGTATGATGGTATGACATGCGGTAAGTCCCCTGTATATGACACCTGTAGTATCATGGTACGACATGCGGTAAGTCCCCTGTATATGACACCTGTAGTATGATGGTACGACATGCGGTAAGTCCCCTGTATATGACACCTGTAGTATGATGGTACGACATGCGGTAAGTCCCCTGTATATGACACCTGCAGTATGATGGTACGACATGCGGTAAGTCCCCTGTATATGACACCTGTAGTATGATGGTATGAAATGCGGTAAGTCCCCTGTATATGACATCTGTAGTATGATGGTATGAAATGCGGTAAGTCCCCTGTATATGACACCTGTAGTATGATGGTACGACATGCGGTAAGTCCCCTGTATATGACACCTGTAGTATGATGGTACGACATGCGGTAAGTCCCCTGTATATGACACCTGTAGTATGATGGTACGACATGCGGTAAGTCCCCTGTATATGACACCTGTAGTATGATGGTACGACATGCGGTAAGTCCCCTGTATATGACACCTGTAGTATGATGGTACGACATGCGGTAAGTCCCCTGTATATGACACCTGTAGTATGATGGTACGACATGCGCTAAGTCCCCTGTATATGACACCTATAGTATGATGGTACGACATGCGGTAAGTCCCCTGTATATGACACCTGTAGTATGATGGTATGACATGCGGTAAGTCACATGTATATGACACCTGTAGTATGATGGTACGACATGCGGTAAGTCCCCTGTATATGACACCTGTAGTATGATGGTACGACATGCGGTAAGTCCCCTGTATATGACACCTGTAGTATGATGGTATGACATGCAGTGTCCCCTGTATATGACACCTGTAGTATGATGGTACGACATGCGGTAAGTCCCCTGTATATGACACCTGTAGTATGATGGTACGACATGCGGTAAGTCCCCTGTATATGACACCTGTAGTATGATGGTACGACATACGGTTAGTCCCCTGTATATGACACCTGTAGTATGATGGTATGACATGCGGTAAGTCCCTGTATATGACACCTGTAGTATGATGGTATGACATGCGGTAAGTCCCCTGTATATGACACCTGTAGTATGATGGTATGACATGCGGTAAGTCCCCTGTATATGACACCTGTAGTATGATGGTATGACATGCGGTAAGTCCCCTGTATATGACAGCTGTAGTATGATGGTATGACATGCGGTAAGTCCCCTGTATATGACACCTGTAGTATGATGATATGACATGCGGTAAGTCCCCTGTATATGACACCTGTAGTATGATGGTATGACATGCGGTATGTCCCCTGTGTATGACATCTGTAGTATGATGGTACGACATGCGGTAAGTCCCCTGTATATGACACCTGTAGTATGATGGTATAACATGCGGTAAGTCCCCTGTATATGACACCTGTAGTATGATGGTACGACATGCGGTAAGTCCCCTGTATATGACACCTGTAGTATGATGGTACGACATGCGGTAAGTCCCCTGTATATGACACCTGTAGTATGATGGTACGGCATGCGGTAAGTCCCCTGTGTATGACACCTGTAGTATGATGGTATGACATGCGGTAAGTCCCCTGTATATGACACCTGTAGTATGATAGTATGACATGCGGTAAGTCCCCTGTGTATGACATCTGTAGTATTATGGTACGACATGCGGTAAGTCCCCTGTGTATGACACCTGTTGTATGATGGTATGACATGCGGTAAGTCCCCTGTATATGACACCTGTAGTATGATGGTATGACATGCGGTAAGTCCCCTGTATATGACACCTGTAGTATGATGGTACGACATGCGGTAAGTCCCCTGTATATGACACCTGTAGTATGATGGTACGACATGCGGTAAGTCCCCTGTATATGACACCTGTAGTATGATGGTACGGCATGCGGTAAGTCCCCTGTGTATGACACCTGTAGTATGATGGTACGACATGCGGTAAGTCCCCTGTATATGACACCTGTAGTATGATAGTATGACATGCGGTAAGTCCCCTGTATATGACACCTGTAGTATAATGGTATGACATGCGGTAAGTCCCCTGTGTATGACACCTGTAGTATGATGGTACGGCATGCGGTAAGTCCCCTGTATATGACACCTGTAGTATGATGGTACGACATGCGGTAAGTCCCCTGTGTATGACACCTGTAGTATGATGGTACGGCATGCGGTAAGTTCCCTGTATATGACACCTGTAGTATGATGGTATGACATGCGGTAAGTCCCCTGTATATGACACCTGTAGTATGATAGTATGACATGCGATAAGTCCCCTGTATATGACACCTGTAGTATGATGGTATGACATACGGTAAGTCCCCTGTATATGACACCTGTAGTATGATGGTATGACATGCGGTAAGTCCCCTGTATATGAGACCTGTAGTATGATGGTATGACATGCGGTAAGTCCCCTGTATATGACACCTGTAGTATGATGGTATGACATGCGGTAAGTCCCCTGTATATGACACCTGTAGTATGATGGTATGACATGCGGTAAGTCCCCTGTATATGACACCTGTTGTATGATGGTATGACATGCGGTAAGTCCCCTGTATATGACACCTGTAGTATGATAGTATGACATGCGGTAAGTCCCCTGTGTATGACACCTGTAGTATGATGGTATGACATGCGGTAAGTCCCCTGTATATGACACCTGTAGTATGATGGTATGACATGCGGTAAGTCCCCTGTATATGACACCTGTAGTATGATGGTATGACACGCCGTACGCAGAGATTCCCTGGCTGGATGCTGGCAGCCGGCCTGTGATTGCCTATTGAGAGTACGGCACATTATAGCAATACCTCTGTATACACAATGCTCCCATTCAGAATGCTTGTCATCTCTGGTATGAGTTAGTGCTGAGAAATCGTGTTATACAGCATGGGATCAGCCTGAATGTTCCATAACCTCCTGTTACCCAGCTCTTTGTCTTCTGTGGCCATTTAAAGGCACAGGACCCCAGCAGCTGCTACGGATGACACTTAGGACGGGATAAGCTGGAGAATTATGTGAAACTTGGCTGCGGCTCGGACCCATATCGCCCAGCTGCTCCGCAGACATGGTGACAAGTACCCCGTCTTGTTTCCATTTGATCGTGAAACGTAATACGCCTTCAAACGCATTTCACCAAACCACACCTACAGCTCCATGTTATCTTACATTATATACTGGCAGTTTCCTTTCCGTCAGTAATTACCGTGTATCCATCACAGAGGAGCCTGTCACACAGTATACAGCTCAGCAATGAAAGAGTGTACAGAGCTGCACCGACACTTTCTATAGAGAACCAAAATTCACTTTATAAAGTCACCAGGAATGAGGCATGAGGCACTCTACACAATAGCAACCTCTCTTGTGTGTATTTGATGGGTTCATATTAAGAACATCTGCAGACATACAGATGTGTCCACATACATCTTACTGTACCTCCATGCGCAGCTAATCGCATTACACATTATACATCCTTTAGAATATAAGCTCTCACGAGCAGGGCCCTCTTCCCTCATGTGCTTCTATTTACATTTTCTTCTACTCCTTACTCTCCATTAGGGCACCTAACACGTGACTGATATCTCCCGGCTGCTTATTGTGAGTGTTTTAATCGCTATTGCAGTAATGTATATAAATCGTGTCCTTGTCCTGCACTGTAATGTACTGTAAGTTACTTGTTTCTTGTCCACTTATTAGTTCTATCTACTATGTAAGGAGCTGCGGAACACTTGTGGCGCCATATAAATAAAGGATAATAATAATAATACATAACATGTGAGCTCCATGTGACTTGGTAGCGCAGAGCGTCTATTCAAATTTCATGCAAAATGCTAAGTTACAGTGTCAGCGGCTGTGACACTGTAACGTAGCGTCTCACATGCAGATACAGCCGCAGTCACACACAGAATATAGGCATGCTGCAGCCGCTGTGACACTGTAACGTAGCGTCTCACATGCAGATACACCCACAGTCACACACAGAATATAGGCATGCTGCAGCGGCTGTGACACTGTAACGTAGCGTCTCACATGCAGATACAGCCGCAGTCACACACAGAATATAGGCATGCTGCAGCCGCTGTGACACTGTAACGTAGCGTCTCACATGCAGATACACCCACAGTCACACACAGAATATAGGCATGCTGCAGCGGCTGTGACACTGTAACGTAGCGTCTCACATGCAGATACAGCCGCAGTCACACACAGAATATAGGCATGCTGCAGCCGCTGTGACACTGTAACGTAGCGTCTCACATGCAGATACAGCCGCAGTCACACACAGAATATAGGCATGCCGCAGCCGCTGTAACACTGTAACGTAGCGTGTCACATGCAGATACAGCCGCAGTCACACACAGAATATAGACATGCCGCAGCGGCTGTGACACTGTAACGTAGCGTCTCACATGCAGATACACCCGCAGTCACACACAGAAAATAGACATGCTACAGCCGCTGTGACACTGGCACGTAGCGTCTCACATGCAGATACACCCGCAGTCACACACAGAATATTGGCATGCTGCAGCCGCTGTGACACTATAATGTAGCGTCTCACATGCAGATACAGCCGCAGTCACACACAGAATATAGACATGCTGCAGCCGCTGTGACACTGTAACGTAGCATCTCACATAGAGATACACCCGCAGTCACACACAGAATATAGGCATGCTGCAGCCGCTGTGACACTGTAACGTAGCGTCTCACATGCAGATACACCCGCAGTCACACACAGAATATAGACATGCTGCAGCCTCTGTGACCCTGTAACGTAGCGTCTCACATGCAGATACAGCCGCAGCCACACACAGAATATAGACATGCTGCAGCCGCTGTGACACTGTAACGTAGCGTCTCACATGCAGATACAGCAGCAGCCACACACAGAATATAGACATGCTGCAGCCGCTGTGACACTCTAACGTAGCGTCTCACATGCAGATACAGCCGCAGTAACACACAGAATATAGGCATGCTGCAGCCGCTGTGACACTGTAACGTAGCGTCTCACATGCAGATACACCCGCAGTCACACACAGAAAATAGGCATGCTGCAGCCGCTGTGACACTATAATGTAGCGTCTCACATGCAGATACAGCCGCAGTCACACACAGAATATAGACATGCAGCAGCCGCTGTGACACTGTAACGTAGCATCTCACATGCAGATACAGCAGCAGTCACACACAGAATATAGGCATGCTGCAGACGCTGTGACACTGTAACGTAGCGTCTCACATGCAGATACATCCGCAGTCACACACAGAATATAGGCATGCTGCAGCCGCTGTGACACTGTAACGTAGCGTCTCACATGCAGATACACCCGCAGTCACACACAGAATATAGACATGCCGCAGCCGCCGTGACACTGTAACGTAGCGTCTCACATGCAGATACAGCCGCAGTCACACACAGAATATAGACATGCTGCAGCCGCCGTGACACTGTAACGTAGCGTTTCACATGCAGATACACCCGCAGTCACACACAGAATATAGACATGCTGCAGCTGCTGTGACACTGTAACGTAGCGACTCACATGCAGATACACCCGCAGTCACACACAGAATATAGGCATGCCGCAGCCGCTGTGACACTGTAACGTAGCGTGTCACATGCAGATACAGTCGCAGTCACACACAGAATATAGACATGCTGCAGCCGCTGTGACACTGTAATGCAGCGTTTCACATGCAGATACACCCGCAGTCACACACAGAATATAGACATGCTGCAGCCGCTGTGACACTGTAACGTAGCGTCTCACATGCAGATACACCCGCAGTCACACACAGAATATAGGCAAGCCGCAGCCGCTGTGACACTGTAACGTAGTGTCTCACATGCAGATACACCCGCAGTCACACACAGAACATAGGCATGCTGCAGCCACTGAGACACTGTAACGTAGAGTTTCACATGCAGATACACCCGCAGTCACACACAGAATATAGGCATGCTGCAGCCGCTGTGACACTGTAACGTAGCGTCTCACATGGAGATACACCCGCAGTCACACACAGAACATAGGCATGCTGCAGCCGCTGAGACACTGTAACGTAGCGTCTTACAAGCAGATACACCCGCAGTCACACACAGAATATAGGCATGCTGCAGCCGCTGAGACACTGTAACGTAGCGTCTCACGTGCAGATACACCCGCAGTCACACACGGAATATAGGCATGCAGCAGCCGCTGTGACACTGTAACATAGCGTCTCACATGCAGATACAGCCGCAGTCACACACATAATATAGGCATGCTGCAGCCGCTGAGACACTGTAACGTAGCGTCTTACGTGCAGATACACCCGCAGTCACACACGGAATATAGGCTTGCTGCAGCCGCTGTGACACTGTAACGTAGCGTCTCACACGCAGATACACCCACAGTCACACACAGAATATAGACATGCTGCAGCCGCTGTGACACTGTATCGTAGCGTATCACATGCAGATACACCCGCAGTCACACACAGAATATACACATGCTACAGCCGCTGTGACACTGTAACGTAGCGTCTCATATACAGATACACCCGCAGTCACACACAGAATATAGGCATGCTGCAGCCGCTGTGACACTGTAACGTAGCGTCTCACATGCAGATACACCCGCAGTCACACACAGAACATAGGCATGCTGCAGCCACTGAGACACTGTAACGTAGAGTTTCACATGCAGATACACCCGCAGTCACACACAGAATATAGGCATGCTGCAGCCGCTGTGACACTGTAACGTAGCGTCTCACATGCAGATACACCCGCAGTCACACATAGAATATAGGCATGCTGCAGCCGCTGTGACACTGTAACGTACCGTCTCACATGCAGATAGACCCGCAGTCACACACAGAATATAGACATACCGCAGTCGCTGTGACACTGTAACGTAGCGTCTCACATGCAGATACACCCGCAGTCACACACACAATATAGGCATGCCGCATCCGCTGTGACACTGTAATGTATCATTTCACATGCAGACACACCTGCAATCACACACAGAATATAGGCATGCTGCAGCCGCTGTGACACTGTAACGTATCATTTCACATGCAGACACACCTGCAGTCACACACAGAATATAGACATGCTGCAGCCGCTGTGACACTGTAACGTAGCGTCTCACATGTAGATACAGCCGCAGTCACACACAGAATATAGGCATGCAGATACACCCGCAGTCACACACAGAATATAGACATGCCGCTGTGACACTGTAACGTAGCGTATCACATGCAGATACACCCGCAGTCACACACAGAATATAGACATGCTGCAGCCGCTGTGACACTGTAACGTAGCGTCTCACATACAGATACACCCGCAGTCACACACAGAATATAAGCATGCTGCAGCCGCTGTGACACTGTAAGGTAGCGTCTCACAAGTAGATACAGCAGCAGTCACACACAGAATATAGACATGCTGCAGCCACTATGACACTGTAACGTAGCGTCTCACATGCAGACACACCCGCAGTCACACACAGAATATAGGCATGCTGCAGCCGCTGTGACACTGTAACGTAACGTCTCACATGCAGATACACCCGCAGTCACACACAGAATATAGACATGCCGCAGCCGCTGTGACACTGTAACGTAGCGTCTCACATGCAGATACACCCGCAGTCACACACAGAATATAGGCATGCTGCAGCCGCTGTGACACTGTAACGTAGCTTCTCACGTGCAGACACAGCCGCAGTCACACACAGAATATAGGCATGCTGCAGCCGCTGTGACACTGTAACGTAGCTTCTCACGTGCAGACACAGCCGCAGTCACAAACAGAATATAGGCATGCTGCAGGCGCTGTGACACTGTAACGTAGCGTCTCACATGCAGATACAGCCGCAGTCACACACAGAATATAGGCATGCTGCAGCGGCTGTGACACTGTAACGTAGCGTCTCACATACAGATATACCCGCAGTCACACACAGAATATAGGCATGCCGCAGCCGCTGTCACACTGTAACGTAGCGTCTCACATGCAGATACATCCGCAGTCACACACAGAATATAGGCATGCTGCAGCCGCTGTGACACTGTAACGTAGCGTCTCACATGCAGATACAGCCGCAGTCACACACAGAATATAGACATGCCGCAGCCGCTGTGACACTGTAACGTAGCGTTTCACAATCAGATACACCCGCAGTCACACACAGAATATAGGCATGCCGCAGCCGCTGTGACACTGTAACGTAGCATCTCACATGCAGATACAGCCGCAGTCACACACAGAATATAGGCATGCTGCAGCCACTGTGATACTGTAACGTAGCGTCTCACATGCAGATACACCCGCAGTCACACACAGAACATAGGCATGCTGCAGCCACTGTGACCCTGTAACGTAGCGTCTCACATGCAGATACAGCCGCAGTCACACACAGAATATAGACATGCTGCAGCCGCTGTGACACTGTAACGTAGCGTCTCATATGCAGATACACCCGCAGTCACACACAGAATATAGGCATGCTGCAGCCGCTGTGACACTGTAACGTAGCGTCTCACATGCAGATACAGCCGCAGTCACACACAGAATATAGACATGCCGCAGCCGCTGTGACACTGTAACGTAGCGTTTCACAATCAGATACACCCGCAGTCACACACAGAATATAGGAATGCTGCAGGCGCTGTGAAACTGTAACGTAGCGTCTCACATGCAGATACAGCCGCAGTCACACACAGAATATAGGCATGCTGCAGCCGCTGTGACACTGTAACATAGCATTTTACATGCAGATACACCTGCAGTCACACACAGAATATAGACATGCTGCAGCCGCTGTGACACTGTAATGTAGCATCTCACATGCAGATACACCCGCTGTCACACACAGAATATAGGCATGCTGCAGCCGCTGTGACACTGTAACGTAGCGTCTCACATGCAGATACACCCGCAGTCACACACAGAATATAGGCATGCTGCAGCCGCTGTGACACTGTAACGTAGCGTCTCACATGCAGATACACCCGCAGTCACACACAGAATATAGGCATGCTGCAGCCGCTGTGACACTGTAACGTAGCGTCTCACATGGAGATACACCCGCAGTCACACACAGAATATAGGCATGCTGCAGCCGCTGTGACACTGTAACATAGCTTTTACATGCAGATACACCCGCAGTCACACACAGAATATAGACATGCTGCAGCCGCTGTGACACTGTAATGTAGCATCTCACATGCAGATACACCCGCAGTCACACACAGAATATAGACATGCTGCAGCCGCTGTGACACTGTAACGTAGCATCTCACATGCAGATACACCCGCAGTCACACACGGAATATAGGCATGCTGCAGCCGCTGTGACACTGTAACGTAGCGTCACACATGCAGATACAGCCGCAGTCACACACAGAATATAGACATGCTGCAGCCGCTGTGACACTGTAACATAGCGTCTCACATACAGATACACCCGCAGTCACACACAGAATATAGGCATGCTGCAGCCGCTGTGTCACTGTAACGTAACGTCTCAAATGCAGATACACCCGCAGTCACACACAGAATATAGACATGCTGCAGCCGCTGTGACACTGTAACGTAGCGTCTCACATGCAGATACACCCGCAGTCACACACAGAATATAGGCATGCTGCAGCCGCTGTGACACTGTAATGTAGCGTCTCAAATGCAGATACACCCGCAATCATAAACAGAATATAGACATGCTGCAGCCGCTGTGACCCTGTAACGTAGCATCTCACATGCAGATACACCCGCAGTCACACACAGAATATAGGTATGCTGCAGCCGCTGAGACACTGTAACGTAGCGTCTCACATGCAGATACACCCGCAGTCACACACGGAATATAGGCATGCTGCAGCCGCTGTGACACTGTAACGTAGCGTCTCACATGCAGATACACCCGCAGTCACACACAGAATATAGACATGCTGCAGCCGCTGTGACACTGTAACGTAGCATCTCACATGCAGATACAGCCGCAGTCACCCACAGAATATAGACATGCTGCAGCCGCTGTGACACTGTAACGTAGCGTTTCACATGCAGATATAGTCGCAGTCACACACAGAACATAGGCATGCTGCAGCCGCTGTGGCACTGTAACGTAGCGTCTCACATGCAGATACAGCCGCAGTCACACACAGAATATAGGCATGCTGCAGCCGCTGTGACACTGTAACGTAGCGTCTCACATGGAGATACACCCGCAGTCACACACAGAATATAGGCATGCTGCAGCCGCTGTGGCACTGTAACGTAGCATCTCACATACAGATACACCCGCAGTCACACACAGAATATAGGCATGCTGCAGCTGCTGTGACACTGTAACGTAGCGTCTCACATGCAGATACACCCGCAGTCACACACAGAATATAGGCATGCCGCAGCCGCTGTGGCACTGTAACGTAGCGTCTCACATGCAGATACACCCGCAGTCACACACAGAATATAGGCATGCCGCAGCCGCTGTGACACTGTAACGTAGCATCTCACATGCAGATACAGCCGCAGTCACACACAGAATATAGACATGCCGCAGCCGCTGTGACACTGTAACGTAGCGTTTCACATGCAGATACAGTCGCAGTCACACAGAACATAGGCATGCTGCAGCCGCTGTGGCACTGTAACGTAGCGTCTCACATGCAGATACAGCCGCAGTCACACACAGAATATAGGCATGCTGCAGCCGCTGTGACACTGTAACGTAGCGTCTCACATGGAGATACACCCGCAGTCACACACAGAACATAGGCATGCTGCAGCCGCTTTTGCACTGTAACATAGCATCTCACATACAGATACACCCGCAGTCACACACAGAATATAGGCATGCTGCAGCCGCTGTGACACTGTAACGTAGCGTCTCACATGCAGATACACCCGCAGTCACACACAGAATATAGGCATGCTGCAGCCGCTATGACACTGTAACGTAGCGTCTCACATGCAGATACACCCGCAGTCACACACAGAATAGACATGCTGCAGCCGCTGTGACACTGTAACGTAGTGCCTCACATGCAGTTACACCCGCAGTCACACACAGAATATAGGCATGCTGCATATCATTTTAATCATTTGACAGTAAAAAGTTGCATGAAAAGACGCTCAACGCTACCAAGTCATACCACTGTATGGCGCGACTAGAAGGGCTGTTTAACGTGCAAGGAAGTAAGATGTATGTAGGAAAGCTGGACTAGTTCTTCTCAGGCCATGTAGTAAGCTAAGAACCGTGGGAGTTGAGGTGCCCACCACTGGCTCTAGCTATCATCGGGTTTCTCCAATGCAGCTTCGTCCTGCAAGGCTGGTAACGTAGTATCTCAGGATGGCGATAGCCGAGGATGTATGTATGAGAGATCATTTATTTATTTGAATAGAGCATTATTTACTTATCGGAATGCCAGACAATCAAATATTATTTTTAATATGTTTTTCGATTTTCTTTTCTAACAAGTGGCACTGTCATGCCAGGTCAGGACCCACAACAGGTTTGAACTGGCAAAACCAGGTCCCATATGCACAGATCCCACCAATACTGGGCTGCCTTACGGTGCGGCTCCTATTATATTATAATAATACATTAAAGTGACAATTGGTTTTCTATCAATTGTGATAAGCGGCAATAGAAAATCCAGGTTACCACTACGTACAACGTGTGAGGAGGAAGCAGTGAGGACCGGAGCGTCGGGGGCAGGAGAGTGTCAGTCCCACCCCAGGGCAGCATGAGAAGATCACATTATGGTAAAAAGTTCACACAAAAATTTATAATAAAATTAAACATAAATTTGTTCCAGTATTTAAAGAGGTCAGTTAAAAGGAATCAGAGACTCTTCCCCACTCATTTCTGATCCCAGCCACCAGACAATACTGACCAGGCGTTTCCATGCAGCTCATAGCCTGTAATGTGATACGGATTATAGAGCTAGGCTACACTATAATAATGTATCAGTATGTTATATTATAGCATGGAGGCATAAGAGCTGCGTGGAAACCTTTGGGCGTCAGACACTACCCCCACTCTCACGCCAGAAAACGCCAGCTGGGATTTGTCCAATTGCGAGTAATTTAGTACTCTGGGTCTGATCCAGACCCGCTCGCGAGTGCCGAGCGCTCGCAAGCAGGTCGATGGCGCCTTAGTGCGCATATGCACAACGGAGGGAGCTCCGTCGTGCGCATGCGCGAGACCCGGGGAGCGACGGAGAAGCCGTCTCTCCAGGTCTCGCACCAAAGGGGGCGTTCTGTCGATGTTGATTGACAGCACGCCACCTTTGGTTGGCGTGTCGGGAGTGTGGCTGCCATACGGAGGCGTTCCCATACCGTCTGGGTCCGGCCCACTGACATCACTAGTGATGTAGGTGGGAGTGATTTTGGCTCTGATAGAGCCAAAATCACTCCAGGGCTTGCGGTCACCGAGACCCTACCGCAGGTTCTCGTCGCAAGCCCGATGGTCGCGATGGTCTTGACCATCGCGACCATCATCATGGACGCTCGCATAAGCTGTGGGTGGTAACCCACAGCTATGCGAGCGTCCATGAGGCCGCTCCAAGTTTAGGTAGGAGGGCCCTGATTCAGAGCGAGCGCTCTGGTCAGAGCGGAATATGTGCAAAATTAGTTTATCTATTAACTGGTCAATGTGGAGGGTAGGAGCACAAAGGAGCAGTGCGCCAATGGACGGGTTTATGGGAAGACCAGTGATTTTCTCCACCAAATCTGTTATAGCATTCCAGAAACGGACAATCCTAGGATAAGAACAGGATTTTAATATATATGAGGTAGGCTATATAAGTCATTTAGCATTTTACTATCATGGACCTTTGGTTTATTCCATTAACTGGATTTTATTTATTTTAACCACTGGTGGCAGCAATGTTATTCTGTTAGTTGCGTTCCAGCAATCTCGTTACTTGTGAACAGCAGCTTCAGTTCGGTGTTCGCCAAACAAACATTCAAGAATATGTTGAATATTTGTTTCATTACTGCCTCTCCTGCATCTGCTGTGGTAATTACTCTTTTGTTTGCATTTGTAACACTCTTGATGAACTCTTCAAGGATTGAACAAAGATTCAGCAGTTCTCGTCCCAGTCCTAAGATACAATACACCACCAATCCTTGTGGAGATTTCATCACAAGACCACAGGCAAATCTATCACAATCGTCAAGTCAGTCAGTATCCCAGAAGAAACTCCAGAAAACATGTACTGTCGGTGTGATTACAATGGTTAGGGGTAGCATAAGGTGAGAATAAACTTGAGTATTATACAGTCATCTATGACGTGGAATCCAATCTGTTACTGCCCTCCCCCCACAATAAGATACGCGTCCATCTCCACCCTTCACATTCAATAAATATTCCTTTCCACTCCAATTCACTGTGATATTCGTTACTCATAGAGACAAGGCCTGACAACCTGCTAACGTTCTCCATCAGTCTCTTCTTCTTCAACAGACCAACCCAATGTGACTGATTCCATATAGAAACACCTCGGGCTACACAATTCTCCACCACCCTCTCCTATTTCTCCAAACCAAGTCCCTGCTGATCCTTATATGTCCAATGAACACGCTGCATAGCAGATACAGTATTCCCCCTCCATGGCACTGTCTGGAAGAAGTGGGGTAAGACGTTCTGTAGAGTGGAGGGCACTGTCTGGTAGGTGGGATAAGGAGTTCTGTACAGTGGGGGGCACTGTCTGGTAGAAGTAGGGTAAGGAGTTCTGTAGAGTGGGGGCACTGTGTGGTAAAAGTAGGGTAAGGAGTTCTGTAGAGTGGGGGGCACTGTCTGGGTAGAAGTAGGATAAGGAGTTATGTAGAGTGGGGGCACTGTCTGGTAGAAATAGGGTAAGGAGTTCTCTAGAGTGGGGGCACTGTCTGGTAGAAGTAGGGTAAGGAGTTCTGTAGAGTGGGGGCACTGTCTGGTAGAAATAGGGTAAGGAGTTCTCTAGAGTGGGGGGCACTGTCTGGTAGAAGTAGGGTAAGGAGATCTGTAGAGTGAGGGCACTGTCTGGTAGAAGAAGGGTAAGGAGTTCTGTAGAGTGGGGGCACTGTCTGGTAGAAGAAGGGTAAGGAGTTCTGTAGAGTAGGGGCACTGTCTGTTTGAAGTAGGGTAAGGAGTTCTGTAGAGTGGGGGCGCTGTCTGGTAGAAGTAGGGTAAGGAGTTCTGTAGAGTGGGGGCACTGTCTGGTCGAAGTAGGGTAAGGAGTTCTGTAGAGTGGGGGCACTGTCTGGTAGAAGTAGGGTAAGGAGTTCTGCAGAGTGGGAGGCACTGTCTGGTAGAAGAAGGATAAGGAGTTCTGTAGAGTGGGGGGCACTGTCTGGTAGAAGTAGTGTAAGGAGTGATGTACAGTGGGGGGCACGGTCTGGTAGAAGTAGGGTAAGGAGTTCTGTAGAGTGGGGGGCACGGTCTGGTAGAAGTAGGGTAAGGAGTTCTGTAGAGTTGGGGGCACTGTCTGGTAGAAGGGTAAGGAGCTATGTAGAGTGAAAGGCACTGTCTGGTAGAAGAAGACCCGTGGGGGCATTGTTTGGTAGAAGAAGGGTAAGGAGTTCTGTAGAGTGGCTGGCACTGTCTGGCAGAAGTAGGGTAAGGAGTGATGTAGAGTGGGGGCACTGTCTGGTAGAAGTAGGGTAAGGAGTTCTGTAGAGTGGGGGCACTGTCTGGTAGAAATAGGGTAAGGAGTTCTCTAGAGTGGGGGACACTGTATGGTAGAAGTAGGGTAAAGAGATCTGTAGAGTGAGGGCACTGTCTGGTAGAAGTAGGGTAAGTAGATCTGTAGAGTGAGGGCGCTGTCTGGTAGAAGAAGGGTAAGGAGTTCTGTAGAGTGGGGGCACTGTCAGGTAGAAGTAGGGTAAGGAGTTCTGTAGAGTAGGGGGCACTGTCTGGTAGAAGTAGGGTAAGGAGATCTGTAGAGTGGGGGCACTATCTGGTAGAAGAAGGGTAAGGAGTTCTGTAGAGTGGGGCACTGTCTGGTAGAAGTAGGAAAAGGAGTTCTGTAGAGTGGGGGCACTGTCTGGTAGAAGAAGGTTAAGGAGTTCTGTAGAGTGGGGGCGCTGTCTGGTAGAAGTAGGATAAGGAATTCTGTAGAGTGGGGGCACTGTCTGGTAGAAGTAGGGTAAGGAGTTCTGTAGAGTGGGGACACTGTCTGGTAGAAGTAGGGTATGGAGTTCTGTAGAGTGGGGGGCACTGTCTGGTAGAAGTAGGGTAAGGAGTTCTGTTGGGTGGGGGCGCTGTCTGGTAGAAGTAGGGTAAGGAGTTCTGTAGGGTGGGGACACTGTCTGGTAGAAGTAGGGTATGGAGTTCTGTAGAGTGGGGGGCACTGTCTGGTAGAAGTAGGGTAAGGAGTTCTGTAGAGTGGGGGCGCTGTCTGGTAGAAGTAGGGTAAGGAGTTCTGTAGAGTGGGGGCACTGTCTGGTAGAAGTAGGGTAAGGAGTTCTGTAGAGTGGGGACACTGTCTGGTAGAAGTAGGGTATGGAGTTTTGTAGAGTGGGGGGCACTGTCTGGTAGAAGTAGGGTAAGGAGTTCTGTAGAGTGGGGGCGCTGTCTGGTAGAAGAAGGGTAAGGAGTTCTGTAGAGTGGGGACACTGTCTGGTAGAAGTAGGGTATGGAGTTCTGTAGAGTGGGGACACTGTCTGGTAGAAGTAGGGTAAGGAGTTCTGTAGAGTGGGGGTGCTGTCTGGTAGAAGAAGGGTAAGGAGTTCTGTAGAGTGGGGGCACTGTCAGGTAGAAGTAGGGTAAGGAGTTCTGTAGAGTGGGGGGCACTGTCTGGTAGAAGTAGGGTAAGGAGATCTGTAGAGTGGGGGCACTATCTGGTAGAAGAAGGGTAAGGAGTTCTGTAGAGTGGGGGCACTGTCTGGTAGAAGTAGGGTAAGGAGATCTGTAGAGTGGGGGCACTATCTGGTAGAAGAAGGGTAAGGAGTTCTGTAGAGTGGGGGCGCTGTCTGGTAGAAGTAGGGTAAGGAGTTCTGTAGAGTGGGGGCACTGTCTGGTAGAAGTAGGGTAAGGAGTTCTGTAGAGTGGGGGCACTGTCTGGTAGAAGTAGGGTAAGGAGTTCTGTAGAGTGGGCACACTGTCTGGTAGAAGTAGGGTAAGGAGTTCTGTAGAGTGGGGGGCACTGTCTGGTAGAAGTGGGGTTTTTGATTGGCCCCCATTCTTCTACGTGGGAGATCATATAGTTTACATTATGCTGCTGCTGTAATGTTACCTCTGTGCTGCTGGTTAATCGCTGGCTTGCCATACCATTTACAGTAAATCTAAAATAATTTACCTCGCCGCCCTGTACACTAAACAACATCTGGAGCATGGCACACATACACAAACCCCCTCTAGGGGCATGCCACACATACACAGCCCCCCTCTAGGGGCATGCTGCACACTGAACTACACCGGGTGGGTCTGGACAAGTGCCTGGGAGGCATGGGGGGAGTTACACACATCCCCGGGCTGCAGCACAGAACACTGCTTTTGGCAGGTGCACCATCTCCATCATATACAGAGGGAAATGTGTTTTTATCCTGCGCATGCACCGTCCAAATATGGGGGCAAATGGACATCACTGACTTCAAAATAAATACTAAAGACATAGGACTTCCACACCCCATAAACCCTTCAGATCACTTTGCCTTTCTCTGACAGTTGGTTACAAACAATGCGAGCTTTATATATACTGTATTTAGCATGTGTACATTATAAGACACTTTACTGTTCCTAATGAAGTTTGAAAATACTGCAGTACGAATCAGGAACGGGTGTAATCCCATATAATCACCAATGAACAGACTATGGGCCAGATTCACTACCGATCGCAAATGCAATTACGCACGCAATTGGCCGATTATTGTGTACTGTGTATGCATCGCAGTGTGCAAACCAGCCACTGCGATTGGGACTGTAATCGCAGGGACTACACAGCCCAATCTCAGAGTGATTGACAGGAAGTGCTGTTTGTGGGAGGTGACAGGGGGGTGGAAAGGCGATCGTAGGCGTGCCAGTGCGTATGAACACCGTTGCAGGGGCGAGCATAAATTAGCCACTGTGATGCCGTACGCAGCCTGAGGCCTGATAGCGTGCTTGGAAGTTAGTAATTCCTGAGTAAGGTCAGAGCCTGTGTAAGTGTGTGTGAGGCTGTGATAGTACTCCATGTTACTGATGGTTTCTCAGTCTTGTGTAATCACTGCGTGTGATGAGGTTAGTAATTCCTGAGTAAGGTCAGAGCCTGTGTAAGTGTGTATGAGGCTGTGATGGTACTCCATGTTACTGATGGTATCTCAGTCTTGTGTAGTCACTGTGTGTGATGAGGTTAGTAATTCCTGAGTAAGGTCAGAGCCTGTGTAAGTGTGTGTGAGGATGTGATGGTACTCCATGTTACTGATGGTTTCTCAGTCTTGTGTAGTCACTGCGTGTGATGAGGTTAGTAATTCCTGAGTAAGGTCAGAGCCTCTGTAAGTGTGTGTGAGGCTGTGATGGTACTCCATGTTACTGATGGTATCTCAGTCTTGTGTAATCACTGTGTGTGATGAGGTTAGTAATTCCTGAGTAAGGTCAGAGCCTGTGTAAGTGTGTGTGAGGCTGTGATGGTACTCCATGTTACTGATGGTATCTCAGTCTTGTGTAGTCACTGTGTGTGATGAGGTTAGTAATTCCTGAGTAAGGTCAGAGATGTGTAAGTGTGTGAGAGGCTGTGATAGTACTCCATGTTACTGATGGTATCTCAGTCTTGTGTAATCACTGTGTGTGATGAGGTTAGTAATTCCTGAGTAAGGTCAGAGCCTGTGTAAGTGTGTCTGAGGCTGTGATGGTACTCCATGTTACTGATGGTATCTCAGTCCTGTGTAATCAGTGTGTGTGATGAGGTTAGTAATTCCTGAGTAAGGTCAGAGATGTGTAAGTGAGTGTGAGGCTGTGATGGTACTCCATGTTACTGATGGTTTCTCAGTCTTGTGTAGTCACTGCCTGTGATGAGATTAGTAATTCCTGAGTAAGGTCAGAGCCTGTGTAAGTGTGTGTGAGGATGTGATAATACTCCATGTTACTGATGGTATCTCAGTCTTGTGTAATCACTGCTTACGATGAAGTTAGTAATTCCTGAGTAAGGTCAGAGCCTGTGTAAGTGTGTGTGAGGCTGTGATGGTACTCCATGTTACTGATGGTTTCTCAGTCTTGTGTAATCACTGCGTGTGATGAGGTTAGTAATTCCTGAGTAAGGTCAGAGCCTGTGTAAGTGTGTGTGAGGCTGTGATAATACTCCATGTTACTGATGGTATCTCAGTCTTGTGTAATCACTGCGTGTGATGAGGTTAGTAATTCCTGAGTAAGTTCAGAGCCTGTGTAAGTGTGTGTGAGGATGTGATGGTACTCCATGTTACTGATGGTGTCTCAGTCTTGTGTAATCAGTGTGTGTGATGAGGTTAGTAATACCTGAGTAAGGTCAGAGCCTGTGTAAGTGTGTGTGAGGCTGTGATGGTACTCCATGTTACTGATGGTATCTCAGTCTTGTGTAGTCACTGTGTGTGATGAGGTTAGTAATTCCTGAGTAAGGTCAGAGATGTGTAAGTGAGTGTGAGGCTGTGATGGTACTCCATGTTACAGATGGTTTCTCAGTCTTGTGTAGTCACTGCCTGTGATGAGGTTAGTAATTCCTGAGTAAGGTCAGAGCCTGTGTAAGTGTGTGTGAGGCTGTGATGGTACTCCATGTTACTGATGGTATCTCAGTCTTGTGTAATCACTGCGTGTGTTGAGGTTAGTAATTCCTGAGTAAGTTCAGAGCCTGTGTAAGTGTGTGTGAGTATGTGATGGTACTCCATGTTACTGATGGTGTCTCAGTCTTGTGTAATCACTGTGTTTGATGAGGTTAGTAATTCCTGAGTAAGGTCAGAGCCT
Organism: Taudactylus pleione; assembly: GCA_031769625.1. Taxonomy (NCBI): domain Eukaryota; kingdom Metazoa; phylum Chordata; class Amphibia; order Anura; family Myobatrachidae; genus Taudactylus; species Taudactylus pleione. The sequence goes on from JAUIMM010001238.1 coordinate 543,588, forward strand.
GTGTAAGTGTGTGTGAGGCTGTGATGGTACTCCATGTTACTGATGATGTCTCAGTCTTGTGTAATCACTGTGTTTGATGAGGTTAGTAATTCCTGAGTAAGGTCAGAGCCTGTGTAAGTGTGTGTGAGGCTGTGATGGTACTCCATGTTACTGATGATGTCTCAGTCTTGTGTAATCACTGTGTTTGATGAGGTTAGTAATTCCTGAGTAAGGTCAGAGCCTGTGTAAGTGTGTGTGAGGATGTGATGGTACTCCATGTTACTGATGGTATCTCAGTCTTGTGTAATCACTGCTTACGATGAAGTTAGCAATTCCTGAGTAAGGTCAGAGCCTGTGTAAGTGTGTGTGAGGCTGTGATAGTACTCCATGTTACTGATGGTTTCTCAGTCTTGTGTAATCACTGCGTGTGATGAGGTTAGTAATTCCTGAGTAAGGTCAGAGCCTGTGTAAGTGTGTGTGAGGCTGTGATGGTACTCCATGTTACTGATGGTTTCTCAGTCTTGTGTAATCACTGCATGTGATGAGGTTAGTAATTCCTGAGTAAGGTCAGAGCCTGTGTAAGTGTGTGTGAGGATGTGATAATACTCCATGTTACTGATGGTATCTCAGTCTTGTGTAATCACTGCTTACGATGAAGTTAGCAATTCCTGAGTAAGGTCAGAGCCTGTGTAAGTGTGTGTGAGGATGTGATGGTACTCCATGCTACTGATGGTGTCTCAGTCTTGTGTAATCACTGTGTGTGATGAGGTTAGTAATTCCTGAGTAAGGTCAGAGCCTGTGTAAGTGTGTGTGAGGCTGTGATGGTACTCCATGTTACTGATGGTGTCTCAGTCTTGTGTAATCAATGTGTTTGATGAGGTTAGTAATTCCTGAGTAAGGTAAGAGCCTGTGTAAGTGTGTGTGAGGAAGTGATGGTACTCCATGTTACTGATGATCTTTCAGTCTTGTGTAATCACTGTATGCGATGAGGTTAGTAATTCCTGAGTAAGGTCAGAGTTGTGTAAGTGTGTGTGAGGCTGTGATGGTACTCCATGTTACTGATGGTGTCTCAGTCTTGTGTAATCACTGTGTTTGATGTTAGTAATTCCTGAGTAAGGTCAGAGCCCGTGTAAGTGTGTGAGGCTGTGATGGTACTCCATGTTACTGATGGTGTCTCAGTCTTGTGTAATCACTGTGTTTGATGGGGTTAGTAATTCCTGAGTAAGGTCAGAGCCTGTGTAAGTGTGTGTGAGGATGTGATAATACTCCATGTTACTGATGGTATCTCAGTCTTGTGTAATCACTGCTTACGATGAAGTTAGCAATTCCTGAGTAAGGTCAGAGCCTGTGTAAGTGTGTGTGAGGCTGTGATGGTACTCCATGTTACTGATGGTGTCTTAGTCTTGTGTAATCACTGTGTGTGATGAGGTTAGTAATTCCCTGAGTAAGGTCAGAGCCTGTGTAAGTGTGTGTGAGAATGTGATGGTACTCCATGTTACTGATGGTGTCTCAGTCTTGTGTAATCACTGTGTGTGATGAGGTTAGTAATTCCTGAGTAAGGTCAGAGCCTGTGTAATTGTGTGTGATGCTGTGATGGTACTCCATGTTACTGATGGTGTCTCAGTCTTGTGTAATCACTGTGTTTGATGAGGTTAGTAATTCCTGAGTAAGGTCAGAGCCTGTGTAAGTGTGTGTGAGGAAGTGATGGTACTCCATGTTACTGATGATCTTTCAGTCTTGTGTAATCACTGTATGCGATGAGGTTAGTAATTCCTGAGTAAGGTCAGAGTTGTGTAAGTGTGTGTGAGGATGTGATAATACTCCATGTTACCGATGGTATCTCAGTCTTGTGTAATCACTGCTTACGATGAAGTTAGCAATTCCTGAGTAAGGTCAAAGCCTGTGTAAGTGTGTGTGCGGCTGTGATGGTACTCCATGTTACTGATGGTTTGTGAGTCTTGTGTAATCACTGTGTGTGATGAGGTTAGTAATTCCTGAGTAAGGTCAGAGCCTGTGTAAGTGTGTGTGAGGATGTGATGGTACTCCATGTTACTGATGGTCTCTCAGTCCTGTGTAGTCACTGAGTGTTATGAGGTTAGTAATTCCTGAGTAAGGTCAGAGATGTGTAAGTGTGTGTGAGACTGTAATGGTACTCCATGTTACTGATGGTTTCTCAGTCTTGTGTAATCACTGTGTGTGATGAGGTTAGTAATTACTGAGTAAGGTCAGAGCTTGTGTAAGTGTGTGTGAGGCTGTGATAGTACTCCATGTTACCAATGGTGTCTCAGTCCTGTGTAGTCACTGCGTGTTATGAGGTTAGTAATTCCTGAGTAAGGTCAGAGCTGTGTAAGTGTGTGTGAGGCTGTGATGGTACTCCATGTTACTGATGGTCTCTCAGTCTTGTGTAATCACTGAGTGTGATGAGGTTAGTAATTCCTGAGTAAGGTCAGAGCTGTGTAAGTGTGTGTGAGGCTGTGATGGTACTCCATGTTACTGATGTTATCACAGTCTTACTAAACATTACGGATATGTGTAAGGTAAGGTGGGCGTACTTATGTTATGCTGTGACGGTATAGTGATCACAGAGGATTAGCATACTATCGCAGCCGAACTGCGTGCGCAATCGCTATTGAAACAGCAGTTGTGATCAAAAACCATACAATAATCTTAGTCCACAACACAGTCTGGCTCTGGTACAAATTAGGAATTGGAATGATGTAATAATAAAACCATCAGATAAAGGTGGAAACATTGTCATCTGGCCATTGAAACTCTATTTAAGAGAGGCAAATAGACAACTACAGGATGTTTCCTGTTACACCACCACCTTATTCGATCCCAAGGAGAATTTCAGAACTCTTTATTCCAGAATTATAGACAGAGCATTTTATGACGGTATCATCACAAAAATGGAATATGACTACCTATGGGTCTCACACCCAAAAACTCCAACTTTTTATCTACTCCCTAAGGTACACAAGAATTTGGAAAACCCACTGGGCAGACCCATTATGTCAGCTAATGGAGGCCTTCTTGAGAAAGCTAGCTGCTTCCTTGATGTCCATTTGAGGCAACATGTCATGAGTCTCCCATCCTATACCAAGGACACAACTGATGTCCTGAGGAAAATACACAATACTATCTTGGATGACACTCACCTTCTTGTCAGCTTGGACGTGGAATCCCTATATACATCCATCATTCATGATTTAGAGATCCAAGCAGTGAGGTATTTCCTCAGTATGGAAGGTTTAGGGGACTTCCAAGAATTTCTGTTGGAACTTCTTGAATTTGTCCTCCACCACAATTATTTTACTTTTAACAATCGCTTCCATATACAGGTGAGAGGAACTGCTATGGGGGCAGCGTGCGCACCCACATATGCAAATCTTTTTTTAGGGTGGTGGGAGACAGAACATGTTTTCCAAGACTGTAATGACAACTATACACGACATATCATCAATTGGATGCGCTATATTGATGATATTTTGATGATTTGGGATGGCACACAGAGTGAACTTGACATGTTTGTTAAACATTTGAACAACAACAACATCAATCTAAAACTAACCTGCATTAGCAGCAGTAACAGTATTGCGTTTTTAGATCTCAGAATCTTCAGAGGAGAGAATGGAAACATTTGTACTGAAGTCTATAGGAAGGAAACATCTACAAATAGCTGCTACATAATAGCAGCTCTCACTTCCCTCCTACCATAAATAGTATTCCAAAAGGAGAATTTCTCAGATTGAGACGAAATTGTTCAGATGACAATTCATTCAAAATTCAAAGTAAAGATCTTATTATGAGACTTCGTGAACGTGGCTACAGTAAGAGGTCCATTAAAAAAGCCAGTTATGAAACATCACAAATCAAAAGAGACAACCTCTGATTTTTGGCGAAAAATCACAGAAGGATGGTACCAATGTTATCAGATTTATAGGTGACTATTGTAATAGTTGGAAAGAAGCAGGAGATGCACTTCAGAGACACTGGCATATTCTGCTGTCAGACACAGACTTGGCGGCAAGCTTAGATACGAGAGTCAGTATGAGCTGGCGGAGAGCTCCTAATCTTAAAGATAGACTGGTCAGAAGTCATTTTAATATGTCACCTAAGAAGATACCCAGGACAGTTGGCAGCCACCCATGCGGCTCATGCAAGGTATGTTCACACAAACTTAACATGGATACAGTTATTGACAAGTTTGGTCACAATATTAAAATCAAGGAATTCTTCAATTGTATGACCACTAATGTTATTTATTGTATCACATCCTCCTGTCATATAAAGTACACAGGTATGACATCAAGAATGTTTAAAGTCAGGATTTTAGAACATCTTGGTAACGTGAGAAATGCTGGAATGGACATCAAAAAAATTAAGCAGCTCACAACAGTGGCCAAGCATTTTCATGTCAAACATTCGGGACGGTCGCAGGATTTAAAGGTCTTCTGCCTCGAGAGAGTCAAATTAGGCTTTAGAGGAGGAGACCTCAATAAAGCCTTGCAAATGAAAGAAAGTGAATGGATCTTTCGATTGGGATCTTTGATACCCAATGGTTTAAACGAACATATCAATTTTGGAGTATTTTTGTCAGAATAACCCACATATTCTGTATGATGATTTACCTTTGTTCTTTTTATCTCTTTAACATATACTCTGTTTTAATTCATCATATATCTACAGTTTGTTAATATTAATAAATATTAATCTTCCTCTTTTTCTTTCCTCTACTATTATTCACACGCCCCCAATATCATTATCCATTCACAATCATCATTCACCCATCACCCATACACGGTTGTCCTCCAATTGAATTTTCCCTTCATTCCATACAATCTCCCCACATATACACTCACTCCCAACATTCACTTATTACATAATATTTCTTCTCCACCACCACACACCGTTCCTTTTCTTAGACTCCCGATTCCTCATCTTTACTACAAATTTAACACTACACACTTTTTCCCCCCTCCCCTTCCCCTCCTCCAATTAGCCAATATCATTTTCTGATATTGTAATTCACTACATAGTTTATCATTTTCATAAGCAGTTTTCTTATCACTGCCCTTTTCACTATGGTCGCGTTTATCGATGCTAATTTAGATAATAACTATACCTCAAGTGACATTTTAATATGTCTATACGCAGGACACACATCCCTTTTGGATTGTCCATATTCACATAATTATTTTATTTTATTCTATATTTAAAACTTTTTTATTTCCTTTAAATATAATTTGTAACCTTTTCGTTTCCTCATATGTGATACACATTAATTTATGTTCCTATATAATCAATGCTTCACCTTCACATTATTTATTCTGTTTTCTTATTTCATCTTATGATCTGGCTATTCCTAAAAAAAACCTTTCCCCCTTTTTTTTCTGCTAGATAACCTATGCCTATTATCTAAATTGCGTGTTTTTTATTATTGATCACCAGCTTTTCACATTTATTATCAGTTTCAGTATATATACTTTCCTTTAAATTGTTCATTTATTCTGACTACTATCCAAATATTCTATTTCATTAAGACCGTTTCTCCGCTTTTTACTTTGTTTACATATGCTAATTTCCGCAATCGCGAAACCCACTGACTCTTTTAACAACATTGATAGGCTCAAACCCGCTATAATACGATTGGCTGAAATTGCAGTCAATCTCTAACACAGTTCATTGATTGGGCACTCGCCCTTTAACAATCAGGAAGCAAGAACACTGCTTCACGATCAGGTGACCAAGCCATAAACGGCGAAACGCGCGTACTGAACGGTGCACAGCACCAGGATTCCCTCACACAGCTCATACAGCTCTGGTCTCTTCATCCCTGGGCAAGGTACTTTCACTATCATCTCAAACGCACACTCTCATTTGAGTTCCCAGCTTGTGACTCCTCCCGCAAAGACTTATAGGTAACAGGGGAGAGACCCAGCTTCTTCTCAAACAGTAGAAGTGCAAACTGTTGCTTCCTCTGTATGTCACGCTGACCCGCTCTCTCATCCCCTGTCTGATATAGACAGGGGACAGCAGAAGTGGCTCTGCGTTTCTTAGCACCACAGATCTTACTTCCTTCCATACCGATATCACATCATTGGGCTATTATGGCACATATACTATATATGTTACCTGTGTATGATGTCAGAATATTATCAATTAGCATCATCATAAATAGTTTGTACTTTGTGTCAACGATCATTCCCTAGATTATACACAACAATATTGTTCATTGATATTTGCACTTATATTAAGGTGAATACTGCCCTTTTGTGCAGATCATAAAATACTTATCACTTTACTTTTGTTTTCCATTTTGTTGATGTTGAGATACAATTTAGAAATAAGCTGGGTTCAGGATTATGTGCATGATTAATTGCACTTACAGAGGTATCATTATTGGTTGACTATTAATCGATTACCTTTCTTTCCCCAATAATTATTTTTCTATTGAACAACAAATGAGATGTACCAGTATCTATGTGCTGGTAATTGACCATTACAGGTTACGCTGCATGAGTAACAGATTTACTGTTATATTAATTAATGTGACCGTAGTAACTTAATATTGTCACATTAAGGTGACTAATTGGTCACATCATCCATAAACTGTGTGTGGTGTTTTTTCTCCTAGGTAACTGGAATAGAACCCGATATATCGTCATATGTTCGCCTACTCTTTACTTTTTTCTTTTTCTTTTGCTAATTCAATAGCCATCGGTACCATATAAAACAATTTATGTTGCTGATATGTACATTTAACTAGGCAGAATCATTATAAAGAATTTTGCACTTGAACTGGATATACCATTTTTTCATGTGCATGGTACCATAGGCGAATACGATCCTGATTATAATTCACCTATTGTGACATTTGTATGTCATTTACTTGTTATACATTCGTCTTTATCCTCTTTCTTTCTTTTTGTGGATTGGAATTTTATTTTAGCCAAGGTAATTAATAAAAGTCTAGTTTTAACCTTATTCATATTACTCTAATTATATTATCTAGAATTGTTTCAAGAGTGCCCCAAAAAGACTTATTTGTCTTTTTCTAGTTTTTGCCCCTTTGCAAATTCTGCCCTTTGTCTTATGTGATCGGTAGTGAATCAGGCAGCTACAACAGTATATAGTTGGTGCACTTTTGTTATATTGTTTCTTTGGTTTCTCTCTGTGTAGCGCTGGGCTGTAAAAGTATGCACTGTCAGATGTCTCACGCCGTGTTGCGATCATGTAAAGACTGAGGGCCTGATTCAGAGCCGCTCGTAAGCGGCCGCTCGTTCGTTCCGAGCGATGTTTGGCCAACTGCCCATTCGTACGGATCGTAATAAGCATGCGCGAAACAGTCAGTGCGGCCGAAAATCGTTTGTTCGCTAAATAGCGAATGCCTGCTATTTTGAGTGACAGGAGGAGGCATATGTGAGTGGTAACAGGGGAAGGTGCTTGAAAACGGGGAGTGGAGATCCGAACGCAGGCGTGCTTAAAGGTCAAAACGGGCGTTTTATGGGTGTGCATATTTAATGCAGCAGCGTCATTGACCACGTCACAGGGTTATTTTATAGTCAGAACTGCTCGCAAGATTGCGGTAGGAAAAACCAACCACAAGAATAGCGAGCAGTTCATACGCTGGTCGATGTACTCAATTAATCTAATAAATAGCGGACATGACGTAGGATGCGAGCGGCCAAGGGGCGTAGTTTGCCAAAAAACGACCGCATGTTTGGTTCGCTCGTTCAGACCTAGAGGCGTGAACAGACCGCAAAGAGCGAACGGTTCATTTGAATAGCCACCTCTTTTTTCTGAACGAGCGAGCGCAAATAGCGTCCGGCTCTGAATCAGGCCCTGTGCATGTTTCTGCTGCAGTACACGTAGGGATGTATGTTGTGGGGAAGAATTACATGCCATCACCATTTGAGGTGAATTCCTGCAAATCTAGCATGGCCAAAATGCATTCAGAAAAAGGGGGTACTCTGACCAAGTGTTGTCTCCCCAAGAATCTCTTTCCTTTGTACAGTATTTGCCACAAAATTAGGCCTCAACCTCCATAAACCAACTACTCTATGTGACATATCAGCTGCGTCATTGCTGACAAACTCTCTGGTATAACTGCTAAATTGAAACCTCAGCACCTGGACGCAACACCCACAGCAGCCAACGCACTGGGTATTTTAGATGTTATTAATATTTTTTATATTTTCTCAATCGGATCTCTTGCGGTAACCATTGATGTGTTAAATTGAAAGCATAACGGACTGTTACCACAATCATAAATAAGTAAATATAATTACAGTACTTATAGCAGGTGATGTATGAATAAGTGCAAACCTGGTGCCAAAAAATGCACTGAAACCAATATGATTTTTTGCTTTCATAAAAAGTTCTATTTCTGCAATATAAACGGCGCAAATGAAATTGCGATACATAAATCCCTAAAATTATTCCTACTTTGTTCTCCTGTAACACTGTACTAAAATATCAGGATATTGAAGAGAAGAGGACGGTTTTATTGGTCATTATTTATACAGCTGCCATAAGTACAAATATGACGACAAATCCAACCATGCTGAATTATCTGAATGATTTCCATCGGTCTGCGGAACACTGGTATTTCTGCATATCTCTATCTGCTGAGGGATAATCGCTGCCCATACTTAACACACTGCAATTATTAGTACATATCGCAGCATCTCCACGCCATAATGATCCCAATGTAATCAATAGGATCATTAAAGGGATAAAAAAGTGTCTGGGAGATGGCGCTAATGTCCTATGCGCACGGTCATCTTCCACGGGTAACTGACCAATTCTTATTTATCATGTCTCCCACAGGGATCTATTTATCAATCCTTCCTATCTTTGTGATACAAAAATCTCTTATAGCTGCCATTAACCAAACAACTACACATACACGAGGCACCAGAGTGATATTCAGCTGCCTCGGCGATACATACACGGAGCCGTGAGTGTAACTAACCGCGACGCTGGGCCAGTCTCTGCAGAAAAGCCGGTTCCTGGATAAGGGATTCCCGTTCCCATAATGTAGGAACAGAATAGGAAAGATTACAAAAAATATAACATTAATTTCAAGCATGTCTTATAAACTCATCTCACTAAAAAATGCTTTAAACACAGTATCTGAGATGGCGATAACATAACAATACTGGTTAAATACAGATGTGTACACATACATCTTACTTCTTTGAGCTACAAATCGCGTTACACTTAACACATGAGCGCGGTGCAAATTAGTAGCACCGAGCGTCTTTCCAAGGGATTTTTACCTTCAAATATTTCTTATTCGCAAAGCTATACCAATAGGACGCGCAAGCAACTTCTGCTGATTAAAATGATATACGGCGTGTCTATATTCTGTGTGACTGCGGCTGTGTCTGCATGTGACACGCTACATTACAGTGTCAGCAGCTGTGACACTGTAATGTAGCGTCTCACATGCAGATACAGCCGCAGTCACACACAGAATATAGGCATGCTGCAGCCGCTGTGACACTGTAATGTAGCGTCTCACATGCAGATACACCCGCAGTCACACACAGAATATAGGCATGCTGCAGCCGCTGTGACACTGTAATGTAGCGTCTCACATGCAGATACAGCCGCAATCACACACAGAATATAGACATGCTACAGCCGCTGTGAGACTGTAACATAGCGTCTCACATGCAGATACAGCCGCAGTCACACGCAGAATATAGACATGCTGCAGCCGCTGTGACACTGTAACGTAGCGTCTCACATGCAGATACAGCCGCAGTCACACACAGAATATAGGCATGCTGCAGCCGCTGTGACACTGTAACGAAGCGTCTCACATGTAGATACACCCGCAGTCACACACAGAATATAAACATGCTGCAGCCGCTGTGACACTGTAACGTAGTGTCTCACATGCAGATACACCCGCAGTCACACACAGAATATAGGCATGCTGCAGCCGCTGACGCTGTAACGTAGCGTCTCACATGCAGATACACCCGCAGTCACACACAGAATATAGGCATGCTGCAGCCGCTGTGACACTGTAATGTAGCGTCTCACATGCAGATACACCCGCAGTCACGCACAGAATATAGGCATGCTGCAGCCCCTGTGACACTGTAACGTAGCGTCTCACATGCAGATACAGCCACAGTCACACACAGAATATAGGTATGCTGCAGCCTCTGTGACACTGTAACGTAGCGTCTCACATACAGATACACCCGCAGTCACACACAGAATATAGGCATGCTGCAGCCGCTGTGACACTGTAACGTAGCGTCTCACATGCAGATACACCCGCAGTCACACACAGAATATAGACATGCTGCAGCCGCTGTGACACTGTAACGTAGCGTCTCACATGCAGATACACCCGCAGTCACACAGAATATAGACATGCTGCAGCCGCTGTGACACTGTAACGTAGCGTCTCACATGCAGATACACCCGCAGTCACACACAGGATATGCTGCAGCCGCTGTGATACTGTAACGTAGCGATTCACATGGGTGTATCTGCATGTGAGACGCTACGTTACAGGGCCACAGCGGCTGCAGCATGCCTATATTCTGTGTGTGACTGCGGGTGTATCTGCATGTGAGATGCTGCGTTACAGTGTCACAGCGTCAGCGGCAGGTCTATATAATGTGTGTGACTGCGGCTGTATCTGCATGTGAGATACTACGTTACAGTGTCACAATGGCTGCGGCATGCCTCTATTCTGTGTGTGACTGCGGGTGTATCTGCATGTGAAACGCTACGTTACAGTGTCACAGCGGCTGCAGCATGCCTATATTCTGTGTGTGACTGCGGGTGTATCTGCATGTGAGACGCTACATTACAGTGTCACAGCAGCTGCAGCATGCCTATATTCTGTGTGTGACTGCGGGTGTATCTGCATGTGAGACCCTAAGTTACAGTGTCACAGCGGCTGCAGCATGCCTATATTCTGTGTGTGACTGCGGGTGTATCTGCATGTGAGACGCTACGTTCCAGTGTCACAGCGGCTGCGGCATGTCTATATTCTGTGTGTGACTGCGGTTGTATCTGCATGTGAGATGCTACGTTACAGTGTCACAGCGGCTGCGGCATGCCTATAATCTGTGTGTGACTGCGGGTGTATCTGCATGTGAGACGCTACGTTACAGTGCCACAGCGGCTGCGGCATGCCTATATTCTGTGTGTGACTGCGGGTGTATCTGCATGTGAGGCGCTACGTTACAGTGTCACAGCGGCTGCAGCATGCCTATATTCTGTGTGTGACTGCGGGTGTATCTGTATGTGAGATGCTACGTTACAGTGCCACAGCGGCTGCAGCATGCCTATATTCTGTGTGTGACTGCGGGTGTATCTCCATGTGAGACGCTACGTTACAGTGTCACAGCGGCTGCAGCATGCCTATATTCTGTGTGTGACTGCGGCTGTATCTGCATGTGAGACGCTACGTTACAGTGCCACAGCGGCTGCAGCATGCCTATGTTCTGTGTGTGACTGCGACTATATCTGCATGTGAAACGCTACGTTACAGTGTCACAGCGGCTGCAGCATGTCTATATTCTGTGGGTGACTGCGGCTGTATCTGCATGTGAGATGCTACGTTACAGTGTCACAGCGGCTGCAGCATGTCTATATTCTGCGTGTGACTGCGGGTGTATCTGCATGTGAGACGCTACGTTACAGTGTCACAGTGGCTGCAGCATGCCTATATTCCGTGTGTGACTGCGGGTGTATCTGCATGTGAGACGCTACGTTACAGTGTCTCAGCGGCTGCAGCATACCTATATTCTGTGTGTGACTGCGGGTGTATCTGCATGGGAGATGCTACGTTACAGTGTCACAGCGGCTGCAGCATGTCTATATTCTGTTTATGATTGCGGGTGTATCTGCATTTGAGACGCTACTTTACAGTGTCACAGCGGCTGCAGCATGCCTATATTCTGTGTGTGACTGCGGGTGTATCTCCATGTGAGACGCTACATTACAGTGTCACAGCGGCTGCAGCATGCCTATATTCTGTGTGACTGCGGCTGTATCTGCATATGAGACGCTACGTTACAGGGTCACAGCGGCTGCAGCATGCCTATATTATGTGTGTGACTGCGGGTGTATCTGCATTTGAGACTCTACGTTACAGTGTCACAGCGGCTGCAGCATGCCTATATTCTCTGTGTGACTGCGGGTGTATCTGCATGTGAGACGCTACGTTACAGTGTCACAGCGGCTGCAGCATGTCTATATTCTGTGGGTGACTGCGGCTGTATCTGCATGTGAGATGCTACGTTACAGTGTCACAGTGGCTGCAGCATGTCTATATTCTGTGTGTGACTGCGGGTGTATCTGCATGTGAGATGCTACGTTACAGTGTCACAGCGGCTGCAGCATGCCTATATTCTGAGTGACTGCGGCTGTATCTGCATATGAGACGCTACGTTACAGGGTCACAGCGGCTGCAGCATGCCTATATTATGTGTGTGACTGCGGGTGTATCTGCATTTGAGACGCTACGTTACAGTGTCACAGCGGCTGCAGCACGCCTATATTCTGTGTGTGACTGCGGGTGTATCTGCATGTGAGACGCTACGTTACAGTGTCACAGCGGCTGCAGCATGCCTATATTCTGTGTGTGACTGCGGGTGTATCTGCATGTGAGACGCTACGTCACAGTGTCACAGCGGCTGCAGCATGCCTATATTCTGTGTGTGACTGCGGCTGTATATGCATGTGAGACGCTACGTCACAGTGTCACAGCGGCTGCAGCATGCCTATATTCTGTGTGTGACTGCGGCTGTATCTGCATGTGAGACGCTACGTTACAGTGTCACAGCGGCTGCAGCATGCCTATATTCTGTGTGTGACTGCGGGTGTATCTGCATGTGAGACGCTACGTTACAGTGTCACAGCGGCTGCAGCATGCCTATATTCTGTGTGTGACTGCAGGTGTATCTGCATGTGAGACGCTACGTTACAGTGTCACAGCGGCTGCGGCATGTCTATATTCTGTGTGTGACTGCAGCTGTATCTGCATGTGAGACCCTACGTCACAGTGTCACAGAGGCTGCAGCATGCCTATATTCTGTGTGTGACTGCGGGTGTATCTGCATGTGAGACGCTACGTTACAGTGTCACAGCGGCTGCAGCATGACTATATTCTGTGTGTGACTGTGGGTGTATCTGCATGTGAGACGCTACGTTACAGTGTCACAGTGGCTGCAGCATGTCTATATTCTGTGTGTGACTGCGGGTGTATCTGCATGTGAGACGCTACGTTACAGTGTCACAGCGGCTGCAGCATGCCTATATTCTGTGTGTGACTGCGGGTGTATCTGTATGTGAGACGCTACATTACAGTGTCACAGCGGCTGCAGCATGCCTATATTCTGTGTGTGACTGCGGGTGTATCTGCATGTGAGATGCTACGTTACAGTGTCACAGCGGCTGCAGCATGTCTATATTCTGTGTGTGACTGTGGGTGTATCTGCATGTGAGACGCTACGTTACAGTGTCACAGCAGCTGCAGTATGCCTATATCCTGTGTGTGACTGCGGGTGTATCTGCATGTGAGACGCTATGTTACAGTGTCACAGCGGCTGCAGCATGCCTATATTCTGTGTGTGACTGTGGGTGTATCTGCATGTGAGACGCTATGTTACAGTGTCACAGCGGCTGCAGAATGCCTATATTCTGTGTGTGACTGCGGGTGTATCTGCATGTGAGACGCTACGTTACAGTGTCACAGCGGCTGCATTATGCCTATATCCTGTGTGTGACTGTGGGTGTATCTGCATGTGAGACGCTACGTTACAGTGTCACAGCGGCTGCAGCATGTCTATATTCTGTGTGTGACTGCGGGTGTATCTGCATGTGAGACGCTATGTTACAGTGTCACAGCGGCTGCAGCATGCATATATTCTGTGTGTGACTGCGGGTGTATCTGCATGTGAGACGCTACGTTACAGTGTCACAGCGGCTGCAGTATGCCTATATCCTGTGTGTGACTGCGGGTGTATCTGCATGTGAGACGCTACGTTACAGTGTCACAGCGGCTGCAGTATGCCTATATTCTGTGTGTGACTGCGGCTGTATCTACATGTGAGACGCTACGCTACAGTGTCACAGCGGCTGCAGCATGCCTATAACCTGTGTGTGACTGCGGGTGTATCTGCATGTGAGAAGCTACGCTACAGTGTCACAGCGGCTGCGGCATGCCTATATTCTGTGTGTGACTGCGGGTGTATCTGCATGTGAGACGCTACGTTACAGTGTCACAGCGGTTGCGGCATGTCTATATTCTGTGTGTGACTGCGGGTGTATCTGCATGTGAGACGCTACATTACAATGTCACAGCGGCTGCAGCATGTCTATACTCTGTGTGTGACTGCGGGTGTATCTGCATGTGAGACGCTACGTTACAGTGTCACAGCGGCTGCGGCATGTCTATATTCTGTGTGTGACTGCAGCTGTATCTGCATGTGAGACGCTACGTTACAGTGTCACAGCGGCTGCAGTATGCCTATATTCTCTGTGACTGCGGGTGTATCTGCATGTGAGACGCTACGTTACAGTGTCACAGCGGCTGCGGCATGTCTATATTCTGTGTGTGATTGCGGGTGTATCTGCATGTGAAACGCTACGTTACAGTGTCACAGCGGCTGCAGCATGCCTATATTCTGTGTGTGACTGCGGGTGTATCTGCATGTGAGACGCTACGTTACAGTGTCACAGAGGCTGCAGCATGCCTATATTCTGCGTGTGACTGCAGCTGTATCTGCATGTGAGACGCTACGTTACAGTGTCACAGCGGCTGCAGCATGCCTATATTCTGCGTGTGACTGCAGCTGTATCTGCATGTGAGACGCTACGTTACAGTGTCACAGCGGCTGCAGCATGTCTATATTCTGTGTATGACTGCGGCTGTATCTGCATGTGAGACGCTACGTTACAGTGTCACAGCGGCTGCAGCATGCCTATATTATGTGTGTGACTGCGGGTGTATCTGCATTTGAGACGCTACGTTACAGTGTCACAGCGGCTGCAGCATGCCTATATTCTGTGTGTGACTGCGGCTGTATCTGCATGTGAGACGCTACGTTACAGTGTCACAGCGGCTGGAGCATGTCTATATTCTGTGTGTGACTGCGGGTGTATCTGCATGTGAAACGCTACGTTACAGTGTCACAGCGGCTGCAGCATGTCTATATTCTGTGGGTGACTGCGGCTGTATCTGCATGTGAGATGCTACGTTACAGTGTCACAGTGGCTGCAGCATGTCTATATTCTGTGTGTGACTGCGGGTGTATCTGCATGTGAGACGCTACGTTACAGTGTCACAGCGGCTGCAGCATGCCTATATTCCGTGTGTGACTGCGGGTGTATCTGCATGTGAGACGCTACGTTACAGTGTCTCAGCGGCTGCAGCATACCTATATTCTGTGTGTGACTGCGGGTGTATCTGCATGTGAGATGCTACGTTACAG
Organism: Taudactylus pleione; assembly: GCA_031769625.1. NCBI lineage: Eukaryota > Metazoa > Chordata > Amphibia > Anura > Myobatrachidae > Taudactylus > Taudactylus pleione. The sequence continues at coordinate 559,043 of JAUIMM010001238.1, forward strand.
TGTCACAGCGGCTGCAGCATGCCTATATTCTGAGTGACTGCGGCTGTGTCTGCATATGAGACGCTACGTTACAGGGTCACAGCGGCTGCAGCATGCCTATATTATGTGTGTGACTGCGGGTGTATCTGCATTTGAGACGCTACGTTACAGTGTCACAGCGGCTGCAGCATGCCTATATTCTGTGTGTGACTGCGGGTGTATCTGCATGTGAGACGCTACGTTACAGTGTCACAGCGGCTGCAGCATGCCTATATTCTGTGTGTGACTGCGGGTGTATCTGCATGTGAGACGCTACGTTACAGTGTCACAGCGGCTGCAGCATGCCTATATTCTGTGTGTGACTGCAGCTGTATCTGCATGTGAGACGCTACGTCACAGTGTCACAACGGCTGCAGCATGCCTATATTCTGTGTGTGACTGCGACTGTATATGCATGTGAGACGCTACGTTACAGTGTCACAGCGGCTGCAGCATGCCTATATTCTGTGTGTGACTGCGGGTGTATCTGCATGTGAGACGCTACGTTACAGTGTCACAGCGGCTGCGGCATGTCTATATTCTGTGTGTGACTGCAGCTGTATCTGCATGTGAGACGCTACGTCACAGTGTCACAGAGGCTGCAGCATGCCTATATTCTGTGTGTGACTGTGGGTGTATCTGCATGTGAGACGCTACGTTACAGTGTCACAGTGGCTGCAGCATGTCTATATTCTGTGTGTGACTGCGGGTGTATCTGTATGTGAGACGCTACATTACAGTGTCACAGCGGCTGCAGCATACCTATATTCTGTGTGTGACTGCGGGTGTATCTGCATGTGAGATGCTACGTTACAGTGTCACAGCGGCTGCAGCATGCCTATATTCTGAGTGACTGCGGCTGTGTCTGCATATGAGACGCTACGTTACAGGGTCACAGCGGCTGCAGCATGCCTATATTATGTGTGTGACTGCGGGTGTATCTGCATTTGAGACGCTACGTTACAGTGTCACAGCGGCTGCAGCATGCCTATATTCTGTGTGTGACTGCGGGTGTATCTGCATGTGAGACGCTACGTTACAGTGTCACAGCGGCTGCAGCATGCCTATATTCTGTGTGTGACTGCGGGTGTATCTGCATGTGAGACGCTACGTTACAGTGTCACAGCGGCTGCAGCATGCCTATATTCTGTGTGTGACTGCAGCTGTATCTGCATGTGAGACGCTACGTCACAGTGTCACAACGGCTGCAGCATGCCTATATTCTGTGTGTGACTGCGGCTGTATATGCATGTGAGACGCTACGTCACAGTGTCACAGCGGCTGCAGCATGCCTATATTCTGTGTGTGACTGCGGCTGTATCTGCATGTGAGACGCTACGTTACAGTGTCACAGCGGCTGCAGCATGCCTATATTCTGTGTGTGACTGCGGGTGTATCTGCATGTGAGACGCTACGTTACAGTGTCACAGCGGCTGCGGCATGTCTATATTCTGTGTGTGACTGCAGCTGTATCTGCATGTGAGACGCTACGTCACAGTGTCACAGAGGCTGCAGCATGCCTATATTCTGTGTGTGACTGTGGGTGTATCTGCATGTGAGACGCTACGTTACAGTGTCACAGTGGCTGCAGCATGTCTATATTCTGTGTGTGACTGCGGGTGTATCTGTATGTGAGACGCTACATTACAGTGTCACAGCGGCTGCAGCATGCCTATATTCTGTGTGTGACGGCGGGTGTATCTGCATGTGAGAAGCTACGTTACAGTGTCACAGCGGCTGCAGCATGCCTATATTCTGTGTGTGACTGCGGGTGTATCTGCATGTGAGACGCTACGTTACAGTGTCACAGCGGCTGCAGTATGCCTATATCCTGTGTGTGACTGTGGGTGTATCTGCATGTGAGACGCTACGTTACAGTGTCACAGCGGCTGCAGTATGCCTATATTCAGTGTGTGACTGCGGCTGTATCTACATGTGAGACGCTACGCTACAGTGTCACAGCGGCTGCAGCATGCCTATATTCTGTGTGTGACTGCGGCTGTATCTGCATGTGAGACGCTACGCTACAGTGTCACAGCGGCTGCGGCATGCCTATATTCTGTGTGTGACTGCGGGTGTATCTGCATGTGAGACGCTATGTTACAGTGTCACAGCGGCTGCGGCATGCCTATATTCTGTGTGTGACTGCGGGTGTATCTGCATGTGAGACGCTACGTTAGTGTCACAGCGGTTGCGGCATGTCTATATTCTGTGTGGGGTGTATCTGCATGTGAGACGCTACGTTACAGTGTCACAGCGGTTGCGGCATGTCTATATTCTGTGTGTGACTGCGGGTGTATCTGCATGTGAGACGCTACATTACAATGTCACAGCGGCTGCAGCATGTCTATACTCTGTGTGTGACTGCGGGTGTATCTGCATGTGAGACGCTACGTTACAGTGTCACAGCGGCTGCGGCATGTCTATATTCTGTGTGTGACTGCAGCTGTATCTGCATGTGAGACGCTACGTTACAGTGTCACAGCGGCTGCAGTATGCCTATATTCTCTGTGACTGCGGGTGTATCTGCATGTGAGACGCTACGTTACAGTGTCACAGCGGCTGCGGCATGTCTATATTCTGTGTGTGACTGCGGGTGTATCTGCATGTGAAACGCTATGTTACAGTGTCACAGCCGCTGCAGCATGCCTATATTCTGTGTGTGACTGCGGCTGTATCTGCATGTGAGACGCTACGTTACAGTGTCACAGAGGCTGCAGCATGCCTATATTCTGCGTGTGACTGCAGCTGTATCTGCATGTGAGACGCTACGTTACAGTGTCACAGAGGCTGCGGCATGCCTATATTCTGCGTGTGACTGCAGCTGTATCTGCATGTGAGACGCTACGTTACAGTGTCACAGCGGCTGCAGCATGCCTATATTCTGTGTGTGACTGCGGGTGTATCTGCATGTGAGATGCTACGTTACAGTGTCACAGCGGCTGCAGCATGTCTATATTCTGTGTGTGACTGCGGGTGTATCTGCATGTGAGACGCTACGTTACAGTGACACAGCGGCTGCAGCATGCCTATATTCTGTGTGTGACTGCGGGTGTATCTGCATGTGAGAAGCTACGTTACAGTGTCACAGCGGCTGTAGCATGTCTATATTCTGTGTGTGACTGCGGGTGTATCTGCATGTGAAATGCTACGTTACAGTGTCACAGCGGCTGCAGCATGTCTATATTCTGTGTGTGACTGCGGGTGTATATGCATGTGAAATGCTACGTTACAGTGTCACAGAGGCTGCAGCATGCCTATATTCTGTGTGTGACTGCAGCTGTATCTGCATGTGAGACGCTACGTTACAGTGTCACAGCGGCTGCAGCATGCCTATATTCTGTGTGTGACTGCGGCTGTATCTGCATGTGAGATGCTACATTACAGTATCACAGCAGCTGCAGCATGCCTATATTCTGTGTGTGACTGCGGGTGTATCTGCATGTGAGACGCTACGTTACAGTGTCACAGCGGCTGCAGCATGTCTATATTCTGTGTATGACTGCGGCTGTATCTGCATGTGAGACGCTACGTTACAGTGTCACAGCGGCTGCAGCATGTCTATATTCTGTGTGTGACTGCGGGTGTATCTACATGTGATACGCTACGTTACAGTGTCACAGGGGCTGCAGCATGCCTATATCCTGTGTGTGACTGTGGCTGTATCTGCATATGAGACGCTACGTTACAGTATCACAGCAGCTGCAGCATGCCTATATTCTGTGTGTGACTGCGGGTGTATCTGCATGTGAGACGCTACGTTACAGTGTCACAGCGGCTGCAGTATGTCTATATTCTGTGTGTGACTGCGGGTGTATCTGCATGTGAGACGCTACGTTACAGTGTCACAGCGGCTGCAGCATTCCTATATTCTGTGTGTGACTGCGGGTGTATCTGCATGTGAGACGCAACGTTACAGTGTCACAGTGTCTATATTCTGTGTGTGACTGCGGGTGTATCTGCATGTGAGACGCTACGTTACAGTGTCACAGGGGCTGCAGCATGTCTATATTCTGTGTGTGACTGCGGGTGTATCTGCATGTGAAACGCTACGTTACAGTGTCACAGCGGCTGCAGCATGCCTATATTCTGTGTGTGACTGCGGGTGTATCTGCATGTGAGATGCTACGTTACAGTGTCACAGAGGCTGCAGTATGCCTATAATCTGTGTGTGACTGCGGGTGTATCTGCATGTGAGACGCTACGTTACAGTGTCACAGCGGCTGCAGCATGTCTATATTCTGTGTGTGACTGCGGGTGTATCTGCATGTGAGACGCAACGTTACAGTGTCACAGCGGCTTCAGCATGTCTATATTCTGTGTGTGACTGCGGGTGTATCTGCATGTGAGACGCTACGTTACAGTGTCACAGGGGCTGCAGCATGCCTATATCCTGTGTGTGACTGTGGGTGTATCTGCATATGAGACGCTACGTTACAGTGTCACAGCGGCTGCAGCATGTCTATATTCTGTGTGTGACTGCGGGTGTATCTACATGTGATACGCTACGTTACAGTGTCACAGGGGCTGCAGCATGCCTATATCCTGTGTGTGACTGTGGCTGTATCTGCATATGAGACGCTACGTTACAGTATCACAGCAGCTGCAGCATGCCTATATTCTGTGTGTGACTGCGGGTGTATCTGCATGTGAGACGCTACGTTACAGTGTCACAGCGGCTGCAGTATGTCTATATTCTGTGTGTGACTGCGGGTGTATCTGCATGTGAGACGCTACGTTACAGTGTCACAGCGGCTGCAGCATTCCTATATTCTGTGTGTGACTGCGGGTGTATCTGCATGTGAGACGCAACGTTACAGTGTCACAGTGTCTATATTCTGTGTGTGACTGCGGGTGTATCTGCATGTGAGACGCTACGTTACAGTGTCACAGCAGCTGCAGCATGCCTATATCCTGTGTGTGACTGTGGGTGTATCTGCATATGAGACGCTACGTTACAGTGTCACAGCAGCTGCAGCATGTCTATATTCTGTGTGTGACTGCGGGTGTATCTGCATGTGAAACGCTACGTTACAGTGTCACAGCGGCTGCAGCATGCCTATATTCTGTGTGTGACTGCGGGTGTATCTGCATGTGAGACGCTACGTTACAGTGTCACAGCGGCTGCAGCATGCCTATATTCTGTGTGTGACTGCGGGTGTATCTGCATGTGAGACGCTACGTTACAGTGTCACAGAGGCTGCAGTATGCCTATAATCTGTGTGTGACTGCGGGTGTATCTGCATGTGAGACGCTACGTTACAGTGTCACAGCGGCTGCAGCATGTCTATATTCTGTGTGTGACTGCGGGTGTATCTGCATGTAAGACGCTACGTTACAGTGTCACAGCGGCTGCAGCATGTCTATATTCTGTGTGTGACTGCGGGTGTATCTGCATGTGAGACGCTACATTACAGTGTCACAGCGGCTGCAGCATGTCTATGTTCTGTGTGTGACTGCGGGTGTATCTGCATATGAGACGCTACGTTACAGTGTCACCACGGCTGCAGCGTGCCTATATTCTGTGTGTGACTGCGGGTGTATCTGCATGTGAGACGCTACGTTACAGTGTCACAGCGGCTGCAGCATGCCTATATTCTGTGTGTGACTGCGGGTGTATCTGCATGTAAGACGCTACGTTACAGTGTCACAGCGGCTGCAGCATGCCTATATTCTGTGTGTGACTGCGGTGTATCTGAATGTGAAACGCTACGTTACAGTGTCACAGCGGCTGCAGCATGCCTGTATTCTCTGTGTGACTGCGGGTGTATCTGCATGTGACGCTACGTTACAGTGTCACAGTGGCTGCAGCATGTCTATATTCTGTGTGTGACTGCGGGTGTATCTGCATGTGAGACGCTACGTTACAGTTTCACAGCGGCTGCAGCATGTCTATATTCTGTGTGTGACAGCGGGTGTATCTCCATGTGAGACGCTACGTTACAGTGTCACAGCGGCTGCAGCATGTCTATATTCTGTGTGTGACTGCGGGTGTATCTGCATGTGAGACGTTACGTTACAGTATCACAGCGGCTGCAGCATGTCTATATTCTGTGTGTGACTGCGGGAGTATCTGCAAGTGAGACGTTACATTACAGTATCACAGAGGCTGCAGCATGTCTATATTCTGTGTGTGACTGCGGCTGTATCTGCATGTGAAACGCTACGTTACAGTGTCACAGCGGCTGCGGCATGTCTATATTCTGTGTGTGACTGCGGGTGTATCTGCAAGTGAGACGCTACGTTACAGTGTCACAGCGGCTGCAGCATGTCTATATTCTGTGTGTGACTGTGGGTGTATCTGCATGTGAGACGCTACGTTACAGTGTCTCAGCGGCTGCAGCATGCCTATATTCTGTGTGTGACTGCGGGTGTATCTGCATGTGAGACGCTACGTTACATTATCACAGAGGCTGCAGCATGTCTATATTCTGTGTGTGACTGCGGGTGTATCTGCATGTGAGACGCTACGTTACAGTGTCACAGCGGCTGCAGCATGTCTATATTCTGTGTGTGACTGCGGGTGTATCTGCATGTCACAGCGTGACAGCGGCTGTAGCATGCCTATATTCTGTGTGTGACTGCGGCTGTATCTGCATGTGAGATGCTACGTTACAGTGTCATAGCGGCTGCAGCATGTCTATATTCTGTGTGTGACTGCGGGTGTATCTGCATGTGACACGCTACGTTACAGTGACACAGCGGCTGTAGCATGCCTATATTCTGTGTGTGACTGCGGGTGTATCTGCATGTGAGATGCTACGTTACAGTGTCACAGCGGCTGCAGCATGCCTATATTCTGTGTGTGACTGCGGGTGTATCTGTATGTGTAATGCTATGTTACAGTGTCACAGTGGCTGCAGCTTGTCTATATTCTGTGTGTGACTTCGGGTGTATCTGCATGTGAGACGCTACGTTACAGTGTCACAGCGGCTGCAACATGCCTATATTCCGTGTGTGACTGCGGGTGTATCTGCATGTGAGACGCTACGTTACAGTGTCACTGCGGCTGCAGCATACCTATATTCTGTGTGTGACTGCGGCTGTATCTAAATGTGAGACGCTACGTTACAGTGTCACAACGGCTGCAGCATGCCTATATTTTTTGTGTGACTGCGGGTGTATCTGCATGTGAGACGCTACGTTACAGTGTCACAGCGGCTGCAGCATGCCTATATTCTGTGTGTGACTGCGGGTGTATCTGCATGTGAGACGCTACGTTACAGTGTCACAGCGGCTGCAGCATGCCTATATTCTGTGTGTGACTGCGGCTGTATCTGCACGTGAGACGCTACGCTACAGTGTCACAGCGGCTGCAGCATGCCTATATTCTGTGGGTGACTGCGGTTGTATCTGCATGTGACACGCTACGTTACAGTGTCACAGCGGCTGTAGCATGCCTATATTCTGTGTGTGACTGCGGGTGTATCTGTATGTGAGACGCTACGTTACAGTGTCACAGCGGCTGCAGCATGCATATATTCTGTCTGTGACTTCGGGTGTATCTGCATGTGAGACGCTACGTTACAGTGTCACAGCCGCTGCAGCATGCCTATATTATGTGTGTGACTGTGGGTGTATCTGCATGTGAGATGCTACGTTACAGGGTCACAGAGGCTGCAGCATGCCTATATTCTGTGTGTGACTGCGGGTGTATCTGCATGTGAGACGCTACGTTACAGTGTCACAGCGGCTGCAGCATGCCTATATTCTGTGTGACTGCGGCTGTATCTGCACGTGAGACGCTACGCTACAGTGTCACAGCGGCTGCAACATGCCTATATTCTGTGTGTGACTGCGGCTGTATCTACATGTGAGATGCTACGTTACAGTGTCACAACGGCTACAGCATGCCTATATTCTGTGTTTGACTGCGGGTGTATCTGCATGTGAGACGCTACGTTACAGTGTCACAGCGGCTGCAGCATGTCTATATTCTGTGTGTGACTGCGGGTGTATCTGCATGTCACAGCGTCACAGCGGCTGTAGCATGCCTATATTCTGTGTGTGACTGCGGCTGTATCTGCATGTGAGATGCTACGTTACAGTGTCATAGCGGCTGCAGCATGTCTATATTCTGTGTGTGACTGCAGGTGTATCTGCATGTGACACGCTACGTTACAGTGTCACAGCGGCTGTAGCATGCCTATATTCTGTGTGTGACTGCGGGTGTATCTGCATGTGAGATGCTACGTTACAGTGTCACAGCGGCTGCAACATGCCTATATTCTGTGTGTGACTGCGGCTGTATCTGCATGTGAGACGCTACATTACAGTGTCACAGCGGCTGCAGCATGCCTATATTCTCTGTGTGACTGCGGGTGTATCTGCATGTGAGACGCTACGTTACAGTGTCACAGCGGCTGCAGCATGCCTATATTCTGTGTGTGACTGCGGGTGTATCTGCATGTGAGACGCTACGTTACAGTGTCACAGCGGCTGCGGCATGCCTATATTCTGTGTGTGACTGCAGCTGTATCTGCACGTGAGACGCTACGTTACAGTGTCACAGCCGCTGCAGCATGTCTATATTCTGTGTGTGACTGCGGGTGTATCTGCATGTGAGACGCTACGTTACAGTGTCACAGCGGCTGCAGCATGTCTATATTCTGTGTGTGACTGCGGGTGTATCTGCATGTGAGACACTACGTTACAGTGTCACAGCGGCTGCGGCATGCCTATATTCTGTGTGTGACTGCAGCTGTATCTGCACGTGAGACGCTACGTTACAGTGTCACAGCGGCTGCAGCATGTCTATATTCTGTGTGTGACTGCGGGTGTATCTGCATGTGAGACGCTACGTTACAGTGTCACAGCGGCTGCGGCATGCCTATATTCTGTGTGTGACTGCAGGTGTATCTGCATGTGAGACGCTACGTTACAGTGTCACAGCGGCTGCAGCATGCCTATATTCTGTGTGTGACTGCGGGTGTATCTGCATGTGAGACGCTACGTTACAGTGTCACAGCGGCTGCAGCATGCCTATATTCTGTGTGTGACTGCGGCTGTATCTGCATGTGAGACGCTACGTTACAGTGTCACAGCGGCTGTAGCATGCCTATATTCTGTGTGTGATAGCGGGTGTATCTGCATGTGAGATGCTACGTTACAGTGTCACAGCGGCTGCAGCATGCCTATATTCTGTGTGTGACTGCGGCTGTATCTGCATGTGAGACGCTACGTTACAGTGTCATAGCGGCTGCAGCATGCCTATATTCTGTGTGTGACTGCGGGTGTATCTGCATGTGACACGCTACGTTACAGTGTCACAGCGGCTGTAGCATGCCTATATTCTGTGTGTGACTGCGGGTGTATCTGTATGTGAGACGCTACGTTACAGTGTCACAGCGGCTGCAGCATGCATATATTCTGTCTGTGACTGCGGGTGTATCTGCATGTGAGACGCTACGTTACAGTGTCACAGCGGCTGCAGCATGCCTGTATTCTGTGTGTGACTGCGGGTGTATCTGCATGTGAGATGCTACGTTACAGGGTCACAGCGGCTGCAGCATGCCTATATTCTGTGTGTGACTGCGGGTGTATCTGCATGTGAGACGCTACGTTACAGTGTCACAGCGGCTGCAGCATGTCTATATTTTGTGTGTGACTGCGGGTGTATCTGCATGTCATAGCGTCACAGCGGCTGTAGCATGCCTATATTCTGGGTGTGACTGGGGCTGTATCTGCATGTGAGATGCTACGTTACAGTGTCATAGCGGCTGCAGCATGCCTATATTCTGTGTGTGACTGCGGGTGTATCTGCATGTGACACGCTACGTTACAGTGTCACAGCGGCTGTAGCATGCCTATATTCTGTGTGTGACTGCGGGTGTATCTGCATGTGAGATGCTACGTTACAGTGTCACAGCGGCTGCAGCATGCCTATATTCTGTGTGTGACTGCGGCTGTATCTGCATGTGATACGCTACGTTACAGTGTCACAGCGGCTGCAGCATGCCTATATTCTCTGTGTGACTGCGGGTGTATCTGCATGTGAGACGCTACGTTACAGTGTCACAGCGGCTGCAGCATGTCTATATTCTGTGTGTGACTGCGGCTGTATCTGCATGTGAGACGCTACGTTACAGTGTCACAGCGGCTGCAGCATGCCTATATTCTGTGTGTGACTGCGGGTGTATCTGTATGTGACGCTACATTACAGTCACAGCGGCTGCGGCATGCCTATATTCTGCGTGTGACTGCGGCTGTATCTGCATGTGAGACGCTACGTTACAGTGTCACAGCGGCTGCAGCATGCCTATATTCTGTGTGTGACTGCGGGTGTATCTGTATGTGAGACGCTACGTTACAGTGTCACAGCGGCTGCAGCATGCCTATATTCTGTGTGTGACTGCAGCTGTATCTGCATGTGAGACGCTACGTTACAGTGTCACAGCCGCTGCAGCATGTCTATATTCTGTGTGTGACAGCGGGTGTATCTGCATGTGAGACGCTATGTTACAGTGTCACAGCGGCTGCGGCATGCCTATATTCTCTGTGTGACTGCAGCTGTATCTGCACGTGAGACGCTACGTTACAGTGTCACAGCGGCTGCAGCATGCCTATATTCTGTGTGCGACTGCGGGTGTATCTGCATGTGAGACGCTACGTTACAGTGTCACAGCGGCTGCAGCATGTCTATATTCTGTGTGTGACTGCGGGTGTATCTGCATGTGAGACGCTACGTTACAGTGTCACAGCGGCTGCAGCATGCCTATATTCTGTGTGTGACTGCGGGTGTATCTGCAATATAGGCAATGCCACATATCATTTTAATCAGCAGAAGTTGCTTGTGCGTTCAGTTGACATCGCTTTGCAAATAAACGTATTAGAAGGTGGAAAAAACGCATGAAAAGATGCTCGGTACTAGAAGGGCTGTGTAATGCGCAAGGAAGTAAGAAGTATGTGGACACATCTGTAGGCATAAGGAAGGCATAGCTAGGCTTACACCAGGGAATGATATTACCGTTAGTAACTTCTGCTTTGTTATCGCCAGCAAGATAATATTTTCCTATATTGGGTCTATTCACTAAAGCCTTGGAGAGAGATAAAATGGAGAAAGATAAGTCCCAGCCAGCCAGTTTCTAACTGTCATTTTTCAAATCAGCCGACATGGAAATTAGGAGCTGATTGGCTGGTACTTTATCTTCCTTCACTTCATCTCTCGCCAAGGCTTAGTGAATATAAACCATTGTGTGAAGCAAAAAAAAAATACAATTAATCACTGGGAATTGAGCTATTGAACTATTTATAAATCAGCCCCCAAAGTCATTAGGTTATGTTTTGAAGCGTACCTATCACGTGCGCGCAGCGGTGGCAGCCATTTTGGTGGCTGAACGAGTAATCATGCAGATGAGGCTTATCATCCTAGAGGAGTGACTGGCTGAGTAATGATGCAGCAAATACAGTGGGTATAGATAGCAGAATATTCCTCCTCACTGCGCTAATCCTGCGCGTTAGGCTAATCACATGACCGTCTTGTTGGACAAACTGACCTGGGAAAATATAGACCTGCAGACAGGAGGGAGGAACGTTTCCTAGTACAATTCTGCCTCAATGTAACAATGAATCAGCCCAGTGACTGTGAGCTACATGTAACATCAGGGAATTATGTGTATCTATTCCGTCTTGGAATGACCACATCTGACCACCTATGGACACTGAAAGCATCAGGGCGTCTAGTGTAAAGTCGTCCTCATTCGGCCAAACTCTCCCCGCTCAGCCCTGACAAGTGACTGACACTCACTGATTTTGGATGTAATTAGAAGTTGCTTCATATAAAAGGGCCACAATCATAGGATTCCTGAAGCTTTAAAAACCACAGAACAAAGTATTGCAGAACAAGGTGAGGAGCTGTCAGCAGTGTGTTCCACTATAGAGTAACATTATCTAGGCTATGAAGAGTAACCACAGCCCCCACAATTAGTTTAGCGCAGAGAACCCGGCTGCAGTTGTCGCAGTAACCTTCCCTTCACCTGATAGGTTAATCCCACAATTTGCTCGCACATATTTGAATACTTGTGGTCTGCAGCCAAGCCTCATTATCACATTATTTATAGAACATAATCATGGTGGGCTCTATAAAAAGACCTTGTTAGAACACGTGTGGTTCATATCGGATTTAACGTTGTTAAAAGCCAAAGTATACTACAACCGTTATGATAACTAGATACATTCTTGTTCCGGGATCTTTGAGGGATTTAAATACACGTGACCCTACACACAGGAGGCGTCATACAAAGCACACTGCACGTCCCCTTGTTTTTGCGCTGGTGCGCAAGGTTAGTCACCCCAGCGCATTTCAGGAACTGCACCCGCAAGTAGCAGACTGAGGGAAAATCAGAGCGGACGCACTGTGCAAAAGGGGGGTGCTATGTCACATCAATGGTCAAAATGACAACATTCATTGGGTCGACATGATATTGAAATGTCCGTAATGTCGGCATGGACTGTGCTGACATTCACATGTCTACACTGATGTACTGTCGACATTGTTGAAAGGCCGAATGTTTTTTAATGTGCTTCTGTCTCGAACCCTAACACTAACGTCAACAAACATGTCGGAGTTTTCACAATATCCACTTTTCATATTCCGACATTCTGTCCATGTTGACATTTTCCAGGTGTTGACAATTACGATGTTGACATTTTAACCATTGCCAACATTATAAATGTCGTCTTGGTTACTACATACCTGCAAAAGTGTAAATGTCCTGTCAGAGTGCGGCACCTCCTTTCGTTACATAAAAGTGCGTTTTCCTCCTACATTACGGCTCAGCGTTGCCCCATTAGGGAGGCGGCACCGGCACAGTCTTTATTACACATTGCACTTTTATGTGTTTGCCGTCACAATAGCGCAACCTTCCACTGCACATCCGTGAGCCTGGGCGGAAATATCACCACCACAGCGCACATCAATGTGCGCAACCACCACAAAGACAATTTTCTGCCGCATCTCTGTCATTTGGAGACTCAACCAATATGGAAAACAAATCAGCGTATCAGTCCATAGGTAAGTAGTGACATGACCAAAGCAGGAACGGGCATGCATGTACAGTATCAACCCACTAAGCGCATATAATCTATATAATAATCCTCTACGGTCTGTCCCATTTCCTACACGCATGCGCAGTGGGAGCAGGGGCGCGTACCAGCTCAGCAGTGGCTCCCACGGCCACAGCGACGGGACCAACCCTAGCATGGGAGGAGGAGGACTTGTCAGGAGGTGAGTATGCAGATGTGGGAGAGGTTGGGATGGATATGGGGAGGGGGGCAGAGCGGGAGTGCAGCGAGAGAGCAGATCAGAGGGTGACAAGATGGGGTGGGGAAGCAGGAAAAGGGGTAAAGTGGCACAGAGTTTGCAGGGGAGCGTAGGGCTGAGTTTGGGCATTAGAGGGGGGTGCAGTGGCTGGACAGGGACAGATGAAAGGGGCTATATGGGGCCGTGAGGAGCAAGTGACGGACAGCAATGACCCAGCACATGCTGCGTCCTTTTACTAGTGTATATATCTACATCTATATATACACACACACACACACACACTGTACACAACACGCACACACACATCACACATACAGTACGCAGTATATATGCTCTGTCTGTGGCTGTGCATTAGTACACTATGTAGATACAAGTGATTGGACTCCATACGCAAGCAAAATACATAGCATTAATACCATTCCATGCCAGTTCCAAATGGCCACTAATGTAGCGGTTTGGACAAGAACACTTGGTAGGGACTGGGAGGCCCATGCACCTGCAGTTCTACAAATGTATTTATCAGGACGATAATACCACCTGTCATGTTACCAGGGTGACGCTGGACTGGTATACAGAGAATCCGGTAACCCGGAGGGACTGGGCAGCTCAGAGTCCACATCTTACCCCCACTGAGAACCTCTGGGAGGCATTGGGTGACGGGTGTGTTCTAGGCCGACTCGCCCTTACTCTGTGTCACATGTGGTCACTGTACGTAAGGCTGAATGGCAGAACATAGCGCCTGCTGCTGCCCAAGAACTTGTGGCCAGTTTGCCAAGAAGGGTGTCAGCAGTAATCACTGCACGTGGTGACCTACACAGTACTGACCTCACTATAACATCTCACTGCACGTGGTGACCTACACAGTACTGACGTCACTATAACGTCTCACTGCACGTGGTGACCTACACAGTACTGACATCACTATAACGTCTCACTGCACGTGGTGACCTACACAGTACTGACCTCACTATAACATCTCACTGCACGTGGTGACCTACACAGTACTGACCTCACTATAACATCTCACTGCACGTGGTGACCTACACAGTACTGACGTCACTATAAAATCTCACTGCACGTGGTGACCTACACAGTACTGACATCACTATAACATCTCACTGCACGTGGTGACCTACACAGTACTGACGTCACTATAACATCTCACTGCACGTGGTGACCTACATAGTACTGACGTCACTGTGACCTACATAGTACTGACGTCACTATAACATCTCACTGCACGTGGTGACCTACACAGTACTGACCTCACTATAACATCTCACTGCACGTGGTGACCTACACAGTACTGACCTCACTATAACATCTCACTGCACGTGGTGACCTACACAGTACTGATCTCACTATAACATCTCACTGCACGTGGTGACCTACACAGTACTGACCTCACTATAACATCTCACTGCACGTGGTGACCTACACAGTACTGACGTCACTATAACATCTCACTGCACGTGGTGACCTACACAGTACTGACATCACTATAACATCTCACTGCACGTGGTGACCTACACAGTACTGACGTCACTATAACATCTCACTGCACGTGGTGACCTACATAGTACTGACGTCACTGTGACCTACATAGTACTGACGTCACTATAACATCTCACTGCACGTGGTGACCTACACAGTACTGACCTCACTATAACATCTCACTGCACGTGGTGACCTACACAGTACTGACCTCACTATAACATCTCACTGCACGTGGTGACCTACACGGTACTGACGTCACTAACATCTCACTGCACGTGGTGACCTACACAGTACTGACCTCACTATAACATCTCACTGCACGTGGTGACCTACACAGTACTGACATCACTATAACATCTCACTGCACGTGGTGACCTACACAGTACTGACGTCACTATAACATCTCACTGCACGTGGTGACCTACACAGTACTGACCTCACTATAACATCTCACTGCACGTGGTGACCTACACAGTACTGACCTCACCATAATATCTCACTGCAAGCGGTGACCTACACAGTACTGACATCACTATAACATCTCACTGCACGTGGTGACCTACACAGTACTGACATCACTATAACATCTCACTGCACGTGGTGACCTACACAGTACTGACCTCACTATAACATCTCACTGCACGTGGTGACCTACACAGTACTGACCTCACTATGGGCTCTATTTATTAACATTATTTTTACTAAAATAAAGTGAAAAGGGGTGTTTTCACACCCTTTTCACATTATTTTAGTTTCACCTGTATTTATTACAGGGCAATTGGAGTAGAATTAGTAAAATTCTACTCCAACCCCCAGTATCACTTATTTTTAGTAAAGCAGATCGTATTTCCCATAATTGTAATGGGAAATGTGATCTGTGTGCAAGTTACTAAAAATAAATTGTAAAAAAATACCCGGGGAAGCCCTGTGATAAAAACGCCACCTAGAGGTGGCGTTATCCAGGGTCTCCCCCGGTTACCGGGCTCCCACTCTGCTCTAACGGGGAGAGCAGAGGCGGGAGCCGGTACCAGTAATCAGCTATGTGGTCTAAATAGACCGCAAGCTGATTGCTGTAAAAAAAAATAAAAAAATAATCAAACATTTTTTTTTTCCTTACCTGAATCCAGGGACCGGTGATCGGGCCTCCGGTGATGGCTCCTCTCTGGTCAGCTGGTCTCCCATAGTGCACTGGGGCCCGGTCATCAGGTGATCGGGCCCAAGTGCAGTATGGGAGATCACCTGATCGGGAAGCCCGGAGAAGACCACCGGAGGCCAGGAGGTGCAGGTAAGAGTAATGAAGGGAGGGGGGGTCGCGGGGGGGGGAAGGGGGTTCGCGGGGGGTCCGCGATCGCGGGGGGCGGGGCTTAGCACCGGGGGCGGGGCTTAGCGTCGGTGGGGGGGTACTAGCGGTGCTCGGTCGGCGCATGCGCGGGCTCTTAGTCGCGGTATTTTTTCCGAAAATACCGCGACTAGAGTGCGGATGGGATCCGCAGGGACAGAGCTTTATCGCAAGCTCTGTCCCTGCAAGGGATTTATAGTAAATCCCTGTGATATTACCTGAATTCGCAATGCGAATTCACTCGGTAATATCACACTACAATCCGCATTCAATATGCGGATTGTAGTAAATAGAGCCCTATAACATCTCACTGCACGTGGTGACCTACATAGTACTGACGTCACTATAACATCTCACTGCACGTGGTGACCTACATAGTACTGACGTCACTATAACATCTCACTGCACGTGGTGACCTACACAGTACTGACCTCACTATAACATCTCACTGCACGTGGTGACCTACACAGTACTGACGTCACTATAACATCTCACTGCACGTGGTGACCTACTCAGTACTGACCTCACTATAACATCTCACTGCACATGGTGACCTACATAGTACTGACGTCACTATAACATCTCACTGCACGTGGTGACCTACATAGTACTGACGTCACTATAACATCTCACTGCACGTGGTGACCTACACAGTACTGACCTCACTATAACATCTCACTGCACGTGGTGACCTACACAGTACTGACGTCACTATAACATCTCACTGCACGTGGTGACCTACACAGTACTGACGTCACTATAACATCTCACTGCACGTGGTGACCTACACAGTACTGACGTCACTATAACATCTCACTGCACGTGGTGACCTACACAGTACTGACGTCACTATAACATCTCACTGCACGTGGTGACCTACACAGTACTGACCACACTAACATCTCATTGCACGTGGTGACCTACACAGTACTGACGTCACTAAAAACATCTCACTGCACGTGGTGACCTACACGGTACTGACGTCACTAACATCTCACTGCACGTGGTGACCTACACGGTACTGACTTCACTATAACATCTCACTGCACGTGGTGACCTACACAGTACAGACCTCACTATAACATCTCACTGCACGTGGTGACCTACACAGTACTGACGTCACTATAACATCTCACTGCACGTGGTGACCTACACAGTACTGACCTCACTATAACATATCACTGCACGTGGTGACCTACATAGTACTGACCTCACCATAACATCTCACTGCACGCGGTGACATACACAGTACTGACATCACTATAACATCTCACTGCACGTGGTGACCTACACAGTACTGACATCACTATAACATCTCACTGCACGTGGTGACCTACACAGTACTGACATCACTATAACATCTCACTGCACGTGGTGACCTACACAGTACTGATGTCACTAACATCTCACTGCACGTGGTGACCTATACAGTACTGACCTCATTATAACATCTCACTGCACGTGGTGACCTACACAGTACTGACATCACTATAACATCTGACTGCACGTGGTGACCTACACAGTACTGATGTCACTAACATCTCACTACACGTGGTGACCTACACAGTACTGACCTCACTATAACATCTCACTGCACGTGGTGACCTACACAGTACTGACGTCACTATAACATCTCACTGCACGTGGTGACTTACATAGTACTGACATCACTATAACATCTCACTGCACGTGGTGACCTACACAGTACTGACGTCACTATAACATCTCACTGCACGTGGTGACCTACATAGTACTGACATCACTATAACATCTCATTGCACGTGGTGACCTACATAGCACTGACGTCACTAACATCTCACTGCACATGGTAACCTACACAGTATTGACGTCAATAACATCTCACTGCACGTGGTGACCTACACAGTACTGACGTCACTATAACATCTCACTGCACGTGGTGACCTACACAGTACTGACATCACCATAACATCTCACTGCACGTGGTGGCCTACACAGTACTGACGTCACTATAACATCTCACTGCACGTGGTGACCTACACAGTACTAACGTCAACAACATCTCACTGCACGTGGTGACCTACACAGTACTGACATCACTATAACATCTCACTGCACGTGGTGACCTACACAGTACTGACATCACTATAACATCTCACTGCACGTGGTGACCTACACAGTACTGACCTAACTATAACATCTCACTGCACGTGGTGACCTACACAGTACTGACCTCACTAACATCTCACTGCACGTGGTGACCTACACAGTACTGACGTCACTATAACATCTCACTGCACGTGGTGACCTACACAGTACTGACCTCACTATAAAATCTCACTGCACGTGGTGACCTACACAGTACTGACGTCACTATAACATCTCACTGCACGTGGTGACCTACACAGTACTGACCTCACTATAACATCTCACTGCACGTGGTGAATTACACAGTACTGACCACACTATAACATCTCACTGCACGAGGTGACCTACACAGTACTGACGTCACTATAACATCTCACTGCACGTGGTGACCTACACAGTACTGACATCACTATAACATCTCACTGCACGTGGTGACCTACACAGTACTGACCTCAGTATAACATCTCACTGCACGTGGTGACCTACACAGTACTGACGTCACTATAACATCTCACTGCACGTGGTGACCTACACAGTACTGACCTCACTATAACATCTCACTGCACGTGGTGACCTACACAGTACTGACATCACTATAACATCTCACTGCACGTGGTGACCTACACAGTACTGGCCTCACTATAACGTCTCACTGCACGTGGTGACCTACACAGTACTGACATCACTATAACATCTCACTGCACGTGGTGACCTACACAGTACTGACCTCACTATAACATCTCACTGCACGTGGTGACCTACACAGTACTGACCTCACTATGGGCTCTATTTATTAACATTATTTTTACTAAAATAAAGTGAAAAGGGGTGTTTTCACACCCTTTTCACATTATTTTAGTTTCACCTGTATTTATTACAGGGCAATTGGAGTAGAATTAGTAAAATTCTACTCCAACCCCCAGTATCACTTATTTTTAGTAAAGCAGATCGTATTTCCCATAATTGTAATGGGAAATGTGATCTGTGTGCAAGTTACTAAAAATAAATTGTAAAAAAATACCCGGGGAAGCCCTGTGATAAAAACGCCACCTAGAGGTGGCGTTATCCAGGGTCTCCCCCGGTTACCGGGCTCCCACTCTGCTCTAACGGGGAGAGCAGAGGCGGGAGCCGGTACCAGTAATCAGCTATGTGGTCTAAATAGACCGCAAGCTGATTGCTGTAAAAAAAAATAAAAAAATAATCAAACATTTTTTTTTTCCTTACCTGAATCCAGGGACCGGTGATCGGGCCTCCGGTGATGGCTCCTCTCTGGTCAGCTGGTCTCCCATAGTGCACTGGGGCCCGGTCATCAGGTGATCGGGCCCAAGTGCAGTATGGGAGATCACCTGATCGGGAAGCCCGGAGAAGACCACCGGAGGCCAGGAGGTGCAGGTAAGAGTAATGAAGGGAGGGGGGGTCGCGGGGGGGGGGGAAGGGGGTTCGCGGGGGTCCGCGATCGCGGGGGGCGGGGCTTAGCACCGGGGGCGGGGCTTAGCGTCGGTGGGGGGGGTACTAGCGGTGCTCGGTCGGCGCATGCGCGGGCTCTTAGTCGCGGTATTTTTTCCGAAAATACCGCGACTAGAGTGCGGATGGGATCCGCAGGGACAGAGCTTTAT
The DNA here is from genome assembly GCA_031769625.1 of Taudactylus pleione. Taxonomy (NCBI): domain Eukaryota; kingdom Metazoa; phylum Chordata; class Amphibia; order Anura; family Myobatrachidae; genus Taudactylus; species Taudactylus pleione. The sequence continues at coordinate 578,901 of JAUIMM010001238.1, forward strand.
CGCAAGCTCTGTCCCTGCAAGGGATTTATAGTAAATCCCTGTGATATTACCTGAATTCGCAATGCGAATTCACTCGGTAATATCACACTACAATCCGCATTCAATATGCGGATTGTAGTAAATAGAGCCCTATAACATCTCACTGCACGTGGTGACCTACATAGTACTGACGTCACTATAACATCTCACTGCACGTGGTGACCTACATAGTACTGACGTCACTATAACATCTCACTGCACGTGGTGACCTACACAGTACTGACCTCACTATAACATCTCACTGCACGTGGTGACCTACACAGTACTGACGTCACTATAACATCTCACTGCACGTGGTGACCTACACAGTACTGACCTCACTATAACATCTCACTGCACATGGTGACCTACATAGTACTGACGTCACTATAACATCTCACTGCACGTGGTGACCTACATAGTACTGACGTCACTATAACATCTCACTGCACGTGGTGACCTACACAGTACTGACCTCACTATAACATCTCACTGCACGTGGTGACCTACACAGTACTGACGTCACTATAACATCTCACTGCACGTGGTGACCTACACAGTACTGACGTCACTATAACATCTCACTGCACGTGGTGACCTACACAGTACTGACGTCACTATAACATCTCACTGCACGTGGTGACCTACACAGTACTGACGTCACTATAACATCTCACTGCACGTGGTGACCTACACAGTACTGACCACACTAACATCTCATTGCACGTGGTGACCTACACAGTACTGACGTCACGAAAAACATCTCACTGCACGTGGTGACCTACACGGTACTGACGTCACTAACATCTCACTGCACGTGGTGACCTACACGGTACTGACTTCACTATAACATCTCACTGCACGTGGTGACCTACACAGTACAGACCTCACTATAACATCTCACTGCACGTGGTGACCTACACAGTACTGACGTCACTATAACATCTCACTGCACGTGGTGACCTACACAGTACTGACCTCACTATAACATCTCACTGCACGTGGTGACCTACATAGTACTGACCTCACCATAACATCTCACTGCACGCGGTGACATACACAGTACTGACATCACTATAACATCTCACTGCACGTGGTGACCTACACAGTACTGACATCACTATAACATCTCACTGCACGTGGTGACCTACACAGTACTGACATCACTATAACATCTCACTGCACGTGGTGACCTACACAGTACTGATGTCACTAACATCTCACTGCACGTGGTGACCTATACAGTACTGACCTCATTATAACATCTCACTGCACGTGGTGACCTACACAGTACTGACATCACTATAACATCTGACTGCACGTGGTGACCTACACAGTACTGATGTCACTAACATCTCACTACACGTGGTGACCTACACAGTACTGACCTCACTATAACATCTCACTGCACGTGGTGACCTACACAGAACTGACGTCACTATAACATCTCACTGCACGTGGTGACCTACATAGTACTGACATCACTATAACATCTCACTGCACGTGGTGACCTACACAGTACTGACGTCACTATAACATCTCACTGCACGTGGTGACCTACATAGTACTGACATCACTATAACATCTCATTGCACGTGGTGACCTACATAGCACTGACGTCACTAACATCTCACTGCACATGGTAACCTACACAGTATTGACGTCACTAACATCTCACTGCACGTGGTGACCTACACAGTACTGACGTCACTATAACATCTCACTGCACGTGGTGACCTACACAGTACTGACATCACCATAACATCTCACTGCACGTGGTGGCCTACACAGTACTGACGTCACTATAACATCTCACTGCACGTGGTGACCTACACAGTACTGACGTCAACAACATCTCACTGCACGTGGTGACCTACACAGTACTGACATCACTATAACATCTCACTGCACGTGGTGACCTACACAGTACTGACATCACTATAACATCTCACTGCACGTGGTGACCTACACAGTACTGACCTCACTATAACATCTCACTGCACGTGGTGACCTACACAGTACTGACCTCACTAACATCTCACTGCACGTGGTGACCTACACAGTACTGACGTCACTATAACATCTCACTGCACGTGGTGACCTACACAGTACTGACCTCACTATAAAATCTCACTGCACGTGGTGACCTACACAGTACTGACGTCACTATAACATCTCACTGCACGTGGTGACCTACACAGTACTGACCTCACTATAACATCTCACTGCACGTGGTGAATTACACAGTACTGACCACACTATAACATCTCACTGCACGAGGTGACCTACACAGTACTGACGTCACTATAACATCTCACTGCACGTGGTGACCTACACAGTACTGACATCACTATAACATCTCACTGCACGTGGTGACCTACACAGTACTGACCTCAGTATAACATCTCACTGCACGTGGTGACCTACACAGTACTGACGTCACTATAACATCTCACTGCACGTGGTGACCTACACAGTACTGACCTCACTATAACATCTCACTGCACGTGGTGACCTACACAGTACTGACATCACTATAACATCTCACTGCACGTGGTGACCTACACAGTACTGGCCTCACTATAACGTCTCACTGCACGTGGTGACCTACACAGTACTGACGTCACTCATATCTCACTGCACGTGGTGACCTACACAGTACTGACGTCACTATAACATCTCACTGCACGTGGTGACCTACACAGTACTGACCTCACTATAACATCTCACTGCACGTGGTGACCTACACAGTACTGACCTCACTATAACATCTCACTGCACGTGGTGACCTACACAGTACTGACATCACTATAACATCTCACTGCACGTGGTGACCTACACAGTACTGACATCACTATAACATCTCACTGCACGTGGTGACCTACACAGTACTGACGTCACTATAACATCTCACTGCACGTGGTGACCTACACAGTACTGACCTCACTATAACATCTCACTGCACGTGGTGACCTACACAGTACTGACATCACTATAACATCTCACTGCACGTGGTGACCTACACAGTACTGACCTCACTATAACATCTCACTGCACGTGGTGACCTACACAGTACTGACGTCACTATAACATCTCACTGCACGTGGTGACCTACACAGTACTGCCGTCACTATAACATCTCACTGCACGTGGTGACCTACACAGTACTGACGTCACTAAAACATCTCACTGCACGTGGTGACCTACACATTACTGACGTCACTATAACATCTCTCTGCACGTGGTGACCTACACAGTACTGACGTCACTATAACATCTCACTGCACGTGGTGACCTACTCAGTACTGACGTCACTATAACATCTCACTGCACATTGTGACCTACACAGTACTGACCTCACTATAACATCTCACTGCACGTGGTGACCTACACAGCACTGATGTCACTATAACATCTCACTGCACGTGGTGACCTACGCAGTACTGACATCACTATAACATCTCACTGCACGTGGTGACCTACGCAGTACTGACATCACTATAACATCTCACTGCACGTGGTGACCTACGCAGTACTGACGTCACTATAACATCTCACTGCACGTGGTGACCTACACAGTACTGACTTCACTATAACATCTCACTGGACGTGGTGACCTACACAGTACTGACGTCACTATAACATCTCACTGCCCGTGGTGACCTACACAGTACAGACGTCACTATAACATCTCACTGCACGTGGTGACCTACACAGTACTGACCTCACTATAACATCTCACTGCACGTGGTGAATTACACAGTACTGACCTCACTATAACATCTCACTGCACGTGGTGACCTACACAGTACTGACGTCACTATAACATCTCACTGCACGTGGTGACCTACACAGTACTGACATCACTATAACATCTCACTGCACGTGGTGACCTACACAGTACTGACTTCAGTATAACATCTCACTGCACGTGGTGACCTACACAGTACTGACGTCACTATAACATCTCACTGCACGTGGTGACCTACACAGTACTGACCTCACTATAACATCTCACTGCACGTGGTGACCTACACAGTACTGACATCACTATAACATCTCACTGCACGTGGTGACCTACACAGTACTGGCCTCACTATAACGTCTCACTGCACGTGGTGACCTACACAGTACTGACGTCACTAATATCTCACTGCACGTGGTGACCTACACAGTACTGACGTCACTATAACATCTCACTGCACGTGGCGACCTACACAGTACTGACCTCACTATAACATCTCACTGCACGTGGTGACCTACACAGTACTGACCTCACTATAACATCTCACTGCACGTGGTGACCTACACAGTACTGACATCACTATAACCTCTCACTGCACGTGGTGACCTACACAGTACTGACATCACTATAACATCTCACTGCACGTGGTGACCTACACAGTACTGACGTCTCTATAACATCTCACTGCACGTGGTGACCTACACAGTACTGACCTCACTATAACATCTCACTGCACGTGGTGACCTACACAGTACTGACCTCACTATAACATCTCACTGCACGTGGTGACCTACACAGTACTGACCTCACTATAACATCTCACTGCACGTGGTGACCTACACAGTACTGACGTCACTATAACATCTCACTGCACGTGGTGACCTACACAGTACTGCTGTCACTATAACATCTCACTGCACGTGGTGACCTACACAGTACTGACGTCACTAAAACATCTCACTGCACGTGGTGACCTACACATTACTGACGTCACTATAACATCTCTCTGCACGTGGTGACCTACACAGTACTGACGTCACTATAACATCTCACTGCACGTGGTGACCTACTCAGTACTGACGTCACTATAACATCTCACTGCACGTTGTGACCTACACAGTACTGACCTCACTATAACATCTCACTGCACGTGGTGACCTACACAGCACTGATGTCACTATAACATCTCACTGCACGTGGTGACCTACGCAGTACTGACATCACTATAACATCTCACTGCACGTGGTGACCTACGCAGTACTGACGTCACTATAACATCTCACTGCACGTTGTGACCTACGCAGTACTGACTTCACTATAACATCTCACTGCACGTGGTGACCTACGCAGTACTGACATCACTATAACATCTCACTGCACGTGGTGACCTACGCAGTACTGACGTCACTATAACATCTCACTGCACGTGGTGACCTACGCAGTACTGACTTCACTATAACATCTCACTGCACGTGGTGACCTACACAGTACTGACGTCACTATAACATCTCACTGCCCGTGGTGACCTACACAGTACTGACGTCACTATAACATCTCACTGCACGTGGTGACCTACACAGTACTGACCTCACTATAATATCTCACTGCACGTGGTGAATTACACAGTACTGACCTCACTATAACATCTCACTGCACGTGGTGACCTACACAGTACTGACGTCACTATAACATCTCACTGCACTTGGTGACCTACACAGTACTGACATCACTATAACATCTCACTGCACGTGGTGACCTACACAGTACTGACCTCAGTATAACATCTCACTGCACGTGGTGAACTACACAGTACTGACCTCACTATAACATCTCACTGCACGTGGTGACCTACACAGTACTGACCTCACTATAACATCTCACTGCACGTGGTGACCTACACAGTACTGACATCACTATAACATCTCACTGCACGTGGTGACCTACACAGTACTGACCTCACTATAACATCTCACTGCACGTGGTAACCTACACAGTACTGACGTCACTATAACATCTCACTGCACGTGGTGACCTACACAGTACTGCCGTCACTATAACATCTCCCTGCACGTGGTGACCTACACAGTACTGACGTCACTATAACATCTCACTGCACGTGGTGACCTACACAGTACTGATGTCACTATAACATCTCTCTGCACGTGGTGACCTACACAGTACAGACGTCACTATAACATCTCACTGCACGTGGTGACCTACTCAGTACTGACGTCACTATAACATCTCACTGCACGTTGTGACCTACACAGTACTGACATCACTATAATATCTCACTGCACGTGGTGACCTACACAGTACTGACGTCACTATAACATCTCACTGCACGTGGTGACCTACACAGTACTGACGTCACTATAATATCTCACTGCACGTGGTGATCTACACAGTACTGACCTCACTAACATCTCACCGCACGTGTTGACCTACACAGTACTGACGTCACTATAACATCTCACTGCACGTGGTGACCTACACAGTACTGACCTCACTATAACATCTCACTGCACGTGGTGACCTACACAGTACTGACGTCACTATAACATCTCACTGCACGTGGTGACCTACACAGTACTGACCTCACTAACATCTCACCGCACGTGGTGACCTACACAGTACTGACGTCACTATAACATCTCACAGCACGTGGTGACCTACACAGTACTGACCTCACTATAACATCTCACTGCACGTGGTGACCTACACAGTACTGACCTCACTATAACATCTCACTGCACGTGGTGACCTACACAGTACTGACCTCACTATAACATCTCACTGCACGTGGTGACCTATACAGTACTGACGTCACTATAACATCTCACTGCACGTGGTGACCTACACAGTACTGACATCATTATAACATCTCACTGCACATGGTGCCCTACACAGTACTGACCTCACTATAACATTTCACTGCACGTGGTGACCTACACAGTACTGACCTCACTATAACATCTCACTGCACGTGGTGACCTACACATTACTGACCTCACTATAACATCTCACTGCACGTGGTGACCTACACATTACTGACCTCACTATAACATCTCACTGCACGTGGTGACCTACACAGTACTGACGTCACTATAACATCTCACTGCACGTGGTGACCTACACAGTACTGACCTCACTATAACATCTCACTGCACGTGGTGACCTACACAGTACTGACGTCACTATAACATCTCACTGCACGTGGTGACCTACACAGTACTGACCTCACTATAACATCTCACTGCACGTGGTGACCTACACAGTACTGACGTCACTATAACATCTCACTGCACGTGGTGACCTACACAGTACTGACATCACTATAACATCTCACTGCACGTGGTGACCTACACAGTACTGCCGTCACTATAACATCTCACTGCACGTGGTGACCTACACAGTACTGACGTCACTATAACATCTCACTGATCTATTTACTGTCAGTGTCCAATCACTGGTGTCTACATAGTGTATTATTGGCGTCCTCACATCATACAGTATACATAATATTCTCCTATTAATACACATAAACACAAGACACAAGAATTCACTCTAGTCCATCTAATTTTACACTTCTCCTGTGAGGCGGATAGTCCTATAGCCACTTCCTTCTATTATCTTACAAATGACGCTCTCACAATCAGCCAAGTTGACATTGACATGTTTCTGTGATGTGTATTTTCTCCAGAGATTTCCAGCATGTATAGCGAGTAGCACTATACGGTCTTCACACTGAGATAGGAATCCCAGCTGCTTAGTAAGCTCCATGCAAATCACATTATAACTCAATATACTGGCAAATGTCAAACATACCACTTACAAATCCAGCCAGGAGTTTAACACAACAAAAGTTTTTTTGCAAAAAAAATAAAAAATACTTAAATATATTTGTAATATTTTGCTTATCAAGAAAAGACATAGGGCCTGATTCAGAGCCGGACGCTATTTGCGGTCGTTCGTCCAGAAAATAGGGGTGGCTATTCAAATGAACCATTCGCTCTTTGCTGTCTGTTCACGCCTCTATGTCTGAACGAACGAACAAAACTTGCGGTCGTTTTTTTAAAAAATACGCCCCCTGGCCGCTCGCATCCTACGTCATGTCCGCTATTTATTAGATTAATCGAGTACATCGACCAGCGTATGAACTGCTCGCTATTCTTGTGGTTTGTTTTTGCTACCACAATCTTGCAAGCAGTTCTGGCTATAAAATAACCCAGTGACGTGGTCAATGACGCTGCTGTATTAATTATGCACACCCTTAAAACGCCCGTTTTGACCTTTAAGCACGCCTGCGTTCTGATCTCCACTCCCCGTTTCCAAGCACCTTCCCCTGTTACCACCAACATACGCCTCCTCCTGTCACTCAAAATAGCAGGCATTCGCTATTTAGCGAACAAACGATTTTCGGCAGCACTGACTGGTTCGCACATGCGTATTATGATCCGTACGCATGCGCAGTTGAACATCGCTCGGAACGAACGAGCAGCCGCTTACGAGCGGCTCTGAATCAGGCCCACAGGCCCTCACTCAGAGGCGCTCGCAAAATGCGAGCGGTCGCTCTGAATGTGGGCGGCCGCTTGGGTTTTGAAGTGCGGCCTCCTGGTCACTAGCTAAGCTGTGAGTTACCACCCACAGCTTTAGCGACCGACCAGGTTGATGGTCGCGACGGTCAAGACCATCGCGACCATCGGTGCTTGCGACGAGACCCTAAGATTGGGTCTCGGCAACCGCAAGCCCCAGGGAGCTTCCTGCTCTGATCTAGCCGGAAGCTCCCCACTGACATCGTTGATGATGTCAGTGCGGCCGCCCACAAAACGGCAGGCGTTTGTGAAACCACCCCCCTGCCACGCCTACAAAATGAGGCAAGCTGTCGATCAACATCGACAGCAGCCCCTTTTGAAGTGAGCTCCGGAGCAAGAGAATTTCTCTCTCGCTCCGGGGCTTGCGCATGCGCAGTGTGGCCGCTGCGCGTGCGCAGGGCCCAAACATCGACCCGCTTGCGAGCGAGTCTGAATGAGGTCCATAGTGTAAGCAAAAGGGCCCAAACGTCTGAGATGGATTTCCCCAATGCCCCGTTTCTGCCGGGATCGGGGAATCAGGGAAATGTAACATATTGAACAATCTCGATTCACCGATCAAGAAAAACAAAGCACGTAAATGATTGGTGCTTCTGAAAAGTACAAATTTCTTTATTTGCATAAGACCCTTATTAAATAGTGTGCAGTTATTTTAGTGTTTACGCTATTTGTAATCTATGACTTAAATAAGTCATATGTATTATACCCTAAAGATGGGGCTTATCATTTATCTACCATCTGTAATGCTTAGCAGAATAGTGAAACCATCGGTACAATCGAGTACCATCGCAGCCTCACGCACAATTGCACAGGCCCTGACCTTACTCAGAAATTGCTAACAACCACGCACGCTATGAGTCCTCGCACTAAGTATGGGCTCCCAGTGGACAATTTATGCACGCCCCTGCAACGGCATGCAAATACTGGCACGCCTGCGTTCGGCCGACCACTCCCTCATCACCACCCACAAAAAGCACTTCCTGTCAATCACTCTACAATGGGTCTGCGTAGCCTCTGCGATCACAGTCTGGATCGCAATAGCTAGTTTGCGCACGTGCTGTGCGATACATAGACATGTGCAGAATGCAGCAATCGACTGATTGTGTGCATATTAGCAAATGCGTTCCTTGCTGAATGAGGCCCAATGATTGCACCAAAGGCAGTGGCGTGTGAGGAAGCCTGGAGGTAGCTTTACATTATACATGGGACCTGAGGGTATGTGCAGCATTGTACCATTAGTGGGAGCAGTGGGCCCGATTCAGAGCCGCTCGCTAGATGCGATCGCTCGCACGATGTGTATGCAAATTGCGTAGGCAGTGCTGCCGCACATCAATGCATTAGCACGCCCAGTATTACTTAGAGAGCGTTCACATAGTGTATGCAGACACACACCAGCCTGTCTTAGGACGCCCACTTGTACACGTCATGTCCAGGAAGTGTAAGCAACCATCGGTACATTGGGTAACATCGGATGCTATCGCAGCACTTGAGGCTGACCATACCCTTCCACAAGCACTGCGAGCACTTCAGTGTAAGAACAAGCCGTGTGACGTGTACTATGATGGCATCTTATAATTGTGCACACCTCTAAAACGCCATTGAGAGGCTCAGGCACGTCAGCGTTTACACCTCCACTCCCCCGTTTTCAATGGCCAGCCCCTGTTACCACCTACAAACGGCTTCTCCTGTCACTCACTCTGCTGGGCTGTCTATGCGCAGCGAGCGAACGCATTGTGAACTTTCGCTAAGATATGCGCACTGCGATGCATACACACTGCATACCATCAGCAGCGGCGAGAGTACGCATCTTAGCGAGCGGGTCTGAGTCAGGCCCTGTGTTCATTTTGCCAATGAAAATTTTACCAAAAGTAATCGTCAACGTTAGATTTTTTTTGAAGACTAAATTGTAACGATAATGAAATGTGTTCAATTTAAAATCAGTGACCTAAGGGCCGTATTCAATTAGGTGCGAAAAGCCGTTTTCTGCGAAAAAGTATCGTGAGTGACGTCATTTCGCCATGCGAAAAGTTTCCTCCGTTTTCAATTCCAGAGACTTTTCGCTGGTGTGGAAACTCAATGCAGTGGTACCTGCGAAAAAATTTCGCCTATGAATAGGTGACGAAAAAAAGTGCAGAATTGGGGTTTTGGGGTGCAACCTCTGAAAACCCCCCTGCACCCTGGGGGACTGTCCGTTCCCCAAAGGTAATCTGCGTTAAAAACAGTTTAAAAAAGAACATTAGATCACCCCAAAAAAGTACTTTCATTTTGGGGGTGAAAAAGACCAAAGTTGGGGGACAAACTTAAAAACTAGCGAAATAGAATCCAGGGGGCCCCCAAGTATGCTGCAGGTGTTTTTAAGTTTGCAGGTGGCTGCGGAAGGTGGAATTTTTACGTTTTTTAAAGCTTCACTTTAGCAACTTTGAAATATGCTGCCCCCCATTTTCATGTACTGTACCCCAAATTTGCTGGGACTACTTATTTTCACCAAAAAACACTGCTAAATGCTATTCTTCACCACTTTTGCAAAGACGCTAATTAGCAGCTAATGAGCTCATTTAGGTACCCCAAATACCTTCAGCAGGCCTATTCAGGGGTATCTATAGTGATCCCCAATGTCAGTGCATCTTTTGGGGGTTTCAGGCTGATTTTCCCAAATCTGACAGTACTTTTCGCATTTTACAGTTTCGCCGGGTCTGTTTTTGCAGATCTCTAATTGAATACGGGGATAAGCGGCGACGGATATTTTTTCGCATTGAAAACCAGCGATGTCGGCTAAAAGTCCGGCATGCGAAAAGTACGGGACTTTTTGCCTGGAACTGAATATGCCCCTAAAACTAAAACTATATAATTTTAAAATCATTGTCAAAATTAACATTTTTACTACATACTGTACACTACTTACTACATACTGTACACTTACTACATACTGTACACTTACTACATACTGTACACTACTTACTACATACTGTACACTTACTACATACTGTACCCTACTTACTACATACTGTACACTTACTACATACTGTACACTACTTACTACATACTGTACACTTACTACATACTGTACACTACTTACTACATACTGTACACTACTTACTACATACTGTACACTTACTACATACTGTACACTACTTACTACATACTGTACACTACTTACTACATACTGTACACTACTTACTACATACTGTACACTTACTACATACTGTACACTTACTACATACTGTACACTACTTACTACATACTGTACACTTACTACATACTGTACACTTACTACATACTGTACACTACTTACTACATACTGTACCCTACTTACTACATACAGTACACTTACTACATACTGTACCCTACTTACTACATACAGTAAACTTACTACATACTGTACACTGCTTACTACATACTGTACACTTACTACATACTGTACACTACTTACTACATACTGTACACTTACTACATACTGTACACTACTTACTACATACTGTACACTACTTACTACATACTGTACACTACTTACTATTTTTGAAGAATGGTTATTTTAACATTTTTAAGAACAAGTTTGTGTTCTAGATATTTGCACAAAATAAATATGTAATTTTCAGGAAAGGGGCCTGTATGGTGCATCTGCTCTCCGCATTTTTCCTATGTTTGAGAAAATAAATATGACCTGTGAAGGAAATATGATTGTGTATTACACTTGTTCTAACAAACTTATGGCATTAATTTGTATAACACATTCTCACTCCTCCTGAGCCTAGATTACTAAGCACATACCGTAGTTACAGGTTTGCTGACTTCAAGTTCTCAATGCAATTTTAGAGAAAAGTTCTTCAGTAAAATCCATTACAGGATCATTAAACTGTATGCCACAATCATGACTAAAACATTGATTAAAATTAAATCTGAGCTCCACTGACTAGATCTTGACTAAAACAAAGCAAAAAAAAGAGACTAAAATGTGACTTTAAACCTACTACAATTTTAAAGAAGTGACTAAGACTAAGGGGTCTATGTACTAATAATTGCGGACCAGCCACGATTATTATGTACCTAACTCACCGGGAATATTTTCATTTTTAATAAAAATATCCCGGCAATGTACTACGGGGAACTCGCAGGGACAGTGGTTGCGGTAACCGCTGTCCCCACGACTTACATCCCCGGTATTTAGGAGATGTCCCCGGGGGAAGCTGACACTGCGCATGCGCACAGCATTAGCTTCCGGGGCCGGCCGGGGGCTGCGGGAGAGAGATCGGGCCCTGGAGCCTCCATAGGCTTACAGCAGTTTACACCATCTAAAGATGCTGTAAACTACCAGGACTAAACTCTGAAAAGCTTAGTTCTTTGGAGTTTAGAACATAAGAATCAGATCATAGGGCCTGATTCAGAGCCGGACGCTATTTGCGCTCGCTCGTTCAGAAAAAGGGGCCGGCTATTTAAATTGAGCACTCGCTCTTTGCGGTCTGTTGACGCCTCTATGTCTGAGCGAGCGAACGAAACATGCGTTCGCTATTTTGTAAAGACGCCCCCTGGCCGTTCGCATCACACATCATCTCCGCTATTTATTTGATTAATCGAGTACATCGAAAGGCGTCTGAACTGCTCGCAGTGCTTGTGGTAGGATTTTCCTAACGCAATCATGCGAACAGTTCAGGCTAAGAAACAACCAAGTGACGTGGTCGATGACGCTGCTTTGTTAATTATGCACACCCTTAAAACGCCCGTTTTGACCGTTTGGCACGCCTGCGTTCGGATCTCCACTCCCCGTTTTCAAGCACCTTCCCCTGTTACCACCCACAAACGCCTCGTCCTGTCACTCAAATTAGCAGGCACTCACTATTTTGCGAGCGCTCGATTTCCGACCACAATGACTGGTTGGCGCATGCGCATTACGACCCATACGCATGCGCAGATGTGCGAACGTCGCTCAGAGCGAACGAGTGGCCGCTTACGAGCGGCTCTGAATCAGGCCCATAGTTCCCAGTAATAATAATGGGGACTGCGATCTGCAGCGCTAATTTCTGGGAAACCTCCTGCATTGTGCTATTAGTAAATAGGAACAACACATAAAATGATGCTGAAACTGCAGTTTCTTCATAATTTTATGTGAGAAAACGGCTTTATACATAGGCCCCTAAAACTAAATCCTTGTCAAAATGAGCACTGAGCACTGAGTTCAAGGCCAGTAGGAGATGTAAATGGCGCCATGCGGGTAGGAGGACATTAGTGCCAAGTAGGATGTTTAAGCAGCATGTAAGGCCTGCAAATATAATGTGTCACCCTTCTGAGGGGTCCACGTACAGCCTAGCCCACCACTGTTTTGTCAGGTGTAGGGTCTCATTTATCTCTAGCACTGAAGGAGTTAAAACTGTAAAACAAAACAAAAATTTAATTGCTTAAATTTAAATCTTATTTTAAACGTAACCTAAAAGCAAATCAAACAGACAAGAAAACAAAATTCAGCAAACATAATAAAATACAGTTTCCCTATAATATAAGTATAATACAGAGGAACGGGCATGGGGAGCCTGACGTGTGCGGTTATAGGGCAGAGATAAGGAATATCCGGCACAAATACGGCCCAGCTGCCTAGAATCATGTACCACAAGCTTTGCGGGTCTAAGCTGTGTCGCTGATCTATAATTAATTGCTGCTTTGATCCATAATGCTTCCTAATTAGATCCCCAATAAAATTCCCAATTAATTTCCATGATTTCAGACATGATTATAGAATGTAATTATAAAGCAGAATGAGCTGAGTTACGGTCTTACTTATGGTTCGTATGAGCAGTTAATTATGGTTCCCTTTACTGGATACCAAACCCCTTCTTATAATAACGCTGTAAGAAATCATGGCCGGACAGCGCAGTGTTTCTGTGTCTCACTTATCTGGTGTACATTATCTGCCATTTCTTGGGACATATTCTGAAAATAGGATTTTGGTACTTACCGATAAATCCCTTTCTCCGATTCCACAGGGGACACTGGAGCCTCAGTACAATGGGGTATAGGAGTGTGTTAACCTGGACCTGGCACCTTTAAATAAAAAACTACTGGTAGCTAGCTCCTCCCCCTCTATATCCCCCCCAGGTCAGTCTAAAAACAACTGTGCCCGAGGGGAGCTGGAAAGTAAGGAGAAGGAGACAGAAAAGCTACATTAATCACATATACATAAGAAAACCACATATACATGAAAACAAGAACAGGTCAGTCAGACAACATTAAACGCAAACTAGCATCTGAACCTGTAAAAACAGTAACAATGCAGGCAGAACAGCGTAGGGAGGGTGTCCAGTGTCCCCTGTGGAATCGGAGAAAGGGATTTATCGTTAAGTACCAAAATCCTATTTTCTCCTTCATCCACCAGAAGACACTGGAGCCTCAGTACAATGGGGACGTCCCAGAGCTTACATCCCGGGTGGGAGAGCGCTGAGTGCCCTGCAAGACCGCACGGCCAAACTCTGAAGCGGAGGCCGCAAAAGTATCAAAACGATAGAATCGTAGGAAGGTATGCGTGCCTGACCAAGTGGCTGCTCTACAAAGCTGGTTTAAGGAAACCCAGCGAGCAGCCGCCCATGAAGGACCTACCGAGCGCGTAGAATGCGCCGTAATAGGACCCAGTGGTTGTTTGGAAGCCACCACGTATGCTTGCCTGATAGTGAAGCGAATCCATATAGAAATGGTCTGTTTGGAGGCCGGCCAACCTGGACGGGCCACATCAAACCGAATAAACAAAGCATCCGATTTACGGAGGGAGGCAGTCCTGTCAACGTAAATCCAGAGTGCTCTGACTACATCCAAGGATTTTGAATTGGAAGAGTCATCCTTAAACACCGGAACCACGATAGGCTGGTTTATATGAAAAGCTGTCACCACTTTGGGAAGAAAAGCCCTTTGAGTACGCAGCTCCGCCCTATCCTCATGGAAAATAAGATAAGGAGGGCGGCAGGATAAAGCACTGAGTTCTGACACACGCCTTGCCGAAGCGAGAGCCAACAACAGAACCACCTTCCAGGTTAAGTACTTTATCTCCACTCTCTGTAATGGCTCAATAGTATCAGACTGGAGGAAGGCCAATACCAAATCCAAATCCCATGGTGCTGTGGGAGGCACAAAGGGGGGTTGAATCCTCAACAACTCCCTGGAGAAAAGTCTGTATATCCGGAAGCAAAGCCAATTTTCTCTGAAAGAAAATGGACAACGCGGATACCTGTACCTTTAATGAACGCAGACGAAGGCCAGCTGTGAGACCAGCCTGAAGAAAAAGAAGGAGACGTGATACCTTAAACACTGAAGGAGGGGAATTACGTCTCTCACACCAAGCCACATATGTGTTCCATATGCGGTAGTAATGTTGAGAAGTGACTTCTTTCCTAGCCCGAATCATTGTGGGAATGACACTAGACGGAATACCCTTCTTTCTGAGGACGGCCCTTTCAATAGTCAGGCCGTCAAACGAAGCCGCCTTAAGTCGCGATAAACAAATGGGCCTTGACGAAGGAGGTCGTCCTGAAGAGGCAGTGGCCACGGCTCGTCGATTAACAGATTCTGTATCTGGGAGTACCACTCTCGTCTGGGCCAATCTGGTGCTATCAGAAGCACCTTGATCCCTTCCCGCTTGATTCTCTGAAGCAGGCGTGGAATGAGCGGAAACGGAGGGAATAGGTAAATGTAATGAAACCTCCACGGAGCCGTCAGTGCGTCCACTGCAGCTGCCCGTGGATCCCTTGTTCTGGAGTAGTAAACTGGTAGTTGGTGGTTTAACCTTGACGCCATAAGGTCAGCTTGAGGACAGCCCCACCTCAGAGTTAGTTGCTGGAACACCAGAGGGTTGAGTGACCATTCCCCTGGATGAACGTCCTGCCGACTGAGGTAGTCGGCCTCCCAGTTTTCTACTCCTGGGATGAAGATCGCAGAAATCGCTACTGCGAATTCCTCTGCCCAAAGCAGAATCCTGGTTACCTCCCTCATGGCGGCTCTGCTTTTTGTGCTGCCCTGCCTGTTTATATACGCCACTGCAGTGGCGTTGTCCGACTGGACTCTGATTGCCTGCCCCTCCGGCAGCGGATGCGCCAGCTGGAGAGCATAAAATACTGCTCTCAACTCTAGGATATTTATGGGCAATCTGGCTTCCTGCTGCGTCCAGTGCCCCTGAAAATGCATTCCCAGAGTCACTGCTCCCCAGCCCCTCAGACTTGCGTCCGTGGTGAGGACGGTCCAATCCGTGGTGAGGACGGTCCAATCCCACACCGCAAACCTTTTCCCCGCCAGCAGGTGGGAAAGGTTCAGCCACCAAATGAGAGATGTTCGAGTCTGAGGCGCCAGGAGAACTCTCTGATGGAGAAAAAGGTGGGATCCTGACCACTGGGAGAGGAGATCCAGTTGAAAAGGACGGGCATGAAATCTTGCATACTGAATCGCCTCGAAGGCCGCCACCATCTTCCCCAGAAGGTGGATACAGAGATGCACAGACACACGGCGATGTTGTAAGACCAGGCGCACCATATTCTGTATGTAGGCAGCTTTGTCTTGAGGCAGGAAAACTCTTTGCTGCACTGTGTCCAGTCAGGGAGGACTTTTTGAAATTTAGTATCCAACCGTGTTGCAGGAGGATGCTCTGAGTTAAGCGAATGTCCCTTAACAGCCGAGCTTCCGAAGAGTCCCCTATCAATTGATCGTCTAAGTATGGAACAATGATGACCCCCTGACCATGCAGTAGGGCCATCATTGCCGTCATAACTTTTGTGAAGACTCGTGGAGCTGACGAAAGTCCGAAAGGTAGGGCCTGGAATTGAAAATGCGACTCTAGGACTGCAAAACGAAGAAAGCCCTGATGGGGGGGGCCAGATGGGGATGTGGAGCTAAGCGTCCTTTATGTCTAAGGACACCAGAAACTCATTCCTGTCGAGACCCGCTATAACGGATTGGAGAGATTCCATCTTGAATTTGAAAACTCGAAGATGAGGGTTTAAATCCTTGAGATTGAGTATGGGTCTCATGGAGCCGTCCGGCTTGGGCACCACAAACAGGCTGGAATAAAACCCTTGACCTCTCTGATGGGTCGGAACATTCACTATTACCTGGGACAATAACAGTTTTTGTATTGCCCCTAGAATTTCTCGTTTTTCTGCAACCAGAGGTAAACCGGCTTTGAAAAAACGAGAAGGAGGGTGGGCCCTGAAGTCCAATTTCAGGCCATGATCCTTAGACGCTTCTCCGAGGAAAGCAGCCGACTCTGTGATCTGTTCGGCTAACTGAATTAAGTCGTCAGTTTACGTACCTGTCTTAATCCTCTCAGCCAGCTGCAGCGCCCAGGCTTCAATGGCCTTATTTACCCAACAACTAACTAGTGCTGGACGCATCAAAACCCCTGCAACTGTATACAAGGATTTCAATGTGTGTTCCATTTTCCTATCTGAGGTTCCTTTAGGGAAACTACGCCAGGCACCGGAAGCACCATTTTCTTGGAAAGACGGGCTACTGACGGGTCCACTGCTGGAGGAGTTTCACATAATCTCCTACGGTCAGGTGGGAAAGGGTAATAAGACAGATATTTCTTAGAAATTTGAAATTGTTTGTCTGGGTGTTTCCATGCGGAAAAAAGAATCTCATCCAGCTCTTCTGATGCTGGAAAGGTAACAGACTGTTTAAATCTTTTACCGAAAATAGATGTTTTTTCAGTAAACTCTAAATCCTCTACATGCAACACCTGGCGTACTGCTGAAATTAAAGCATCCACGCCCTGAGATGCAGGTTCGGGGTCCTCAGGAATGTAAGTTTCCTCTTCCTGAACCTCGCCCTCCTCAGGGTCCTGCAACTCCTCATCTGACTCATCCCAGTGTAAGGGATTATGAATCAATCTCTAACTAAGGACCTGAGCAGGAGAAGAAGCAGGTGGGGCCTGGGACATGGCTTTTATAAGTCCCCCACAGATCTGGCCAGAGAGCGAGCCCAATCTGGTTCAGCTGTTGTCTGTCTCAGCCTCTCCCTGTCCTTACGAGCTGATTCCAGCTCTGATGACAGATTTGATATAACTGCAGTCAATTGATCAGACCACATAGGCTGGACTACAAGATCAGTATCCTGAGGTATAGACACACATTTATCACACAGTAAGGAAGCATCAGATTGTCCCTGTGTGAATTTTTCACCACAAGTCTTGCATGTAAAAGACTTCTGTGCAGCTTTAGACCCCTTGGTAGACATGTCTCTAGAACAGACACCACACACACACACACACACACGCACACACACACACACACACATACACACACAGAGAAAAGGACAGTAATGCAATAACAGATTTTTCAATCACACTACACAGAGACCCTGCTGAAGGGCACAGAGGGAGATAAACTATGATCTTTGCAGCGCTAACCGAATAGTGCTGATAACAAGAATAAAAAATGCAAGTGCTGATACAGAGTACTAGCCTGACTCCTGACACAGCTCTCTCTCCACCCTGTAGTGCGTGTAAAATGGCCACCAGCGTCCTTCTGGAAGCGCTGAGGCTGCTGGGAGGCAGGAGCAGAAGGGAAACTTAGGCTCCGCCCCCCCGCTATGGCGCTCTCAGCGCTAGCGAAGCGCACTGAGAATGCCCGCCTAAATACATGTCCTGGCTCCTCTGCTAACCAGGGAGCCAGGGAATACTAACCTTAGCCCTGCCTGTGCTGCCGGCGGCGGGCATATGCTACTGGGTCCCGCGACGTGCACTGCATGCAGCGCGTCTTTGGGTACCCTAGAGACAGAGGTCTCTGTAGCAGGAGACCTCAGCGCAAACCGCATGCAGCAGCGGTGAGGATCTCCCTGGCAGCTCCCTCGTCGCAGACAGGCAGGGGCAGTAGGCTGCCTGTCTGTCCTCAATGCTGTTATTTCCGGAGCCCTAAGGATGCTTACGTCCAGCTCCCAGGGCACATTTTTTAGACTGACCTGGGGGGGGGGGTATAGAGGGGGAGGAGCTAGCTACCAGTAGCTTTTTATTTAAAGGTGCCAGCTCCCGGTTAACACACTCCTATACCCCATTGTACTGAGGCTCCAGTGTCCCCTGGTGGATGAAGGAGAAATACAGAATATTGCAGCCTGGGGGGTAAATAACTCTATACAAGCAGAATAAGTCCATTAATTCCAATCCATTATGTGGACGGCGGTCCTATCAACCCCGCATCTTCTTCCCAATAAACGCGCCATGAAACCCGGCAGTCTCAAACACGTGGACTCTGGGGTGAAGAACTTCCACTATACAGTATGACAGGCACTACAGAGGGCGTGGGACTTACCTGTCATATTACAATATTGTGATTGGCCGATGAACTGGTCAGCGGCTGGGTGGAAGTGACAGAAGATGACATCTCAGCGGCAGCTCTCATAGTGCGGTGGTATGTGGCATAGTGAGGTGGCATGAACAGCTCACTACTCTGGGGCACTTTCATTGGCCTTTATGCTTCCAAGATCCCTGACCAATTGGCACACGTATTGCGACTCTGCCAGCGGTCTCCATTCTCGTATATTCTATTACTTAATTATTGATCTAGCGGATCTCCAACATCTCCCACCTTTATTATTGCAGTCTTTTAATAACTAAGCGACCTATCACTAAGTTGGCAGCTCTCTGTCTTAAATGGGGGTGAGTAATATTCAGCATTGGCTAATATGATAATGGAACGCGCCGTCTAAGCCCGTATGTAACACGTCAGTGGACAACTACAAACACGGCAGAGCCATTCATCTATCCATATAATAAGGGACAGCCCAAATACAATACTCCCATCAAAGTTACTAACAAGGAGATTCATTATGTGCGGAGCAAAGTCAGGATAATGTGTGAACAAGCTGAGGGGCCCAGAACATGATCCATATAGAGGGTAAGGAGCAGTGAACCAGAGGGCCTAAAATCCACATTTTACTCCCAAGATGAGAACCAAGCACATAGGTAGAAAGGGCAGAAGGATGGTGCAAAACATGAGAAGGGTAAAGAAGTGGGCATAACAGGCCTGTTAGCAATAGGAGACAAAGTTCTCATGGGTGAGATGTACTAAGATAGGACCATTAATGATCTGAGGACTTCATCCAGCTGCGGACAAGTCGCTATCCCAGCTGTAATATGGTGATGCAGCTGGAGGTGCCATGCAGGACTAGGGAGGTGGCGCACTGATATTTCTGTAGGCATCATGCCTCCTTCATGCATTACTGGTGCGTTCTAGAACATAACATCGGATCATCTGCGATGCCATCGGCCGGCTAAGTGAACCATGGCGTCACACAAGCCGGCTGCCACAGATGCTGAAAAGAGGCCAGGAAATCTCCGGCAGCCTGGCCTTGTCATTCCCGCACAACGGTGACGACACAAGTCCGTTTTGGGAAACAGAGGCCATTGCCGCCCCCTCCTCAGCCCAAAACGGCAGCAAACTGTCAATCACTGAAAGTCTGCAGGCAAACTGCAAGCGACAATCGCAGTACGGGTCCGGCGCTGCGCTGATTTCCGATCATTGGGAATCTGCGTAAAAAAAATGTAGATACAAATTGAGCAAGTGAGCTCAAGTATCACAGAAGACCTCTAACTACGGAGGAGAACACATAATCCATATAAAAATCAAGTTTGGAAAACCAGTTTGACAGATGGAGCAGAGAAGGATCGCCAGTCGTGTTGATTAAATGTTTCAAAATAGAATTCTTATGTCATGAGAAGGGGGTTCCGTTGAAAGGTGGAATATAAAAATTGTTGTATTGGTTTGGAAGTCTTCTTTGCAAATGTCAGCCGAGAGTAGTATTACAGCCTACCAGAAGGGTCTCAGTTTAAAACATTCCCACCAGGTATGTAGCGGAGTACCTGAGCCTGTGGAGCATCTCCAACAAGTATTAGGCCTAGCAAGACGCATCGTTCACACGGTGTCCAGTCATCTATACCAGCGTGACAGCAACTTAAATTCCATTTCAGCCAAAGAAGTTCTTAAAGTGCCGGCATTAATCAGGTGCAAGATTTTCCTCCTCTTTCTCTCTCCAGTCCCCTCTGGGGTCGCATTCCCAAGTGTTCAAACAACGTGGCAGAGAGGCATGTGAATCTTCAACGATGACGTAGAAGAGCTGAGAAACATAGTGTGTCAGGTCCTAAGGCTGAGATGAGGTATCTGCAAAGTCAACGAGCACGAGCATATCCTTTGTACTTAGAAGAGTGGAGATAGCTACAGATCCGCTACTTCCTATCACGAGAGGTTGCACTTGGAAAGGACGTCCCTTAATGCCCATCAGCTGCCTGGGCCAGTAGACTCCTGCTGCCCACCACGTTTAAATGCCATGAGGTCCATACCTGAGGGCATTGAGTGTTCAATAACAATTGCAGCAGATGGGAGAACACCAAAGAAAATGGTTTGTTGCATTTAAGGTTTTCCAGGAAAAGAGAGTGGGGGATATGGTGGTAGGGGGATTTGCATTGCCTGCTCCTCAATTCCAATCTACTGTTTTGGCCTCAGCACCCCTAGTCTAGTCTAGTCTATGATGTTATTGAGTAAATCCCTTAATAGTATCCAATTATTTTGGGAAATTAGAAGCTACCACCGAGATTACATTTATATAACATACCAAGTTTCAGTTGCAGAGACCATAATATCTCCTGTCTCATGGAGGGTATTTCCTTGTGTTGTTCTGTTACTTTGTCGCTTTTCTCCCATGACGCCGTACAGGTCAGTCCCTACTCCTTGTGTTGTTCTGTTACTTTGTCACTTTTCTCCCATGATGCCGTACAGGTCAGTCCCTACTCCTTGTGTTGTTCTGTTACTTTGTCGCTATTCTCCCATGACGCCGTACAGGTCAGTCCCTACTCCTTGTGTTGTTCTGTTACTTTGTCGCTTTTCTCCCATGACGCCGTACAGGTCAGTCCCTACTACTTGTGTTGTTCTGTTACTTTGTCGCTTTTCTCCCATGATGCCGTACAGGTCAGTCCCTACTCCTTGTGTTGTTCTGTTACTTTGTCTCTTTTCTCCCATGACGCCGTACAGGTCAGTCCCTACTCCTTGTGTTGTTCTGTTACTTTGTCGCTTTTCTCCCATGATGCCGTACAGGTCAGTCCCTACTCCTTGTGTTGTTCTGTTACTTTGTCGCTATTCTCCCATGACGCCGTACAGGTCAGTCCCTGCTACTTGTGTTGTTATGTTACTTTGTCGCTTTTCTCCCATGACGCCGTACAGGTCAGTCCCTACTCCTTGTGTTGTTCTGTTACTTTGTCTCTTTTCTCCCATGACGCCGTACAGGTCAGTCCCTACTCCTTGTGTAGTTCTGTTACTTTGTTTCTTTTCTCCCATGACGCCGTACAGGTCAGTCCCTACTCCTTGTGTTGTTCTGTTACTTTGTCGCTTTTCTCCCATGACGCCGTACAGGTCAGTCCCTACTACTACTTGTGTTGTAATATTACTTTGTCGCTTTTCTCCCATGACACCATACAGGTCAGTCCCTACTCCTTGTGTTGTTATGTTACTTTGTCCCTTTTCTCCCATGATGCCGTACAGGTCAGTCCCTACTACTTGTGTTGTTCTGTTACTTTGTCGCTTTTCTCCCATGATACCGTACAGGTCAGTCCCTACTCCTTCTGTTGTTATGTTACTTTGTCACTTTTCTCCCATGACGCCGTACAGGTCAGTCCCTACTCCTTGTGTTGTTCTGTTACTTTGTCGCTTTTCTCCCATGACGCCGTACAGGTCAGTCCCTACTACTACTTGTGTTGTAATATTACATTGTCGCTTTTCTCCCAAGACACCGTACAGGTCAGTCCCTACTCCTTGTGTTGTTATGTTACTTTGTCCCTTTTCTCCCATGATGCCGTACAGGTCAGTCCCTACTACTTGTGTTGTTCTGTTACTTTGTCTCTTTTCTCCCATGACGCCGTACAGGTGTGTCCCTACTACTTGTGTTGTTCTGTTACTTTGTAGCTTTTATCCATAACGCCGTACAGGTCAGTCCCTACTACTTGTGTTGTTCTGTTACTTTGTCACTTTTCTCCCATGACGCCGTACAGGTCAGTCCCTACTCCTTGTGTTGTTCTGTTACTTTGTCGCTTTTCTCCCATGACGCCGTACAGGTCAGCCCCTACTACTACTTGTGTTGTAATATTACTTTGTCGCTTTTCTCCCATGACACCGTACAGGTCAGTCCCTACTCCTTGTGTTGTTATGTTACTTTGTCCCTTTTCTCCCATGATGCCGTACAGGTCAGTCCCTACTACTTGTGTTGTTCTGTTACTTTGTCTTTTTTCTCCCATGATGCCGTACAGGTCAGTCCCTACTCCTTGTGTTGTTCTGTTACTTTGTCACTTTTCTCCCATGATGCCGTACAGGTCAGTCCCTACTCCTTGTGTTGTTCTGTTACTGTGTCGCTTTTCTCCCATGACGCCGTACAGGTCAGTCCCTACTCCTTGTGTTGTTATGTTACTTTGTCCCTTTTCTCCCATGATGCCGTACAGGTCAGTCCCTACTACTTGTGTTGTTATGTTACTTTGTCAATTTTCTCCAATGATGCCGTACAGGTCACTCCCTACTCCTTGTGTTGTTCTGTTACTTTGTCACTTTTCTCCCATGACGTCGTACAGGTCAGTCCCTACTACTTGTGTTGTTCTGTTACTTTGTCACTTTTCTCCCATGACAAAGTACAGGTCAGTCCCTACTACTTGTGTTGTTCTGTTACTTTGTCGCTTTTCTCCCATGACGCCGTACAGGTCAGTCCCTACTACTTGTGTTGTTTTGTTACTTTGTTCCTTTTCTCCCATGATGCCGTACAGGTCAGTCCCTACTCCTTGTGTTGTTATGTTACTTTGTAGCTTTTTATCAATGACGCCGTACAGGTCAGTCCCTACTACTTGTGTTGTTCTGTTACTTTGTCGCTTTTCTCCCATGATGCCGTACAGGTCAGTCCCTACTCCTTGTGTTATTCTGTTACTTTGTCGCTTTTCTCCCATGATGCCGTACAGGTCAGTCCCTACTCCTTGTGTTGTTCTGTAACTTTGTCGCTTTTCTCCCATGACCCCGAACAGGTCAGTCCCTACTCCTTGTGTTGTTCTGTTACTTTGTCGCTTTTCTCCCATGACGCCGTACAGGTCAGTCCCTACTACTTGTGTTGTTCTGTTACTTTGTCGCTTTTCTCCCATGACGCCGTACAGGTCAGTCCTTACTCCTTGTGTTGTTCTGTTACTTTGTCGTTTTCTCCCATGACGCCGTACAGGTCAGTCCCTACTCCTTGTGTTGTTCTGTTACTTTGTCACTTTTCTCCCATGACCCCGAACAGGTCAGTCCCTACTACTTGTGTTGTTTTGTTACTTTGTCGCTTTTCTCCCATGACGCCGTACAGGTCAGTCCCTACTCCTTGTGTTGTTCTGTTACTTTGTCACTTTTCTCCCATGATGCCGTACAGGTCAGTCACTACTCCTTGTGTTGTTTTGTTACTTTGTCGCTTTTCTCCCATGACCCCGAACAGGTCAGTCCCTACTCCTTGTGTTGTTTTGTTACTTTGTCGCTTTTCTCCCATGACGCCGTACAGTCAGTCCCTACTACTTGTGTTGTTATGTTACTTTGTCGCTTTTCTCCCATGACACCGTACAGGTCAGTCCCTACTCCTTGTGTTGTTTTGTTACTTTGTCACTTTTCTCCCATGACGCCGTACAGGTCAGTCCCTACTACTTGTGTTGTTATGTTACTTTGTCACTTTTCTCCCATGACCCCGAACAGGTCAGTCCCTACTCCTTGTGTTGTTCTGTTACTTTGTCGCTTTTCTCCCATGACGCCATACAGGTCAGTCCCTACTCCTTGTGTTGTTCTGTTACTTTGTCGCTTTTCTCCCATGATGCTGTACAGGTCAGTCCCTACTCCTTGTGTTGTTCTGTTACTTTGTCGTTTTCTCCCATGACGCCGTACATGGGATGACATAGTTAGCTAGAATGAACCTGTGGCCACTGAAATCAGTATGACCACGTGCCTGCTCAGATTACACTGAATGCTTTCCCATAATAGAATTGTGGAAACTGCATACGTAATATTTTTTTCGTGGTTTCTGCACTTCATGTAGTACCAGCAAATCTTTTTCATTTACCATTTCAGAATGGCTGCAAAGGGGGCGTGATCAGAATGACCAATCAGAAGCTGTCCTCTCTACCACTTCAGGCTTATTAGTGCTCCACCCAGCCATTGCTGACCCATTTTTGGCCACGGCTGTGAGACAAACAATGAAGACCTGGGATAAAGCACCTTGAGCCGCCGGGCATCTGGTATCTTAAGTCTAAAGGTGCATACACACGTAACGATTTTGTAACCAACGAATATCTGTCAGATTTTCCCTTGAATAAGTGAACGACTTTTTGAAGTGTAATGAACGATTTTTACAATGATGAACAAAAAAATGTTCCTTCCCTTAATGAAAATTGTTATGTTGGACAGTCTGAAATGGATGATGAACTACAAACTACAAAGGGAGTGCACTTGAACGATTATCTTTCATCGTTAAAACTCAGAAACTGAACGATTTTTTGAACGATAACGAAGTCGTTAACGACAAATCGTTAAAAAAATCGTTACGTGTGTATGCACCTTAACTTATAGCTACTGTATATCCACAGCAAGAATGCAGCTATCGCTATCAGCTCAGAACCTTACACCAGACATTTGGAATGTGCAAAAATACACCTTATAAATGGTGTATCTTATATACAAGGTAAAATTAAATGAACTTTGATGGGGTGCGTTGGAATTGCGTCTCAGCGCACATCGGGCACTGATATTACATGTAAATGCTGCCTCCCCAGGTGCGAGTGGATAAGATACAGCCAGCGATCATGTGTAATACCATACAGCAGGGCAACCTGTGCTACATGAAGATTTTCCAGCAGTACAAACCCCTGCTAGACGTGTTTTCAGGATTTATTTGTGTTTAGCAAATAACCTTTATATTGTATCTCCAGGAATTCTACAAGATTAAAGAGCCACGGCGGCAGGAATGAGCCGACCAAGATGTGTCTGATCTTGTTAAACATGTAGATTTATGTGACAATGAAATGTAAGTACATCATCTTGCGATGTCTGTCCTCTCTAGTTGACAGACACTTCCTAATTTGAATTCCAATGTTTAATCCTTATGACCTTGGAAGAGACGGCAAATGTCCAAACATTAGGCCTGAAAGATTTTAGGGACAAGATTGATAAGATCCGAAATTAAATAGTATGCTCTTCCTCAGCTAGTGACCTGCTCAATTCCCTACCTGAACCCTCTGGCACATTCTCCTCATTTGATCTCACAAACGAAGATGAAGTATCTACACTCTTCTCATCCTCCTACTCTATTACCTCTCCTCTAGATCCTATACCCTCACAAATCAGTAAAGCTTTGTCTCCTGTTCTTAACACAACCCTAACTAAAATCTGTAATCTCTCTCTCTACTGGCAACTTTCCATCACTGTTCAAGCACGCAGTGATTACTCCCATTCTGAAAAAACAAAATTCTGACCCTAGTACTCTCTCAAATTACCGTCCTATCTCCCAGCTCCCATGCCCCTCCAAGCTACTTGAGAGACTTGTCTACACCCGCCTCACACACTTTCTTAACTCGCACAACTTATTGGACCCACTTCAGTCCGGCTTTCGTTCCCAACACTCCACAGTGATAGCACTGACTAAGGTAGTAAATGATTTGGTCACTGCCAAGGCTAAAGGCCATTACTCACTCCTAATTCTTCTAGATCTCTCTGCTACTTTTGACACTGTTGACCACTCTCTTCTCGTACAAACACTGCAATCTCTAGGTCTTAAGGACACAGCCCTTTCTTGGTTTTCTTCCTACTGTATCTGATCGCTCTTTTACTGTTCATTTTTCTGATTCTGCCTCCTCTTCGCTTCCTCTATCAGTGGTAATACCGCAAGGCTCTGTCTTAGGTCCTCTGCTATTCTCAATCTATACCTTCTCTCTTGGCAAACTAAGCAGCTCTTTTGGATTTCAGTACCATCTGTATGCGGATGATACTCAAATCTACCTATCCTCTCCAGATTTATCACCATCTGTATTGGTCCATGTCACTGAATGTATTTCTGCCATTTCATTTTGGATGTCATCTCGCCACCTGAAACTTAATATTTCTAAAACAGAATAAATTATATTTCCACCGGCCAATAACAGTTACCAACCTGATCTCTCTATCACTGTTGATAAATCGACCATCCACCCCGCCCCACAAGATCGCTGCCTTGGTGTCATCCTTGACTCTGAACTGTCCTTTGTTCCCCATATTCAATCTGTCTCAAAATCATGTTACATACATTTAAAAAACATATTAAAAATTCGACCATATCTGACACTGCAAAAACTCTAATCCATGCACTTATTATTTCCCGCATGGACTATTGCAATAGCCTCCTTACTGGTCTTCCCAAAAACAGGCTATCACCATTACAATCCATTATGAATGCAGCTGCGAGGCTTATCTTCCTTGCGAAACATTCTTCTTCTGCTGCCCCGCTCTGTCAGTCCCTCCACTGGTTGCCGGTTTTCTACCATATTCAATACAAAATACTGTCACTTACACATAAGGCCATTAACCAAACCACACCAACATACATCTCTTCACTCATCTCAAAATATCTCTCAACCCGACCTCTCCGCTCAGCACAAGATCTGCGTCTCTCATCCCCATGCATTATTTGCTCCCATTCACGGTTACAGGACTTTCTTCACGCTGCACCCACTCTATGGAATAAACTTCCTCACACAATAAGACTTTCCTCTAGTCTCCAATCCTTCAAGCGATCCCTGAAAACTCACCTCTTCAGGCAAGCTTATCAGATTCCAGAACCGCCCACATAACCTTCATAGCTTCCATATGTAATTACATCCCCTTTTTACAGTCCACACACAATCTCACACATTGTCTTTCTCTCACATCCTCATGACATTTGGTCGACATTCCTGTGTGACTGGATCATGCAGCCAACCAAGAAACTCTGCATTCTGGCTGGACCAAAATGCAATATATAGCACCTGTCCTTGTGTATCAATGCCTATTTCCCTATAGATTGTAAGCTTGCGAGCAGGGCCTTCCTACCTATATATCTGTCTGTTATTACCCAGTTTTGTTCTATTAATGTTTACAATTGTAAAGCGCAACGGAAAATGCTGCGCTATATGAGAAACTGTTAGTAAATAATAAAATAAATAAATAAATAAATAGGAGGTGTGTAAGGCAACGGGGCATCATAATCCACGTGTCCTTCCGCTGTGGCAATGTGCGCCATGGATGTGTGCGTGCTCTGATTGAGGTATGCCACTGGGTACAGCCCTGTATTCGGCCCCGATCCTGTCTGTACGCTGCTGAGTAATAAAGTTCAAACTGTTTCACTAGTAAGAAGAAGCCACCACAGTATAAATCAGCAACAAATGTATCATGTTCCTAATGACGGAAACTACTGAGCTGCACTGTACACTGAGAGATACAGATGATGGTTTGTTTCTAAGACCCTACTAGACGTTCTCTCATGACATCTGCCCACATGTGAAAACCATGTACATTAGCACAGGCAGCCTTCCTTACTCAGACTGTGATTGCATGGAAAGAGCCCCAATTGTTTGTGGGACAGACCAAATTTATGTAAGGAGGGTAAGAGGTGCCGCGAGAAAGCCGTGGTATTGCTAGAAAAGGGTACAGAAAGTGCAGAACGCGCAGAGTTTGGGTAAAGTTACGTGTGGGATGGCGTCCAGCTACGGAAGGCCCGTGTGAGCTATCGACAATGTAAACACTTTAAGCCAGGTACCCAACCATCCAAGCCATTGCCCTACTGTTTGCATCAACCTTCTTTCTGTAGTCATCGGTTTTTATAGTCAAACCTGCAAACTCTACTGGAATGATTAACAGAAAACATGAATTAGTCGATGTCCTTGTTTTTTTACAACCTACCCAGAATACAAGCATTAAACACGTGCCGCCTGCGTAACACATTCATTTCCATTCATCTGCATTTAGCAAAGTACAGCTGGCAATGCGGGTAACCAAACCGCGCGCCTTTAAATCCAGGACGCAATCAGGCAGGGTGTCACATGACCTTATCCTAATTTCTATTAAAATCATTTCATGTCTGGGAGCCCCTGCTCTCCCGGGCTCATGTGTATTGTTTCCAACAATCCATTGTGTGGTGCAAATCCACAGTTACCAGTTACTATACTGGCTAGTTATATGAATGCAGCTCATATTTTATATTTAAGATGGGGGGTGGGGGGTCTTTACAAAGCTTAGCGCAGCTGTCCATTATGGCAGAATAAGGACAACTGAGATGTTTGTTACTGGTCCAGGGCTGACAGATGTGGGCAGGTAAAAGTCGTAGCAGGGTGCTGGCTGCCGTCTCACTGACAAACACTGTCCTTTGCTTCTTAAAGCTTTCAAGGGTAATAAAGCCGTCCCCCTTTAAAGCCTTTCCTTTTGTCCTGTGCATTTATTTAGTTGCATGTGTATCGAATACAAATAGTCCGTAAAATCAGTCTGCAATCTCAGCAGAGCAATATGAGTGGACAAACCAAGACATAATAACGCAACGCCAGCCGCTGAAAGGCGATTACAGCAAATGCAAACAAAACAATGCAAAAAATTACAAACTTTAACCAAGAAACAGCCGTGAGAAGAGACAAAGCTTCTGTCATTCACAATCTTTGTCTAACCAAACAACTTATTTATTCTACAATTTGGAAGCCACAGACAACCACTGAAAAGATCAAAAAAACTTTGACATATAGCATTTGATGGTACCAGTAATTGTCCCCTGAGCTACAGAGAAAGCATAAGACATTAACATGAAATATAGGAATGGCGTGGTGCTATATAGTCACTGTATAAGGATTGTAATGAGATCAAGCATTGATTTTGTCTTAAATAAAGAATAGAAAGGACATAACATAACATCTAAAAACTCTGCTTATCCCCTCTACCCCGTCCCCCCTGCTAGTCAGATCCCCAGGAGCAGGTCACTGCATTGGTGCTCTAGAACTGTGTTCCCTAAATGAAATGTACTTACAGGTCCTAGGATCTCCCAAGAGTTTGGTGCAGTTTCAAGGACAAATGGTCTTAAGGAAGCCTTCCCAGCACACGGCAGCAATCTGATCTGAGTACAAGAACACCCTAGTAAATGTGGCGAGATAATGGAAACTTCTCTGATAAAGAGATCATCTGGTGAGACATGTCAGGGTTAACGTCTCGCTCAGTGAGCTGCTGGTTTTGCTCCCTAGTTGTATACACAGACACAGGCAGCTCGTGCTGGTTTGCAGCCCTGCAGAAAAGAGCCCTTACTGAAAAACCAATGGCATCACATTTCAGTAGTTAGTGCCAAGCGTTCGGGGGCAAAGCAAGCTTTGACAACTTTGTGCAATTAGCAGAAAAGCAGGTTCCCTTGTCTGAGAGGAGCAGGATTGCTCATTTTATAACGCTTTACATCTGTCTAATCTGCTCTGAAACGGATGCAGCCAGGGGTTGGAGGTTTATGTTGTATAAATTAAATGCGTAATGTGTGGACCAAAAGTTTGGCACACTAGTATCAGGCGAATGCACACTGGTATCAGGCGATTGCACACTTGTATCAGGCAATTGCACACTAGTATCAGGTGATTGCACACTAGTATCAGGTGATTGCACACTAGTATCAGGCGAATGCACACTGGTATCAGGTGATTGCACACTAGTATCAGGTGATTGCACACTAGTATCAGGTGAATGCACACTAGTGTCAGGTGATTGCACACTAGTATCAGGTGATAGCACACACTCCAGCATAATCCAATCCACTGGGTACAAAATGCTCTGCTCCCCAATTTCCCATCTAACTTGCCACAGCAGTTACCTGTGCTGAATGATTGAATGAATGTTTGAGACTGGGCGCTGTGGCCATCCGTGGTAAACCAAGTGTGAGCTGCATTACAGGGTAGCTCAGGTGAGAAGTCTAATAGGACGTATTGTGTTCTATGGCAGATTACCCGTGCGACACAGCCATATATGTTGACCAAATGAAAATGTACAGGAGAACACATTCCCATTGTCATAAGTCCAGAAAATCACCATGTTTGTTTGATATAAGTCTAAGAGGGCAATTGGTTCTGTCGGACAGTGTTCAAGAAGTGGCTTTGCGTACTAGCAATGGCGCGTGTACGAAGAATTCTTCTTATCAATGAAATTATTCAGCGCACACTACTGCAATAGTAAGATACATGGGTAGCTTAGGGCAAAACATTTTATGACCAATGCAAATTTGCAAACAAGTCAGTAGCAATTACACTGGCGCAGTGCACATGGAACTAAATGCAGATAATCGCCCGTATGGCGAGTTGCACCGCCCCCATCCATAGCTGTTGTCATTATCAGCCCACTCTTCCTATACCACCTATACCTGGCGCAATAGAGCTCCGTGACATCCCTCTCACAAAACCTAAGTCTTTAGCACAGCATTTCAATTCAGTAATCACAGTTTCTCTCAAAAGGCCTCTGACCTGTGCCCCAGGCAGTGAGAGACTGACTACAGAGACTGACACACCTTTTATCAGCCTCCCACAGGTGGTCTGGCAATCAAGGCTGCTAATCAGCTTCTGTCTACCATACATCTGGGACAGATATATCTCCCCTTGACAGCCTTTCCAGGGCACTAGGGGGAGGGTTAGGGTTAGGCACTAGGGGGAGGGTTAGGGTTAGGTACTAGGGGGTGGGTTTGGGTTAGGTACTAGGGAGAGGGCTAGGGTTAAGCACTATGGGGAGAGTTAGGGTTAGGCACTAGGGGGAGGGATAGGATTAGACACTAGAGGGAGGGTTAGTTAGGCACTAGGGTTAGGCACTAGAGGGAGGGTTAGGCACTAGGGGGTGGGTTAGGGTTAGGCATTAGGGGGTGGGTTAGGATTAGGCACTAGGGGGAGGGTTAGGGTTAGGCAATAGGGGAAGGGTTAGGGTTAGGCACTAGGGGGAGGGTTAGTTAGGCACTAGGTTAGGGTTAGGCACTAGGGGGAGGGTTAGGGTTAGGCACTAAGGGGAAGGTTAGGAACTAGGTTGGGAGGGTTAGGTTTAGGCACTGTGGGAAGGGTTAGGAACTAGGGGGAGAGGTTAGGTTTAGGGTCCAGGGAGGAAGGGTTAGACCACCAGCATCAAAGCGCTGGCATCCCGTACCCAACCCCCTGAATGAGCCATTTGGAAACTTGGAAGGGGAGGGGAAAAGCATTCTAGATACAATAGATAATATTAATCCTGGTAACATCTGCACTTCCTATCCGTTAGGCTTAAAGCCCAAACCATTTAAATAGTATTTCTGAGAACCTGCTTAACACAGCATGATTATTGTAATGGGGAGAGAGAGAAAAGGAGGGAGAGAGAGAAAACAGGGGGGTGACAAAAAAGTGAGAGAGAGAAAATAAGAGGGGTATAGAGAGACTAGGGGGTATGAATATCAATGATGGCATTAATGCTCACACAGGTGTTTAGGATTCATTATTCTGAGGCATTCCTCCAGATCAGTCTCATGCATCACTGATCACCAGGGCCGGATTAAGGGGGGGGGGCAACAGAGGCGGTCGGCCCTGGGGCCCCACACATAGAGGGGCCCCCACACTGGTTCGGTTTGACCCTGCCGAGAAGGTGTCCAGTGGCACCTGTTCCTGGATTGAGGCTCACTGCCGCGATACGTTGTTACTGTATGCAGCAGCACAGTCAGTGCATACAGCGCAGAGCGGCTCCCAAGTCCTCTCATCGGCGTCATGTGACACATAACGTCCGTGGCGCTGATGAGAGGACTAGGTAGCACCTCTGCTGGGAGGTCACGCCCGCACGCCGTCACTCAGGTGAGTAATCAGTGGCGGAGCAATAGGCTCCGTGTGGTTTGGGGGTAGGAGGGCAGTAGGCTCATGGTGACTAGGGGGAAGGGAGGGGGGGTAGGCTCCGTGTGACTAAGGAGGGTGTGTGCTTATGTAGGCTCCATGTAGTTTGGGGGTAGGAGGGCAGTAGGCTCAGGGTGACTAGGGGGAAGGGAGGGGAGGGGAGGGTAGGCTCCGTGTGACTAAGGAGGGTGTATGCCTATGTAGGCTCCGTGTGGCTAGGGGGAAGGGGTGGGGGTGGCTTTGTAGGCTCTGTATGGCTTGAAGGGGGCCCCACAATTTAGTTACCCTGGGGCCTCCACGAGCCCTAATCCGGCCCTGCTGATCACATACAGTAAGCCTGATCATTATACTGCAGAAAAGAAAAGCTAGAAGGTGAAGTGACCAAGACAAAAGAAACAATAACCAAAGACCAGCACAGCAGTATTTGTTATCTGTTCTGAAAACATTAAAGTTTTGTTCAAAACAAGAAGAAAATAGCTGCCACTTTGTTAATGCTACCGAATATCCTTTCATACACAGTACAAGCTGGACAGAAGTAACACAGAGAAGGCAGAGTCGCAGCCCAGGGACTAAGGACCTTATTCAGAGGCGGCCGTACGGTCTACGACCGCACGGCCGTCTCGATGTTTGGCAAGTATGCATGCGCACGAGGGAGCCGGCTGGTAGTAGCGGGTCTCTTTCCAAAGGGGGCGAGCTGTTGATTGACAGCTCGCCCCGTCTGGAAGGCGGGCCGGGGGGGTGGTAGCCCAAACGGAGGCGTTCCCATGGGAACGCCTACCGTTTGGGGGAGGCCCCACAGACATCACTAGTGATGTCAGTGGAGAGCTTCCGGCTCTGACAGAGCCAGAAGCTCTCCGGGGCTTACGACAAGTGAGACCCTAGGGTCTCGTTGTAAGCCCCGATGGTCGTGATGGTCTCTGACCATCGCGCCCATCACCCGAGCGGTCGTTAGAGCTGTGGGTGTAAACCCACAGCCTAACGACTGCAACAGAGGCGGGCGGTCAGGATGCAAGTGGCCGCCCAGTTTCTGAGCGACCGCTTGCATCCTCCGACCGCCTCTGAATGAGGTCCTAAATGTAATAGGGTTCGAGTTTAGCAAATGTGCGAGTATAAAGCTATAGCAAACTCGCATGTTTCTCACATCCCCGCAACTCGCAATGCCAAAACTCGTATTCAAATGTTTTGCCATTGTGAGGAAACAACTAATGTAGTAGAGTGTGAGTTTTTAACTCGCACACTATCACTGACCTAAAACTTGGAAAATAATAGACCTCTTCAGGCTAACGAGTATAGCCTGAGCAGGTCCGAGTTACACAGAAACATGCAGAGATAAGTGAGATCCGTGCATGCTTCTCTGTTTAAAAATATAGTAAAATGTAAAAAATAAAAATGACATGGGTTCCCCCAAGAGCACGACCAGCACCAGGCTTTTGTGAGCCAGTCTTGGTTGTGGAAATACAGGGGAAAAATTTAGTAGGGGTTCCCTGTATTTTCCACAACCAGAACCGGACTCTTTCTGGCGGGGTGTAATGCCACAGCAGGGGGACCCTTTCACCTGGTCCCCCGGCCAAAGCATTCACACCTGACTGTTAGTAAGCCCAGGCCGAGTATCCCTGGGGAGGTGGGGACCCCCAATAAAGGTGTTCCCCCTCTCCAGTGCACCCCTGTGTGTGCTATCCCCGATTGACTGGGCGGTGGGTGCTGGGTTGATTGTGTAAAAAATAGATTGAATAATATTGTCTTTTACAGTAGAACTAGAGGCGAGGGAAGACTCAGCTGCAGCATTTCCCATAGAAATACATTGGCTGAGCGAGGCGAGCCTTAACTTCAATGGTGGGAACCACTACGTAACCTTTAGTAACCCCTCTGTACAGTGCAATACGTTACTGTTTGTTATTGTGTAATTTGTAGTAGGTCTATTCTATCCCATTGTATGGCAGTGTGGTCCCTTTCTGATGTCTCATAAATAAATAATTACAACAACACTTAACACTTGTAACAGTACAAAAACAACTATCAGTTGGTAATTTAAAAACCTCATTATATTATGTTTTAACAAAATCCTCTGTATTGTTGGATGTTGTCCATGTCAGGTCTCTAGTTTAATAGAGGGTTTTGTTGAGAAATAAAAACTAGCAAAGTAGCATCTGCGAATCATACTGACACCTGTTACATTAGACTCCGTGCGTGCTCCTGTAGCAGGTAGCCAGACAGCGCTGCAGCCACATACCCAGCAGGAGGCCAGACAGCGCTGCAACCACATACCCAGCAGGAGGCCAGACAGCGCTGCAGCCACATACCCAGCAGGAGGCCAAACAGCGCTGCAGCCACATACCCAGCAGGAGGCCAGACAGCGCTGCAGCCACATATCCAGCAGGAGGCCAGACAGCGCTGCAGCCACATATCCAGCAGGAAGCCAGACAGCGCTGCAGCCACATACCCAGGAGGCCAGACAGCGCTGCAGCCACATACCCAGCAGGAGGCCAGACAGCGCTGCAGCCACATACCCAGCAGGAGGCCAAACAGCGCTGCAGCCACATACCCAGCAGGAGGCCAGACAGCGCTGCAGCCACATATCCAGCAGGAGGCCAGACAGCGCTGCAGCCGCATACCGAGCAGGAGGCCAGACAGCGCTGCAGCCACATACCCAGCAGGAGACCAGACAGCGCTGCAGTCGCATACCGAGCAGGAGGCCAGACAGCGCTGCAGCCGCATACCGAGCAGGAGGCCAGACAGCGCTGCAGCCACATATCCAGCAGGAGGCCAGACAGCGCTGCAACCACATACCCAGCAGGTAGCCAGACAGCGCTGCAGCCACATACCCAGCAGGTAGCCAGACAGCGCTGCAGCCACATATCCAGCAGGAGGCCAGACAGCGCTGCAGCCACATACCCAGCAGGAGGCCAGACAGCGCTGCAGCCACATACCCAGCAGGAGGCCAGACAGCGCTGCAGCCACATACCCAGCAGGAGGCCAGACAGCGCTGCAGCCACACACCCAGCAGGAGGCCAGACAGCGCTGCAGCCGCATACCGAGCAGGAGGCCAGACAGCGCTGCAGCCGCATACCGAGCAGGAGGCCAGACAGCCCTGCAGCCACATATCCAGCAGGAGGCCAGACAGCGCTGCAGCCACATACCCAGCAGGTAGCCAGACAGCACTGCAGCCACATACCCAGCAGGAGGCCAGACAGCGCTGCAGCCACATACCCAGCAGGTAGCCAGACAGCGCTGCAGCCACATACCCAGCAGGAGGCCAGACAGTGCTGCAGCCACATACCCAGCAGGTAGCCAGACAGCGCAGCAGTCACATACCCAGCAGGTAGCCAGACAGCGCTGCAGCCACATATCCAGCAGGAGGCCAGACAGCACTGCAGCCACATACCTAGCAGGAGGCCAGACAGCGCTGCAGCCACATACCCAGCAGGAGGCCAGACAGCGCTGCAGCCACATACCGAGCAGTAGGCCAGACAGCGCTGCAGCCACATACCGAGCAGGAGGCCAGACAGCACTGCAGCCACATACCCAGCAGGAGGCCAGACAGCGCTGAAGCCACATACCCAGCAGGTAGCCAGACAGCGCTGCAGCCACATACCCAGCAGGTAGCCAGACAGCGCTGCAGCCACATATCCAGCAGGAGGCCAGACAGCGCTGCAGCCACATACCCAGCAGGAGGCCAGACAGCGCTGCAGCCACATACCCAGCAGGAGGCCAGACAGCGCTGCAGCCACATACCCAGCAGGAGGCCAGACAGCGCTGCAGCCACATACCCAGCAGGTAGCCAGACAGCGCTGCAGCCACATACCCAGCAGGAGGCCAGACAGCGCTGCAGCCACATACCCAGCAGGAGGCCAGACAGCGCTGCAGCTACATACCCAGCAGGAGGCCAGACAGCGCTGCAGCCACATACCCAGCAGGAGGCCAGACAGTGCTGCAGCCGCATACCGAGCAGGAGGCCAGACAGCGCTTCAGCCGCATACCCAGCAGGAGGCCAGACAGCGCTGCAGCCGCATACTCAGCAGGAGGCCAGACAGCGCTGCAGCCACATACCCAGCAGCAGGCCAGACAGCGCTTCAGCCGCATACCCAGGAGGAGGCCAGACAGCGCTGCAGCCCCATACCGAGCAGGAGGCCAGACAGCGCTGCAGCAGCATACTCAGCAGGCCAGACAGCGCTGCAGCCACATATCCAGCAGGAGGCCAGACAGCGCTGCAGCCACATATCCAGCAGGAGGCCAGACAGCGCTGCAGCCACATATCCAGCAGGAGGCCAGACAGCGCTGCAGCCACATATCCAGCAGGAGGCCAGACAGCGCTGCAGCCACATACCCAGCAGGAGGCCAGACAGCGCTGCAGCCACATATCCAGCAGGAGGCGAGACAGCGCTGCAGCCCCATACCGAGCAGGAGGCCAGACAGCGCTGCAGCAACATACCAAGCAGGAGGCCAGACACCACTTCAGCCGCATACCCGGCAGGAGGCCAGACAGCGCTGCAGCCACATACCCAGCAGGAGGCCAGACAGCGCTGCAGCCGCATACTCAGCAGGAGGCCAGACAGCGCTGCAGCCCCATACCGAGCAGGAGGCCAGACAGTGCTGCAGCCGCATACTCAGCAGGCCAGACAGCGCTGCAGCCACATATCCAGCAGGAGGCCAGACAGCGCTGCAGCCACATACCCAGCAGGAGGCCAGACAGCGCTGCAGCCACATATCCAGCAGGAGGCCAGACAGAGCTGAGCCACATACCCAGCAGGAGGCCAGACAGCGCTGCAGCCACATATCCAGCAGGAGGCCAGACAGCGCTGCAGCCACATACCGAGCAGGAGGCCAGACAGCGCTGCAGCCACATATCCAGCAGGAGACCAGACAGCGCTGCAGCCACATATCCAGCAGGAGGCCAGACAGCGCTGCAGCCACATACCCAGCAGGTAGCCAGACAGCGCTGCAGCCACATACCCGGCAGGAGGCCAGACAGCGCTGCAGCCACATACTCAGCAGGAGGCCAGACAGCGCTGCAGTCACATATCCAGCAGGAGGCCAGACAGCGCTGCAGCCACATACCCAGCAGGAGGCCAGACAGCGCTGCAGCCACATACCGAGCAGGAGGACAGACAGCGCTGCAGCCGCATACCGAGCAGGAGGCCAGACAGCGCTGCAGCCACATACCTAGCAGGCGGCCAGACAGCGCTGCAGCCGCATACCGAGCAGGAGGCCAGACAGCGCTGCAGCCACATATCCAGCAGGAGGCCAGACAGCGCTGCAGCCACATACCCAGCAGGAGGCCAGACAGCGCTGCAGCCACATACCCAGCAGGAGGCCAGACAGCGCTGCAGCCACATACCCAGCAGGAGGCCAGACAGCGCTGCAGCCACATACCCAGCAGGAGGTCAGACAGCGCTGCAGCCACATACCAAGCAGGAGGCCAGACAGCGCTGCAGCCACATATCCAGCAGGAGGCCAGACAGCGCTGCAGCCGCATACCGAGCAGGAGGCCAGACAGCACTGCAGCCCCATACCCAGCAGGTAGCCAGACAGCGCTGCAGCCACATACCCAGCAGGAGACCAGACAGCGCTGCAGCCACATACCCAGCAGGAGGCCAGACAGCGCTGCAGCCACATACCGAGCAGGAGGCCAGACAGAGCTGCAGCCACATACCCAGCAGGAGGCCAGACAGCGCTGCCGCCACATACCGAGCAGGAGGCCAGACAGCGCTGCAGCCACATACCGAGCAGGAGGCCAGACAACGCTGCAGCCACATATCAAGCAGAAGCCAGACAGCACTGCAGCCACATAGCGAGCAGGAAGCCAGACAGCGCTGCAGCCACATACCCAGCAGGCGGTCAGACAGCGCTGCAGCCACCTACCGAGCAGGAGGCCAGACAGCGCTGCAGCCACATACCCAGCAGGAGGCCAGACAGAGCTGCAGCCACATACCCAGCTAGAGCCAGACAGCGCCGCAGCCACATACCTAGCAAGCAGCCAGATAGCGCTGCAGCCACATATTCAGCAGGAGGCCAGACAGCGCTGCAGCCACATACCCAGCAGGAGGCCATACAGCGCTGCAGCCACATATCCAGCAGGAGGCCAGACAGCGCTGCAGCCACATACCGAGCAGGAGGCCAGACAGCGCTGCAGCCACATATCCAGCAGGTAGCCAGACAGCGCTGCAGCCACATACCCAGCAGGAGGCCAGACAGCGCTGCAGCCACATATCCAGCAGGAGGCCAGACGGCGCTGC
The DNA here is from genome assembly GCA_031769625.1 of Taudactylus pleione. Taxonomy (NCBI): domain Eukaryota; kingdom Metazoa; phylum Chordata; class Amphibia; order Anura; family Myobatrachidae; genus Taudactylus; species Taudactylus pleione. The sequence goes on from JAUIMM010001238.1 coordinate 618,333, forward strand.
AGCCACATAGCCAGCAGGAGGCCAGACAGCGCTGCAGCCACATATCCAGCAGGTAGCCAGACAGCGCTGCAGCCACATACCCAGCAGGAGGCCAGACAGCGCTGCAGCCACATATCCAGCAGGAGGCCAGACGGCGCTGCAGCCACATACCCAGCAGGAGACCAGACAGCGCTGCAGCCATACCCAGCAGGAGGCCAGACAGCGCTGCAGCCACATATCCAGCAGGAGGCCAGACAGTGCTGCAGCAACATACCCAGCAGGAGGCCAGACAGCGCTGCAGCCACATACCGAGCAGGAGGCCAGACAGCGCTGCAGCCACATACCCAGCAGAAGCCAGACATCGCTGCAGCCACATACCCAGCAGGAGGCCAGACAGCGCTGCAGCAACATACCCAGCAGGAGGCCAGACAGCGCTGCAGCCACATACCGAGCAGGAGGCCAGACAGCGCTGCAGCCACATATCCAGCAGGAGGCCAGACAGCGCTGCAGCCACATACCCAGCAGGAGGCCAGACAGCGCTGCAGCCACATACCGAGCAGGAGGCCAGACAGCGCTGCAGCCACATACCCAGCAGGAGGCCAAACATTGCTGCAGCCACATACCCAGCAGAAGCCAGACAGTGCTGCAGCCACATACCGAGCAGGAGGCCAGACAGCGCTGCAGCCACATACCCAGCAGGAGGCCAGACAGCGCTGCAGCCACATACCGAGCAGGAGGCCAGACAGCGCTGCAGCCACATACCCAGCAGGAGGCCAGACAGCGCTGCAGCCACATACCCAGCAGGAGGCCAAACATTGCTGCAGCCACATACCCAGCAGAAGCCAGACAGCGCTGCAGCCACATACCGAGCAGGAGGCCAAACATTGCTGCAGCAACATACCCAGCCTCCTGGATAACTTGTGACAGGCGTCCGAGTGATGAGATGTCACCTCCTCTGTACCACTGATGTTGAATAATAAAAACCGAAATTTCCAGCCTGGAAATTACAGGTAAGAAACGCATTGGAGTTACCACTTAGGGCCGTATTCAATTAGCAGCAGAAACTGTGGGGGGTTTTTTTCGAAAAAAAATCTGCAACATTTTCACAATAAAAAAGATCCAAATCAGCAAACAGGCGATTATGGAGAAAAAACTGGAGAAAAGTTTCTCCATCCCAGACCACGAAAAAAAAAATGTGGGATTTCTTTTAGAACCCTTTTGGATACCCCCCTAATGATAAATTACCCTTGTTTTTGTAAGTTGCGTACTTTGGTGAAAAACAACTACGCAAATTTTGGGTTAAAAAAAAAATTGTTGAAAATGATAGAAAGCATTATTTTTTTCTAGGAATAACTGTTCCACGTAAATTGGGGGTACGTTAAAATGGGTGCAAGTATATGTTCATGTCGTAAAAACGCAATTTTAAAATTTTTATGTTTTTCGTCAAAGTACGCAGCTTAGGAAAAAATGTTGGGGCAATTAATCATTAGGGGGGTTGTCCAAAGGGTTCTGAAAGAAATCCCCAAATTTTTTTGCAAAAATTAGAGATCTAGCATTTTTTTTGTCCTGGTCTGGGATGGATAAAACTTTTCTACATTTTTTGCCGAAAATTTCCCTTTTTTGGGGGGAAAATTTCACCTTTTTTTGTCGAAAAACATCAGTTTTTGCAGATGGCAAAAAAAACGTCCGTTTTCAACGCTAATTGAATATGGCCCTTAGCCAGGCAGCGGAGCTAATAGTAATATTTGGAGTAATGGTACATAGAGGAATTTAGCTAATTCTAGGCTGAGAACACAAATAAATAAATCTATTTCCTATAAAGAATATTTTCTGACCTTGCTGTGAAGTTTGCACTCCCATTATATAAGGGTAAATATATCGATTTTCCATGGGATAATTAAACGCATGCTACTGGGGTTTCTACATCACCTGTGAGATATACCTGCTGCATTAGCAAAGACTAAGAAAGTTGTAGTATCTACCTCTCCCTGAGGTCACTCAGGGGCTAATTTATTTATTAAGTAGTTTTGCACAAAATCCCCCGAAAGAGGACGCAAAATGTAAGTAAAAGAAGGGACTCATATAGATGGCGGCCTCCGTCTCTCCCCCTCAGTAATAGGACTCCTATAGATGGCGGCCTCTGTCTCTCCCCCCCCAGTAATAGGACTCCTATGGATGGCGGCCTCTGTCTGTCCCCCTCAGTAATGGGATTCATATAGATGGCGGCCTTTGTCTCTCCCCCTTAGTAATGGGACTCATATAGATGGCGGCCTTTGTCTCTCCCCCTTAGTAATGGGACTCATATAGATGGCGGCCTCCGACTCTCCCCTCAGTAATGGGTCTCCTATAGATGGCGGCCTCTGTCTCTCCCCCTCAGTAATGGGACTCATATAGATGGCGGCCTCTGTCTCTACCCCTCAGTAATGGGACTCCTAGAGATGGCGGCCTCTGTCTCTCCTCCGCAGTAATAGGACTCCTATAGATGGCGGCCTCTGTCTCTCCCCCTCAGTAATAGGACTCCTACAGATGGTGGCCTCTGTCTCTCCCCCTCAGTAATAGGACTCCTATAGATGGCAGCCTCTGTCTGTCCCCCTCAGTAATGGGATTCATATAGATGGCGGCCTCTGTCTCTCCCACTCAGTAATGAGACTCCAATAGATGGCGGCCTCTGTCTCTCCCCCTCAGTAATGGGACTCATATAGATGGAGGCCTCTGTCTCTCCTCCTCAGTAATGGGACTCATATAGATTGCGGCCTCTGACTCTCCCCCTCAGTAATGGGACTCCTATAGATGGCGGCCTCTGTCTTTACCCCTCAGTAATGGGACTCCTATAGATGGCGGCCTCTGTCTCTCCCCCTCAGTAATAGGACTCCTATAGATGGCGGCCTCTGTCTCTCCCCCTCAGTAATAGGACTCCTATAGATGGTGGCCTCTGTCTCTCCCCCTCAGTAATGGGATTCATATAGATGGCGGCCTATGTCTCTCCCACTCAGTAATGGGACTCATATAGATGGCGGCCTCTGTCTCTCCCCCTCAGTAATGGGACTCATATAGATGGCGGCCTCTGACTCTCCCCCTCAGTAATGGGACTCATATAGATGGCGGCCTCTGACTCTCCTCCTCAGTAATGGGACTCATATAGATGGCGGCCTCTGTCTCTCCCCCTCAGTAATGGGACTCATATAGATGGCGGCCTCTGACTCTCCTCCTCAGTAATGGGACTCATATAGATGGCGGCCTCTGTCTCTCCCCCTCAGTAATGGGACTCATATAGATGGCGGCCTCTGTCTCTTCCCCTCAGTAATGGGACTCATATAGATGGCGGCCTCTGTCTCTCCCCCTCACTAATGGGACTCATATAGATGGTGGCCTCTGTCTCTCCCCCTCAGTAATGGGACTCATATAGATGGCGTCCTCTGACTCTCCCCCTCAGTAATGGGACTCCTATAGATGGCGGCCTCTGTCTCTCCCCCTCAGTAATGGGACTCATATGGATGGTGGCCTCTGTCTCTCCCCCTCAGTAATGGGACTCATATAGATGCCGGCCTCTGACTCTCCCCCTCAGTAATGGGACTCCTATAGATGGCGGCCTCTGTCTCTCCCCCTCAGTAATGGGACTCATATAGATGCCGGCCTCTGTCTCTCCCCCTCAGTAATGGGACTCCTATAGATGGCGGCCTCTGTCTCTCCCCCACACTGATATGATCCATCTCCCGCTCACACAGGCACAGCTGAGGTCATCAGTGAGCTCGGCACTGTCTGATTACAGCCTTTGTGAAGTGAGCTGAGGGTCAGGGGATGATCTCCAACATTAGGACTGTCAAAGGAGATCTTGGCCTCTGCCCCCTCCCTCCAACGGCGGCGACATGACTCTGTTTTTGTAAATAGAGGCCGTTGCCGCCCCCCCTCACTATCCACAAATGGCAGCAGACTGTCAATCACTGACAGTCTGCTGCCGCTCTGTGTGCAATCAAGCAGGACCCGTTCTGAACATGCGCAGAAAGATAATCGTGAATCTGCGTTCAACATTGCACGTAACTAAATCAGGCCCAGCGTGCAGAAAATAAGAAAATCTCCACCTAAAGTGGAATTTCCAACATTAGGAAGAACCCCCTCAGGTAGGAGCTGATTGGTCCCACCCCCTCCTCCCTCCTCCCCCTCTCCCTCCTCCTCACTGCATGCTGAAATCTTCTCACCTGTGGAGGTGCTTCAGATGTAGGACTACCATGTAAGATTCACGAGCTGCCAATAGGGATGGAGCACAGTAGCAGCAGAAAAGACATTATCTAGTGACATTCCATTTTCACTGAATGGTGTGTGCAGTGGATGTTATAACGTACGTGGGCACTATAATGTGGCGCAATCTGAATTGAACTGGGGGCACTGTGTAGCATAATATCTACTGGCAGCTCTACAAAGTGGCAAAAGATGAACTGGGGCCATTACGTGGTAAAATATGAACTACGTCACTCGAAAGGGGTTCAAAAAGACCTAGGGCTCAACTGTGGGGCATAAAAAAAACTAGGGCACCACAATAAGGTATAAAAAGATCTAGCGCACCACTATAGGGCATAAAACAATCTAGGGCACTATTATCGGGCATAAAATGATCTAGGGCACCACTATAGGGCATAAAACGACCTAGGGAGCTATTATGGGGCACAAAACAATCTAGGGCACTATTATGGGGAATAAAACGATCTAGGGCACTACTATGGGGCATAAAACGATCTAGGGCACTATTATGGGGCATAAAATTATCTAGGGCACTATTATGCGGCATAAAACGATCTAGGGCACTATTATGGGGCATAAAACAATCTAGGGCACTATTATGGGGCATAAAATGATCTAGGACACCACTATAGGGAATAAGACGATCTAGGGCACTATTATGGGCATAAAATAATCTAGGGCAATATTATGGGGCATAAAACAATCTAGGACAATATTATGGGGCATAAACAATCTAGGGCACTATTATGGGGCATAAAACGATCTAGGGCACTATTATGGGGCATAAAATGATCTAGGACACCACTATAGGGAATAAGACGATCTAGGGAACTATTATGGGCATAAAATTATCTAGGGCAATATTATGGGGCATAAACAATCTAGGGCACTATTATGAGGCATAAAATTAAGAACTGCTGTGGAGGGAGGTGTCTCTATAGAAGCATTAGGGTGGGGCCCCTTCAAAATGTTGCTATGGGACCCACAAAGTTCTGATTACACCCCTGATTCTAGTTTTCTAGTTACCACTTTTATTAGTGTAAAGGGGCTCATAAGAAAAGGAAGTGCAAAGTACGTGTGATGAGGTTAGTGATTCCTGAGCCTGTGTAAGTGTGTGTGAGCCTGTGATGGTACTCCATGTTACTGATGGTATCTCAGTCTTGTGTAGTCACTGTGTGTGATGAGGTTAGTAATTCCTGAGTAAGGTCAGAGCCTGTGTAAGTGTGTGTGAGGCTGTGATGGTACTCCATGTTACTGATGGTTTCTCAGTCTTGTGTAATCACTGCGTGTGATGAGGTTAGTAATTCCTGAGTAAGGTCAGAGCCTGTGTAAGTGTGTGTGAGGCTGTGAAGGTACTCCATGTTACTGATGGTTTCTCAGTCTTGTGTAATCACTGCGTGTGATGAGGTTAGTAATTCCTGAGTAAGGTCAGAGCCTGTGTAAGTGTGTGTGAGCCTGTGATGGCAGCCCATGTTACTGATGGTTTCTCAGTCTTGTGTAATCACTGTGTGTGATGAGGTTAGTAATTCCTGAGTAAGGTCAGAGCCTGTATAACTGTGTGTGAGGCTGTGATGGTACTCCATGTTACTGATGGTGTCTCAGTCTTGTGTAGTCACTGTGTGTGATGAGGTTAGTAATTCCTGAGTAAGGTCAGAGCCTGTGTAAGTGTGTGTGAGGCTGTGATGGTACTCCATGTTACTGATGGTATCTCAGGCTTGTGTAGTCACTGCAAGCTTAAATCTTCTCACCTGTGGAGGTGCTTCAGATGTAGGACTACCATGTAAGATTCACAAGCTGCCAATAGGGATGGAGCACAGTAGCAGCAGAAAAGACATTATCTAGTGACATTCCATTTTCACTGAATGGTGTGTGCAGTGGATGTTATAATGTACGTGGGCACTATAATGTGGCGCAATCTGAATTGAACTGGGGGCACTGTGTGGCATAATATCTACTGGCAGATCTACAATGTGGCATAAGATGAACTGGGGCCATTACGTGGTAAAATATGAACTATGTAACTATCTATGGGGCTCAAAAAGACCTAGGGCTCGACTGTGGGGCAAAAAAAAAACAAGGGAACCACAATACGGTATAAAAAGATCTAGGGCACCACTATAGGGCATACAACAATCTAGGGCACGATTATCGGGCATAAAACGATCTAGGGTACCACTATAGGGCATAAAACGACCTAGGGAACTATTATGGGTCACAAAACAATCTAGGGCACTATTATGGGGCATAATACAAACTAGGGCACCATTATAGGGCACAAAACGATCTAGGGCACTATTATGGGGCATAAAATGAACTACGGCACTATTATGGGGCATAAATCAATCTAGGGCACTATTATGGGGCATAATAAAAATCTAGAGCACCACTATAGGGCATAAAATGATCTAGGGCACTATTATGGGGTATAAAACGATCTAGGACACCACTATAGGGAATAAAACGTTCTATGGCACTATTATGGAGCATAAAACTATCTAGGGCACTATTATGGGGCATAAAACAATCTAGGGCACTATTATGGGCCATAAAATGATCTAGGACAACACTATAGGGAATAAAACGTTCTACGGCACTATTATGGAGCATAAAACTACCTAGGGCACTATTATGAGGCATAAAACGATCTAGGGCACTATTATGGGGCATAAAACGATTTAGGGCACTATAATGGGGCATAAAACAATCTAGGGCACTAATATGGAGCATAAAACGATCTAGGGCACTATTATGGGGTATAAAATTATCTCGGACACAATTATGAGGCATAAAACGATCTAGGGCACCACTATAGGGCATAAAATTATCTAGGGCACTATTATGGGGCATAAAACGATCTAGGACACCACTATAGGGAACAAAACGATCTAGGGCACTATTATGGGGCATAAAATTATCTAGGGCGCTATTATAGGGCATAAAATGATCTAGGGCACCACTATAGGGCATAAAATGATCTAGGGCACTATTATGGGGCATAAAACGATCTAGGACACAACTATAGGGAATAAAACGATCTAGGGCACTATTATGGGGCATAAAACGATCTAGGGCACTATTATGGCGCATAAAACGATCTAGAACACAACTATAAGGAATAAAACGATCTAGGGCAAAATTATGGGGCATAAAATTATCTAGGGCACTATTATGGGGCATAAAACAATCTAGGGCACTATTATGGGGCATAAAACGATCTAGGACACCACAATAGGTAATAAAACGTTCTACGGCACTATTATGGAGCATAAAACTATCTAGGGCACTATTATGGGGCATAAAACAATCTAGGGCACTATTATGGGGCATAAAACGATCTAGGACACCACTATAGGGAATAAAACGTTCTACGGTACTATTAAGGAGCATAAAACTATCTAGGGCACTATTATGAAGCATAAAACGATCTAGGGCACTATTATGGGGCACAAAATGATCTAGGGCACTATAATGGGGCATAAAACGATCTAGGGCAGTATTATGGGGCATAAAATGATCTAGGACACCACTATAGGGAATAAGACAATCTAGGGCACTATTATGGGCATAAAATAATCTAGGGCAATATTATGGGGTATAACACAATCTAGGGCAATATTATGGGGCATAAACAATCTAGGGCACTATTATGGGGCATAAAACGATCTAGGGCACTATTATGGGGCATAAAATGATCTAGGACACCACTATAGGGAATAAGACGATCTAGGGAACTATTATGGGCATAAAATAATCTAGGGCAATATTATGGGGCATAAAACAATCTAGGGCAATATTATGGGGCATAAACAATCTAGGGCACTATTATGGGGCATAAAACAATCTAGGGCACTATTATGAGGCATAAAATTAAGAACTGCTGTGGAAGGAGGTGTCTCTATAGAAGCATTAGGGTGGGGCCCCTTCAAAATGTTGCTATGGGACCCACAAAGTTCTGATTACACCCCTGATTCTAGTTACCACTTTTATTAGTGTAAAGGGGCTCATAAGAAAAGGAAGTGCAAAGTGCGTGTGATGAGGTTAGTAATTCCTGAGTAAGGTCAGAGCCTGTGTAAGTGTGTGTGAGGCTGTGATGGTACTCCATGTTACTGATGGTGTCTCAGTCTTGTGTAGTCACTGTGTGTGATGAGGTTAGTAATTCCTGAGTAAGGTCAGAGCCTGTGTAAGTGTGTGTGAGGCTGTGATGGTACTCCATGTTACTGATGGTGTCTCAGTCTTGTGTAATCACTGTGTGTGATGAGGTTAGTAATTCCTGAGTAAGGTCAGAGCCTGTGTAAGTGTGTGTGAGGATGTGATGGTACTCCATGTTACTGATGGTATCTCAGTCTTGTGTAATCACTGTGTGTGATGAGGTTAGTGATTCCTGAGTAAGGTCAGAGCCTGTGTAAGTGTGTGTGAGGCTGTGATGGTACTCCATGTTACTGATGGTATCTCAGTCTTGTGTAATCACTGTGTGTGATGAGGTTAGTAATTCCTGAGTAAGGTCAGAGCCTGTGTAAGTGTGTGTGAGGCTGTGATGGTACTCCATGTTACTGATGGTATCTCAGTTTTATGTAATCACTGTGTGTGATGAGGTTAGTAATTCCTGAGTAAGGTCAGAGCATGTGTAAGTGTGTGTGACGATGTGATGGTACTCCATGTTACTGATGGTATCTCAGTCCTGTGTAATCACTGTGTATGATGAGGTTAGTAATTCCTGAGTAAGGTCAGAGCCTGTGTAAGTGTGTGTGAGGCTGTGATGGTACTCCATGTTACTGATGGTTTCTCAGTCTTGTGTAATCACTGTGTGTGATGAGGTTAGTAATTCCTGAGTAAGGTCAGAGCCTGTGTAAGTGTGTGTGAGGATGTGATGGTACTCCATGTTACTGATGGTCTCTCAGTCTTGTGTAATCACTGTGTGTGATGAGGTTAGTAATTCCTGAGTAAGGTCAGAGCCTGTGTAAGTGTGTGTGAGGCTGTGCTGGTACTCCATGTTACTGATGGTTTCTCAGTCTTGTGTAATCACTGTGTGTGATGAGGTTAGTAATTCCTGAGTAAGGTCAGAGCCTGTGTAAGTGTGTGTGAGGATGTGATGGTACTCCATGTTACTGATGGTTTATCAGTCTTGTGTAATCACTGTGTGTGATGAGGTTAGTGATTCCTGAGTAAGGTCAGAGCCTGTGTAAGTGTGTGTGAGGCTGTGATGGTACCGATGTTACTGATGGTTTCACAGTCTTGCTAAACAGTACGTATGTGTGCTAAGTAAAGTGGGCGTCCTTATGTAGTGCTGCGACGGGATGCGATCGCAATGGATTAGCATACTACCGCAGTTGTACTGTGGGCCTGATTCAGACCCGCTCGCTAAGATGCATACTCTCGCTGCTGGCGATGGTTTGTAGTGTGTATACATTGTGCACGTGCGCATACCTTAGCGAAAGTTCACAATGCGTTCGCTCGCTGCTCATATACAGCCCAGCAGAGTGAGTGACAGGAGAAGTCGTCTGTAGGTGGTAACAGGGGCTGGCCATTAAAAACGGGGGAGTGGACTTGCAAACGCAGACGTGCCTGAGCATCTCAGCAGCGTGTTAGAGGTGTGTATAATTATAAGATATCGTCATAGTACACGTCCCCCGACTTGTTCTTACACTGAAGTGCTCGCAGTGATTGCGGCAGAGTATGGTCAGCCTCAAGGCCTGCGATCGCATCCGATGTACCGATGGTTGCTTACACTTCCTGGACATGACGTGCATAAGTGGGTGTCTTAAAAAAGGCTGGTGGGTGTCTGCATACACTATGTGAACGCTCTCTAAGTAATACTGGGCGTGCAAATGCATTGCTGTGCTGTAGCACTGCCGACTCAATTTGCATAGACATCGTGCGAGCGATCGCATCTAGCGGTTGGCTCAGAATCAGGCCCTGTGTGCGTAATCCGTTCCGTGGTGAATCAGGCCTAGAATTCGTGCCTGTCTGCGCTCCAATGCAAAATACCAGCCATTAATAAGTCCTAAGCCACCAGAATGGTTTTATACCTAATAAGATAATAAGAACAGCTCAATCAGTTAATAAAAATAGGACACACTGATAGCAAGTAAAAAACTAATTATACAATTAAATTAACAAAAGAAGTAATGTATTTCTGACCAGCGACACCCTGCAAAACCCCCTTGGGGCTAAGTCGCTTCCAGCTGCTGGTGTGTGGGATTCAGCCGGATTTATCCAATGAGGCATATACAGCTGAGATATGTTTAGCAGAAATGCCGGATGTGATCTAGTCTGCAAAGTCCTACAGAATAAACACTGATTGAAATTAGCTGGAGGAGGAGAGTTACGCAAAAAATATTACCAGCACAAAACGCAGATACTCAGGAAAATACGAGCTACTACCGTGCGTTACAGGCTGGTCACTAAATACGGATTTAGGGGCCTAGGCAATGGCACAATTATTAACAGACTGTATCGGGGCAAAAATTCCTCTTCTATGTAATGAAGATAAATTGAAGTGACATCAGGAGTTAGATCCCTAGATCCTGGCCGCACTCTGAGAAGTTCTGTGAAGGATCTGACACTGAGCATGTGCACACTGTCAGATCCGGAAGCCAGATGGAGGCTGTAGAAGAGGGATCGTAAAATCCCCCTCCCCCGAACCTGCCTGCATAGGCATAAAGATGTTTACGCCATCTGAGGATGGCGTAAACCAACGGGGCCAAACTTACGAAAAGCTTTGCTTTTTGGAGTTTGGTACATAGGGGTCAGACCATAGTGCCCATTGATAATAATGGGGACTGCGATCGGCAGCGCTAATTAGCGTGCTGCAGCAGATTCACACAGCAATAATTTATCACATTATGCAGACACCGCTGTTTCCACATCATTTTAGGAAAAAAACGCTTGATAAATAGGCCCCTTAAAGTGGAACTAAAGTAAAAAAAAACTGCCCAGAAAATTACCACACGAATTTCATTCCTTGGAAGCTTCTTATCCTGAGAGTGGTTGATAAACTCAACGTAAAGGAAACATTGAAACGAAGAACTGTATCCTAATCTGACAAGGGCGACAGTCTGTCTGCAGGGACGTATTTATTGGCTCATGGTATTGCAGGGACGTATTTATTGGCTCATGGTATTGCAGGGACGTATTTATTGGCTTTGCAGGATTGCACTGATTGGGCTTTGGGGCCGTCAGGGGGACCTGCATCCAGATCACCATAATGCTTGGCTGAAAGTTGAGTAAACCTTTGTATTTGGTCTTGGTGAGTTTCGGAAGGAATCATTCTTTAAGGCCGTGGTTCTCAAACTTTCTCAGTTGGAGGCACTCTTAGGGTCTCCATCATTTTTTCAAGGCACCCCTAAGCCAAAATAATTACAGAGCAGTCCCGTTTTCTAAGTAGTTGGGTCAAAATAACGTAATTTAAAAAAAAAAGAAAAACTGCTATTCTTACCCAATGCCCCCTCAGTCTCTCTCCTATTGCCCCCTCCATCTCTCTCCTATTGCCCCCTGTCTCTCTCCTATTGCCCCCTCCACCTCTCTCCTATTGCCCCCTCTATCTCTCTCCTATTGCCCACTCCATCTCTCTCCCATTGCCCCCTCTGTCTCTCTCCCATTGCCCCCTCCATCTCTCTCCTATTGCCCCTTCTGTCTCTCTCTCCCATTGCCCCCTCCATCTCTCTCCTATTGCCCCCTCCATCTCTCTCCCATTGCCCCCTCCGTCCCTCTCCTATTGCCCCCTCCATCTCCCTCCCATTGCCCCCTCCATCTCTCTCCTATTGCCCCTTCTGTCTCTCTCTCCCATTGCCCCCTCTATCTCTCTCCTATTGCCCCTTCCATCTCTCTCCCATTGCACCCTCCGTCCTTCTCCTATTGCCCCTTCTGTCTCTCTCCTATTGCCCCCTCCATCTCTCTCCTATTGCCCCCTCCATCTCTCTCCCATTGCCCCCTCCATCCCTCTCCTATTGCCCCCTCCATCCCTCTCCTATTGCCCCCTCTGTCTCTCTCTCCTATTGCTTCTCTGTCTCTCTCCCATTGCCCTCTCCATGTCTCTCCATTTACTCTATCCCAGTCTCTCATTTGCCCCTCTCCATGTCCCCGCCCCCTTACTTACCTTTAGTTGTGATGGTCAGCGCCGTTCTGCAGCATCGCTCCTCAGATCAGACACTTCCTGTCTTATCTCCCACAATGCACTGCGTGGTAGGTTGCAGGACCCTATTAGCGACAGGCAGCCTGTCAGTGACGGCTCTACCCCTGCTCACCACAACTCCCCCTCCCACCTACCCACTGCCACACGGCTCTACTCCACAATGCCAACCCCTCTCCCTCCCATGCAATAAAAAATAATTATTTTACACCAAAAGATAAAAATGACACTGGCGGGCCTCTTTAAGCCAGCGGGTGCCACAGCACCACGGTAACGCCACAGCACCACGGTAACGCCACAGCACCACGGTAACGCCAGTGAGCTGCTGCGCACAGTTGGGAACCACTGCTTTAAGGGGTTACAGCGCCAATTGGAACACTAACCAAAGGATACATACTTTACTTTCTCTAGTTCAACAATCTAAGCGTTTGCTGAAGTACTGCGCCGCCCATAGGTGGGAGCAGGTATTATACTACCTACCAGAGGCCATGCATCAGTACGTACAGCCAGACCCTCAGGAGCATTGGGTAACAGGAGAAAACAATACTACTTTCAGTGCTTATTCTGCCTGCCCATTGGCTGACTACTAACAAGATAGAAAATGGAAAGAGATTCTGGGTGTGCACCTACAATGATTTATCTGATGTGTCTCATGCTGTGATGCGAGTGGAATACATGGAAAGTCGGCATGTGCAGATGTAGTTACAGCGCACGGTTACGCCTCACAGCCTGCACCATTATTCTCTATGTAGATTCGCTGCAATATGTATATCTATAAAAAAGGTGCCTTTTGCAGGAAAACCCCAAATATATCTGCAATAGCATCTCCTGAAGCTGCCAAACAAGCAGTTTTGTTACCAACCCGCAGCATTGACTTTTAAGGCACAAGGTTTATCAGAGACTACACTAGCAACAAAAGGTAATAATTAGGTAAAAAAAAGTGACAGCATTACCATCTTAAACAGCCTATATTACCATACAATCCAACAATGATATGGGCACATAGCAAAGTACTGTACATTACTGCAGCACCCAGAGAGCTATATATAACACTAAGACACCCACGGCCAGGATGACGCTGATTCTGTATTATTTGTTACCATTAAGCATAAATTGCTAAGTCTCAAGTATTGCTGCCCAGTGCCTCATGCCTCAATTGTGTCACCGATTACTATTAAGCTCAATGCTCCCAACACACATTAATGGCTGCCATTTATATTGCGCCATAAGACCAAGCACAAAATCCTCCATAGTGGCGCAGAGAACCACTTACGAACTGCGAGCTGGAAAAAGTTTTCCTCCCATAATTACCCATAATGTGCGCAGCCACTAATACCACTTTCAAACTTAAAATCCTGGCTTCAACCCGGCTCGGACCCGGGACACTGAGCACGGTTTGAGGCCGGGGCTACCTCTTTCACACTTAAGGGGGGTGGCCCAGTTTTCTCCCGGGTCATCATCCTTCACACCGGACCCGGGTCTTGAAGTGACCTGGGACTTACGGCATTCAGTGGGCGCTCTGAGGTGATCTCATCTCCAAGCGCCACTATCCCCGGCCAATCAGTTTGTTTTAGGCGTGACCCGGGTCATCAAGACCCGGGTCACACCTTTCACACTCAAGCAGGGTCGTCGACCCAGGTTGCAAGTCCTGGGAAAAACCCTGCTAGCGAGCATGGTCGTGGACCCGGGACTATCACCCCGGGTCGCACCTTCCAGACTTACTCCAGAGCCAGGCTGATGAAATCTGTTTTCTGTATTTATTCCAGGGAACCCCTGATCTATTCTGTAACCAGTAGGAAACAACCTACAGTAGTAAACCTGTGGGCTCCGCGTGTTTATCGTGGAACCATCTCTAAGAACGTCTCAAACTCTCCAACAATTTCTTTGATTTATGTTCAGAAACACACAGGGCATGAAATGATTTCTGCATCCTTACATTTCCCTCAAGAACACTGCGGCCAGCAGATATACTCTGAAACATCGTGTCGGATCCCTTCTTATGTCTCCTTTTTAAAATAAATTTATGATAATCAATGATGTACGCTTCAAAGGAGCTGCCACAGGATTCTCCATCAGGAAATCTGTTTGAAAAAATAAAATGCAGCTTTTCTTCCCCTACACTTCAGGTACCACAGGGGACTGTCCCCATGCTGACATACAAATTGAAAGACAATGTGCCAAAATCTGCAAAATGTGACATCTATCAGAAGCCGGTTATGTCACAGGTGCTGTGGGAAGGGGCCGCTTCCCCTCCTGTACATGCAGAGGATTCCTGTGTTAGGAGATAACAAGCGCTGTAATGTTCTGCAAAGAATCATGTCACCTGTACTTAACTAGCAGCTGTCCGGCTACTGTGCGGCCTCCTCGTCACACCATCTATGTCCTATGCGTATTTACCGCGTTACCATGAAAGAATTCGCCCCACCTGCTTGGAAACGTAACACTGTAACACTGTCTCGCAAATGATGTAACTAATTACATTTTGGATGGGGAGAATGTAACATAGTCTCTATATGCTGATTATACCAGGCAAATAGCTATACTGGCACCATTATCCCAGACCTGGTTTTAATACAGGGATGGTGAACCTTCTGCCCAGGGGCCGTATAATGCCCTTGGAATTATTGGGTCTGGCCCTCAGAGCTTTTTTCTCCTAGCCTCATCAGACTAGCAGGGAGCCTAGAAGGACACACTGCAGCCAGAATCTATGCAGCAGTGCAGCCTGGAACGTTTTAGGGAGCTTCAGACGCTCACACCACTGCCCTTACAGCTCCCTGGAGCATCCTCTAGATGCTCTGGGCATTGCTGTAATCACCGGCGATTGTGGCCCTGCCTCCTTGTTACGTCACACAGAGGTGGCGTGGCCTTCAACGGGCCCGCAAATAATGTTATATATATCAAAATGGCCCTCCACAGAAAAAAGGTTCCCCACCCCTGTTTTAATCCAACAGTTATGGCCTAAGCAACAGTGTTCTCTGCACTGTGCACCTACAGGAGAATTGTGTAAGCTGGATTTGCCCATGATGGAGCCACTTGAGGTATCATTGGGCTGAAGAAGCGTACAAGCGAATATGGGCATATGTCAAGGTGGCTTTTTAGCGCCAGTATGGCCCTGGTTATACTCTAATCTATATACTGTTGTCACTGAATAGGTGCCCAAGTACAAGGGGGAAATTCAATTGTTTCTAGCACCATGAGCTTCCGTCTAAAGTTACTGGGAGCTATTCAGTTGGTTTGGGCACCCGTCGTAAATTGTAAATTTCTGCTTGAACCCTCCTAGGGGTAGGGTTAGGGGTTAGGTCAGGCTTACTTATCTGGGGGTGTCAGCATTCTAATCTGGTCAGGATGCCGGCGTCGGGATTTTTACCACAGGGATCCGAGCGCGGGCATCCCGTACCCAACCCTTTAGACGGGAGCTACAGGTGCTCACAACAATTGTATCGCCGCCTTAAGAGTCCTTGAGGTCCGAAATATGTTAGCTGATCTGACGGATTTCCCACTGATGCTATGATTTTAATTAATAAAGATTGGCGACTTACTACTCTTAATGTCTTACAAGTTACTGAGACTGCGATAATTTTGACAATATTATGAATTAGGAAAAAAATATTTCCGATACTAGAAGTAAAGAGGCTCATTGAGCTTTGGATGCATGTGTGCCTTTAATAAAAGCAGGAAAAGACTATTTATGAGCATAATTAAAGAGGAATACATCTTTAGATGCCATCAACTGTAAAAGTGTATTCATTATGCCAGGCATACACCAAGTGCACCATTGGGGATGTAGTCAGTATCCGGGTGGTCAGGATCCCGGGCACCCAGAATACCAGCTCCGGAATACCTAGTCATCAGAATACCAGAATTCCAGAATCGCGAGGGTCAGAATACTGACAGTGGGTATTAGGGTTAGGGGTTAGGTTTAGGGTGGAGGGTTAAGGTTAGACTGCAGGAGGGGAGGGTAAGGATTGGACTGCAGGAAGGGATGGTTAGGCTGCAGGAGGGGAGGGTTAGGCTGCAGGAAGGGATGGTTAGGCTGCAGGAGGGGGAGAGTTAGGATTGGACTGCAGGAAGGGATGGTTAGGCTGCAGAAGGGGAGGGTTAGACTGCAGGAAGGGATGGTTAGGCTGCAAGAGGGGAGGGTAAGTATTGGACTGCAGGAAGGGGTGGTTAGGCTGCAGGACGGGAGGGTTAGGATTGGGCTGCAGGAAGGGATGGTTAGGCTGCAGGAGGGGAGGGTAAGGATTGGACTGCAGGAAGGGATGGTTAGGCTGCAGGAAGGGATGGTTAGGCTGCAGGAGGGGTGGGTAAGGATTCGACTGCAGGAAGGGATGGTTAGGCTGCATGAGGGGAGGGTAAGGATTGGACTGCAGGAAGGGATGGTTAGGCTGCTGGAGGGGAGGGTAAGGATTGGACTGCAGGAAGGGATGGTTAGGCTGCAGGAAGGGAGGGTTAGACTGCAGGAAGGGATGGTTAGGCTGCAGGAGAGGAGGGTAAGGATTGAACTGCAGGAAGGGATGGTTAGGCTGCAGGAGGGGAGGGTTAGGATTGGACTGCAGGAAGGGATGGTTAGGCTGCAGGAAGAGAGGGTTAGACTGCAGGAGGGGAGGGTTAGACTGCAGGAAGGGATGGTTAGGCTGCAGGAAGGGAGGGGAGGGTAAGGATTGGACTGCAGGAAGGGATGGTTAGGCTGCAGGAGGGGAGGGTTAGGATTGGACTGTAGGAAGGGATGGTTAGGCTGCATGAGGGGAGGGTTAGGATTGGACAGCAGGAATGGATGGTTAGGCTGCAGGAGGGGAGGTTTAGGATTGGACTGTAGGAAAGGGTGGTTAGGCTGCAGGAGGGGAGGGTTAGGATTGGGCTGCAGGAAGGGATGGTTAGGCTGCAGGAGGGGAGGGTAAGGATTGGATTGCAGGAAGAGATGGTTAGGCTGCAGGAGGAGTGGGTTAGGATTGGACTGTAGGAAGGGGTGGTTAGGCTGCAGGAGGGGAGGGTAAGGATTGGACTGCAGGAAGGGGTGGTTAGGCTGCAGGAGGGGAGGGTTAGGATTGGACTGCAGGAAGGGGTGGTTAGGCTGCAGGAGGGGAGGGTTAGGATTAGACTGTAGGAAGAGATGGTTAGGCTGCAGGAGGGGAGGGTTAGGAATGGACTGCAGGAAGGGATGGTCAGGCTGCAGGAGGGGAGGGTTAGGATTGGACTGGAGGAAGGGATGGTTAGGCTGCAGGAAGGGAGGGTTAGACTGCAGGAGTGGAGGGTTAGCCTGCAGGAAGGGATGGTTAGGCTGCATGAGGGGAGGGTTAGGATTGGACTGTAGGAAGGGGAGGTTAGGCTGCAGGAGGAGAGGGTTAGGATTGGACTGCAGGAAGGGATGGTTAGGCTGCAGGAGGGGAGGGTTAGGATTGGACTGTAGGAAGGGGTGGGGAGGCTGCAGGAGGGGAGGGTTAGGATTGGACTGTAGGAAGGGGTGGTTAGTCTGCAGGAGGGGAGGGTTAGGATTGCACTGTAGGAAGGGGTGGTTAGGCTGCAGGAGGGGAGGGTTAGGATTGGACTGTAGGAAGGGGTGGTTAGGCTGCAGGAGGGGAGGGTTAGGATTGGACTGCAGGAAGGGATGGTTAGGCTGCAGGAGGAGTAGGTTAGTGGGAGGGTTAGGGTAGGGGTTAGAATACTCACCAAATATACGTTGAGATTCTGACCGCCGGGATCCTGTACCTAATCTGTACCATTGTGTCTATGTACGGTATGCAGTCGGGAAGACGGCAGACCTAATCCCGACAGCCGGCTTCCCGACTGACATATCCCGGCAAGGGTCTAAAGACAGGCGTCGACATGCCGACGCCTGTCATTAGACATACGCCGGGAGACCGACGCCCGGCATCCCGATCGAAGGGATGCCAGGCGCTGAGCGCAGATAGCCGCGGGGGGGAGGGTTAGGTTTAGGGTTCCCGGGGGGGGGACTTAGGGTTAGGCACCCCCCCAGGAGGTTAGGTTTAGGCTAGGGGAAGGGGGGTTAGGGTTAGGTACCCCCGGGGGGAGGTTAGGGTTAGGCACCCCCCCGGGGGACTTAGGTTTAGGCAGCGGGGCGAGCGAGCGCTCACTCTGAATCAGGGCGGCCACTTTTCTTTTAAAAAAACGGCCTCCTGGCCGCTCGCTAAGCTGTGGGTGACCACCCACAGCTTTTGCGAGCGGCCAGGTGATGGTCGTGACAAACGGGTTTGCGACGAGACCCTTGTGGTAGGGTCTCGTTCCCGCAAGCCCCAGTGAGCTTCCTCCGACCCCCCCCGACCCGCCTACAAAACGGTACGAGCTGTTGATCAACATCGACAGCCGCCCCGTTTGTAGCGAGCCCCGGAGAGAGTGAATTTCTCACTCACTCCGGGGCTTGCGCACACGCGCTGCCCCACCATCGACCCGCTTGCGAGCGCATAGCGCTTGCGAGCGGGTCTGAATCAGGCCCAATGTACATATTCCTGTACAGCTCAGCAAACTGCAGCCAGTGACAGCCGATATCAGCAGTTGATTTTTTTTAATACACCTGACAAAAACGTACATTTCCCAGCATTTTGCAAAACCCTCCTGCGTACGACAGCCTATAAAACACATCCACAAGGGTAGCTGCAACAGACTGAGGCACTATTAGACTATAAAGAATGTAAAAGTGAGTATAAAATCCTAATATGATGAACCCTTAAAATCATTATTTTCAGAAATGGCTTAAAGGGTCTCTGTGTTCTCTGGGAAATCTTTGGCTATTTCTTCTACTTAGAAGAAGCTCAATCAAAAGATTCCCCAAAGTGCCCCCTGGAGAGAACAGCAGATCTACATTTAAATGGAGATATATTTTGCGATGCGCACTACCTGGAAGGCAGAGGCTGTCAGCGCTTCTTACTAAGTTAATATAAAATAGTTTGAGATATATTTCACTGAGGTATTTGAACTATGCATTTCCCCATTTATCTGCTTGCCTAGTTTTGATTTTTCTGTCTAGTAAATTAATATTAATCGCTTACTCAATGACATGTTTTATTGTGCTAACAAATCTCTATTATGCACGTACTGCGCTCATTGTGCCGGGGAATGCGAGGTATCGTACCTCTGCCGGTCACGTGCAGTAAAAAATTAATCAATTCACTGCCATGATGTAAAAGGGCTGAATTGTAAGGAGGGGAGCGTACACCATAACATTTACGCAGGAAGCGTATCTCACGCTACAACGTGATAACCTACCCGGGAAATTATACAGTACCTACGTTTTCTGTAAAGATGTAATGCTCTAGTTTACCGCTAATTAGAAAAAGTACCTGGTTTTGTGCTTTATGATTTACAGGCGTCATAAAATAATTATGCCGCTGCCTGGACAAGGGAAGCAAAACACTGGAGCATTCCTAGTTCTAGCATACACAAAGTCCCTTGTAATGGTCCTATTATAGTACACTTGTCATTGGTGCACAAGTCAGGAAGCCACTTGGTATGCTACACCACGACATCACAGAGTTATCCATTCTATTTATATGTATAGCCATCCTATCGCTGCACTAGGAACCAGTGACATCACTGAGTTACCTCACCTATTCATCGCTGCACTAGGAACCAGTGACATCACTGAGTTACCTCACCTACTCATCGCTGCACTAATCATCAGTGACATCACTGAGTTACCTCACCTATTCATCACTGCACTAAGAAGCAGTGACATCACTGAGTTACCTCACCTATTCATCACTGCACTAAGAATCAGTGACATCACTGAGTTACCTCACCTATTCATCGCAGCACTAAGAACCAGTGACATCACTGAGTTACCTCACCTATTCATCGCTGCACTAGGAACCAGTGACATTACTGAGTTACCTCACCTATTCATCACTGCACTAAGAACCAGTGACATCACTGAGTTACCTCACCTATTCATCGCTGCACTAAGAACCAGTGACATCACTGAGTTACCTCACCTATTCATCGCTGCACCAAGAACCAGTGACATCACTGAGTTACCTCACCTATTCATCGCTGCACTAAGAACCAGTGACATCACTGAGTTACCTCACCTATTCATCGCTGCACTAAGAACCAGTGACATCACTGAGTTACCTCACCTATTCATCGCTGCACTAAGAACCAGTGACATCACTGAGTTACCTCACCTATTCATCGCTGCACTAGGAACCAGTGACATCACTGAGTTACCTCACCTATTCATCGCTGCACTAGGAATCAGTGACATCACTGAGTTACCTCACCTATTCATCAATGCACTAAGAACCAGTGACATCACTGAGTTACCTCACCTATTCATCGCTGCACTAGGAACCAGTGACATCACTGAGTTACCTCACCTATTCATCGCTGCACTAAGAACCAGTGACATCACTGAGTTACCTCACCTATTCATCGCTGCACTAAGAACCAGTGACATCACTGAGTTACCTCACCTATTCATCGCTGCACTAGGAACCAGTGACATCACTGAGTTACCTCACCTATTCATCGCTGCACTAGGAACCAGTGACATCACTGAGTTACCTCACATGTGAGGGATCCGGTCTAAAGATCTACAGTAAAAAACTAGACAATGTCTAGATAGATCCCAGATGTTAGACAGGCATTAGGTCGACAGGGAAAAAAGGTCAGCAGGGACAAAGGGTCAACACGCTAAAGGTCGACAGGTACAAATGGTCAACAGGGTCAAAAGGTCGACATGAAAATGATCGACACCTTGCTTTTTTGTTTTTTTAGGGTTAGGTTTAGGGTTAGGGTTAGACATTTTCCGGAGTGTTAGGATTTGGATCTTACCCCAACAATTAGGGTTAGGCACCAGGAGGGAGGGATAGGGTTAGGCACTTACTGGAGGGTTAGGGTTAAGTACTAGAAGGGACGGTTAGGGTCAAGCACCTACCTCGGCGGTTAGGGTTAGGCACCAGGAGGGAGGGTTAGGGTTAAGCACTAGAAGGGATGGTTAGGGTCAGGCCCCTACTCCGGCAGTTAGGGTTAGGCACTAGGTGGAGGGTTAGGGTTAGGCACCAAGGGGAGGGTTAGGGTTAGGCACCAGGAGGGAGGGTTAGGATAAAGATTAGGGTTAGAAAAAAAAATTCGTTGACCATTTCATGTCGACCATATGCATGTCGACCCTTTTTACCTTTAGTGTGTCGACCTTTTCTCCCTGTCGGCCTATTGTTTGCCTAACATCATGTGTTTATCTTGACATTGTCTACCTTTTTACTGTAGATCTTTCAATCCACACCCACCTATTCATCGCTGCACTAAGAATCAGTGACATCACTGAGTTACCTCACCTATTCATTGCTGCACTAGGAATCAGTGACATCACTGAGTTACCTCACCTATTCATCGCAGCACTAAGAACCAGTGACATCACTGAGTTACCTCACCTATTCATCGCTGCACTAAGCATCAGTGACATCACTGAGTTACCTCACCTATTCATCGCTGCACTAAGCATCAGTGACATCACTGAGTTACCTCACCTATTCATCACTGCACTAAGCATCAGTGACATCACTGAGTTACCTCACCTATTCATCGCTGCACTAGGAATCAGTGAAATCACTGTGTTACCTCACCTATTCATCGCTGCACTAAGCATCAGTGACATCACTGAGTTACCTCACCTATTCATCGCTGCACTAAGCATCAGTGACATCACTGAGTTACCTCACCTATTCATCACTGCACTAAGCATCAGTGACATCACTGAGTTACCTCACCTATTCATCGCTGCACTAAGAACCAGTGACATCACTGAGTTACCTCACCTATTCATCGCTGCACTAGGAATCAGTGACATCACTGTGTTACCTCACCTATTCATCACTGCACTAAGCATCAGTGACATCACTGAGTTACCTCACCTATTCATCGCTGCACTAAGAATTAGTGACATCACTGAGTTACCTCACCTATTCATCGCTGCACTAAGCATCAGTGACATCACTGAGTTACCTCACCTATTCATCACTGCACTAAGCATCAGTGACATCACTGTGTTACCTCACCTATTCATCGCTGCACTAAGCATCAGTGACATCACTGAGTTACCTCACCTACTCACCGCTGCACTAAGCATCAGTGACATCACTGTGTTACCTCACCTATTCATCGCTGCACTAAGAATCAGTGACATCACTGAGTTACCTCACCTATTCATCGCTGCACTTAGCATCAGTGACATCACTGAGTTACCTCACCTATTCATCGCTGCAGTAAGAATCAGTGACATCACTGAGTTACCTCACCTATTCATCGCTGCACTAAGAACCAGTGACATCACTGAGTTACCTCACCTACTCATCGCTGCACTAATCATCAGTGACATCACTGAGTTACCTCACCTATTCATCAATGCACTAAGCATCAGTGACATCACTGAGTTACCTCACCTATTCATCACTGCACTAAGCATCAGTGACATCACTGAGTTACCTCACCTATTCATCGCTGCACTAAGCATCAGTGACATCACTGAGTTGCCTCACCTACTCATCGCTGCACTAAACATCAGTGACATCACTGTGTTACCTCACCTATTCATCGCTGCACTAAGAATCAGTGACATCACTGAGTTACCTCACCTATTCATCGCTGCACTAAGCATCAGTGACATCACTGAGTTACCTCACCTATTCATCGCTGCACTAAGAACCAGTGACATCACTGAGTTACCTCACCTATTCATCGCTGCACTAGGAATCAGTGACATCACTGTGTTACCTCACCTATTCATCACTGCACTAAGCATCAGTGACATCACTGAGTTACCTCACCTATTCATCGCTGCACTAAGAATTAGTGACATCACTGAGTTACCTCACCTATTCATCGCTGCACTAAGCATCAGTGACATCACTGAGTTACCTCACCTATTCATCACTGCACTAAGCATCAGTGACATCACTGTGTTACCTCACCTATTCATCGCTGCACTAAGCATCAGTGACATCACTGAGTTACCTCACCTACTCATCGCTGCACAAAGCATCAGTGACATCACTGTGTTACCTCACCTATTCATCGCTGCACTAAGAATCAGTGACATCACTGAGTTACCTCACCTATTCATCGCTGCACTAAGCATCAGTGACATCACTGAGTTACCTCACCTATTCATCGCTGCAGTAAGAATCAGTGACATCACTGAGTTACCTCACCTATTCATCGCTGCACTAAGAACCAGTGACATCACTGAGTTACCTCACCTACTCATCGCTGCACTAATCATCAGTGACATCACTGACTTACCTCACCTATTCATCAATGCACTAAGAACCAGTGACATCACTGAGTTACCTCACCTATTCATCGCTGCACTAAGCATCAGTGACATTACTGAGTTACCTCACCTATTCATCGCTGCACTAAGAACCAGTGACATCACTGAGTTACCTCACCTATTCATCGCTGCACTAAGAACCAGTTACATCACTGAGTTACCTCACCTATTCATCACTGCACTAAGAACCAGTGACATCACTGAGTTACCTCACCTATTCATCGCTGCATTAAGAACCAGTGACATCACTGAGTTACCTCACCTATTCATCGCTGCACTAAGAATTAGTGACATCACTGAGTTACCTCACCTATTCATCGCTGCACTAAGCATCAGTGACATCACTGAGTTACCTCACCTATTCATCACTGCACTAAGCATCAGTGACATCACTGTGTTACCTCACCTATTCATCGCTGCACTAAGCATCAGTGACATCACTGAGTTGCCTCACCTACTCATCGCTGCACTAAGCATCAGTGACATCACTGTGTTACCTCACCTATTCATCGCTGCACTAAGAATCAGTGACATCACTGAGTTACCTCACCTATTCATCGCTGCACTAAGCATCAGTGACATCACTGAGTTACCTCACCTATTCATCGCTGCAGTAAGAATCAGTGACATCACTGAGTTACCTCACCTATTCATCGCCGCACTAAGAACCAGTGACATCACTGAGTTACCTCACCTACTCATCGCTGCACTAATCATCAGTGACATCACTGAGTTACCTCACCTATTCATCAATGCACTAAGAACCAGTGACATCACTGAGTTACCTCACCTATTCATCGCTGCACTAAGCATCAGTGACATTACTGAGTTACCTCACCTATTCATCGCTGCACTAAGAACCAGTGACATCACTGAGTTACCTCACCTATTCATCGCTGCACTAAGAACCAGTGACATCACTGAGTTACCTCACCTATTCATCGCTGCACTAAGAACCAGTGACATCACTGAGTTACCTCACCTATTCATCTCTGCACTAAGAATCAGTGACATCACTGAGTTACCTCACCTATTCATCGCTGCACTTAGAACCAGTGACATCACTGAGTTACCTCACCTATTCATCGCTGCACTAAGAACCAGTGACATCACTGAGTTACCTCACCTATTCATCGCTGCACTTAGAACCAGTGACATCACTGAGTTACCTCACCTATTCATCGCTGCACTAAGAACCAGTGACATCACTGAGTTACCACTCCTATTCATGAATATCCAGCCTATCGCTGCACTAGGAGCCAGTGATATCACTGAGTGAACTCTCCTGTAATAATCCTTTTACAATAAAACTGGTTGGAAATTTAGCCAAGTGGCAGCATGACCACGTCTAGAAAAGGAAGATAAAATAAAACTACAGTATGTCTAGCATTCATATTCCATGGCTCCACACGCAGGTAAGGCCTGTAAGTAAAGCTGAGAAATACTTACTGTACTAGTGATAATAACTGTAACAAGTACACATCAAATAATAAACGAACATACAATGGAGCCACATTCACTTATATTTACCAAGACAGGAGACCAAATATATCACTATGGCTGTATTCACCATATAGGCCAGTGATCCCCGAGCCATGTCAGGACACATTACTATACCTGGCTGGATGTGCCCAAATCATTTACCGTATGACCAAAAGTGAAGACGACTTAAATGAATAGAATTTTCTATCGGGATTATCTGTGAGTTATATTTGAAGAAACAAATTTGCTGTAATTTATAGTACATTAGCATCAGGCTTCCTTATTTACTCATTATTCTGGTTTTAGTTTGGTTGTAAATAATATCAGAGCTGGATATCGGACAGAAGCCAATGAGGCAATAACTGAATGTCTTAGTGGTGACAGAATATAAACCCTATCGCGGCAGACTGGCGCATATACCCCTTAGCTACATATATTTGCAAATACAGAACATTATAAGTTTCCTAACTGACCTGGAGGTACTTAGTCCTATTCACTCAGAATACCTAGGGTACCGAGCTATTTAATAGTGTTGTCATATTGCAGGACCACATTAAGTAACACTGTACATAGAACATGCTGTCATCATACCAGTCCTTGCCTTACTGGAGATTACACTGTAAAATCTGTACGCCACAAAAACATGTACACACAGTAGGGCTCATTTTTATCAGCAGCCAATTACGGGAAACTACGGGAATATTTTTGGACTGCGGGAGGATACTGGAGCGCCCCGGAATGAGCCCACGGACAACACAGCGCTGCGCATCAACAGATAAAATACGATAAATATGCTTTCCTAAAATAGCCGCCTGGGATACGCCAACAACAAACTCAGAATACAGCACCTATTAAATATTTGTATATAGGTGTATCCTATGGTGCTTTCCATAAAGAATATTCACATCATAATAATAAACGAAACAACACAAGATTGGGCTCTTTTATCCGTAAACGCAGTTAGTAAAAACAAACAAAAAATATCACAGATCTAATATGTACAACTAAATCAATAACGTGACCTTAAGTTCTTGTTCTCAAAGGCTCCTATGCAAATATCCTTGTGTCAAAAGTAAAAGGAAAGATATTACGGTGCAGTACATGTATCACTCGTGATGGTAACGAAGATTAAAGTTTATAGGTGATTTTATTCAAATAAGGAAAAAAAAAACTTTTGTGTTGAAAACATTACTCTTTGAAAAAGACCTTATAGGCTGCAACGCGTCGGACTATGAGCGATCCAAGGGCCTAAATAACTGCTGCAGTCTAAGGGGCTGGTACTAACCAGGGAGAGGAGCAAATAAAGAAAGTTACTTTGCACCAGGACAAACCACGAAGCAATACAAGGGGGGCAAATAAATCTCTGCATGCAGGGTAAATACCGGCTGCTGCTGCTGCTGCTGCGTGTATCACACAAATGCTGGGCAGCTTTATCCTTACACTGTAATGTAGCTCTGAGCTAGGACACGTCCCTCCCACATCTAACTCTCTGCACATTGTACATCTGCCCCCTGCAGTACAGCACGGTGTTACCCAGGGGCACAGTTACTGGCACTATCAGAGTCAGGGTATCACACATGCTGGGCAGCTTTATCCTTACACTGTACATCTGCCCCCTGCAGTGCAGCACGGTGTTACCCAGGGGCACAGTTACTGGCACTATCAGAGTCAGGGTATCACACATGCTGGACAGCTTTATCCTTACACTGTAATGTAGCTCTGAGCTAGGACACGTCCCTCCCACATCTAACTCTCTGCACATTGTACATCTGCCCCCTGCAGTACAGCATGGTGTTACCCAGGGGCACAGTTACTGGCACTATCAGAGTATCACACAAATGCTGGGCAGCTTTATCCTTACACTGTAATGTAGATCTGAGCTAGGACACGTCCCTCCCACATCTAACTCTCTGCACATTGTACATCTGCCCCCTGCAGTACAGCATGGTGTTACCCAGGGGCACAGTTACTGGCACTATCAGAGTCATGGTATCACACATGCTGGGCAGCTTTATCCTTACACTGTAATGTAGCTCTGAGCTAGGACACGTCCCTCCCACATCTAACTCTCTGCACATTGTACATCTGCCCCCTGCAGTGCAGCACGGTGTTACCCAGGGGCACAGTTACTGGCACTATCAGAGTCAGGGTATCACACATGCTGGACAGCTTTATTCTTATACTGTAATGTAGCTCTGAGCTAGGACACGTCCCTCCCACATCTAACTCTCTGCACATTGTACATCTGCCCCCTGCAGTGCAGCACGGTGATACCCAGGGGCACAGTTACTGGCACTATCAGAGTCAGGGTATCACACATGCTGGGCAGCTTTATCCTTACACTGTAATGTAGCTCTGAGCTAGGACACGTCCCTCCCACATCTAACTCTCTGCACATTGTACATCTGCCCCCTGCAGTACAGCACGGTGTTACCCAGGGGCACAGTTACTGGCACTATCAGAGTCAGGGTATCACACATGCTGGACAGCTTTATTCTTATACTGTAATGTAGCTCTGAGCTAGGACACGTCCCTCCCACATCTAACTCTCTGCACATTGTACATCTGCCCCCTGCAGTGCAGCACGGTGTTACCCAGGGGCACAGTTACTGGCTCTATCAGAGTCAGGGTATCACACATGCTGGGCAGCTTTATCCTTACACTGTAATGTAGATCTGAGCTAGGACACGTCCCTCCCACATCTAACTCTCTGCACATTGTACATCTGCCCCCTGCAGTGCAGCACGGTGTTACCCAGGGGCACAGTTACTGGCACTATCAGAGTCAGGGTATCACACATGCTGGGCAGCTTTATTCTTATACTGTAATGTAGCTCTGAGCTAGGACACGTCCCTCCCACATCTAACTGTCTGCACATTGTACATCTGCCCCCTGCAGTGCAGCACGGTGTTACCCAGGGGCACAGTTACTGGCACTATCAGAGTCAGGGTATCACACATGCTGGGCAGCTTTATCCTTACACTGTACATCTGCCCCCTGCAGTGCAGCACGGTGTTACCCAGGGGCACAGTTACTGGCACTATCAGAGTCAGGGTATCACACATGCTGGACAGCTTTATTCTTACACTGTAATGTAGCTCTGAGCTAGGACACGTCCCTCCCACATCTAACTCTCTGCACATTGTACATCTGCCCCCTGCAGTACAGCATGGTGTTACCCAGGGGCACAGTTACTGGCACTATCAGAGTATCACACATGCTGGGCAGCTTTATCCTTACACTGTAATGTAGCTCTGAGCTAGGACACGTCCCTCCCACATCTAACTCTCTGCACATTGTACATCTGCCCCCTGCAGTGCAGCACGGTGATACCCAGGGGCACAGTTACTGGCACTATCAGAGTCAGGGTATCACACATGCTGGGCAGCTTTATCCTTACACTGTAATGTAGCTCTGAGCTAGGACACGTCCCTCCCACATCCAACTCTCTGCACATTGTACATCTGCCCCCTGCAGTGCAGCACGGTGTTACCCAGGGGCACAGTTACTGGCACTATCAGAGTCAGGGTATCACACATGCTGGACAGCTTTATTCTTATACTGTAATGTAGCTCTGAGCTAGGACACGTCCCTCCCACATCTAACTCTCTGCACATTGTACATCTGCCCCCTGCAGTGCAGCACGGTGTTACCCAGGGGCACAGTTACTGGCTCTATCAGAGTCAGGGTATCACACATGCTGGGCAGCTTTATCCTTACACTGTAATGTAGATCTGAGCTAGGACACGTCCCTCCCACATCTAACTCTCTGCACATTGTACATCTGCCCCCTGCAGTGCAGCACGGTGTTACCCAGGGGCACAGTTACTGGCACTATCAGAGTCAGGGTATCACACATGCTGGACAGCTTTATTCTTATACTGTAATGTAGCTCTGAGCTAGGACACGTCCCTCCCACATCTAACTGTCTGCACATTGTACATCTGCCCCCTGCAGTGCAGCACGGTGTTACCCAGGGGCACAGTTACTGGCACTATCAGAGTCAGTGTATCACACATGCTGGGCAGCTTTATCCTTACACTGTAATGTAGCTCTGAGCTAGGACACATCCCTCCCACATCTAACTCTCTGCACATTGTACATCTGCCCCCTGCAGTGCAGCACGGTGTTACCCAGGGGCACAGTTACTGGCACTATCAGAGTCAGGGTATCACACATGCTGGGCAGCTTTATCCTTACACTGTAATGTAGCTCTGAGCTAGGACACGTCCCTCCCACATCTAACTCTCTGCACATTGTACATCAGCACCCTGCAGTGCAGCATGGTGTTACCCAGGGGCACAGTTACTGGCACTATCAGAGTCAGGGTATCTCACACATGCTGGGCAGCTTTATCCTTACACTGTAATGTAGCTCTGAGCTAGGACACGTCCCTCCTACACCTAACTCTCTCCACATTGTACATCTGCCCCCTGCAGTACAGCATGGTGTTACCCAGGGGCACAGTTACCGGCACTATCAGAGTCAGGGTATCACACATGCTGGGCAGCTTTATCCTTACACTGTAATGTAGCTCTGAGCTAGGACACGTCCCCCCCACATCTAACTCTCTGCACATTGTACATCTGCCCCCTGCAGTGCAGCATGGTGTTACCCAGGGGCACAGTTACTGGCACTATCAGAGTCAGGGTATCACACATGCTGGGCAGCTTTATCCTTACACTGTAATGTAGCTCTGAGCTAGGACACGTCCCTCCCACATCTAACTCTCTGCACATTGTACATCTGCCCCCTGCAGTACAGCATGGTGTTACCCAGGGGCACAGTTACTGGCACTATCAGAGTCAGGGTATCACACATGCTGGGCAGCTTTATCCTTACACTGTAATGTAGCTCTGAGCTAGGACACATCCCTCCCACATCTAACTCTCTGCACATTGTACATCTGCCCCCTGCAGTGCAGCATGGTGTTACCCAGGGGCACAGTTACTGGCACTATCAGAGTCAGGGTATCACACATGCTGGGCAGCTTTATCCTTACACTGTAATGAAGCTCTGAGCTAGGACACGTCCCCCCACATCAAACTCTCTGCACATTGTACATCTGCCCCCTGCAGTACAGCACGGTGTTACCCAGGGGCACAGTTACTGGCACTATCAGAGTCAGGGTATCACACATGCTGGGCAGCAGTTACTGGCACTATCAGAGTCAGGGTATCACACATGCTGGGCAGCTTTATCCTTACACTGTAATGTAGCTCTGAGCTAGGACACGTCCCCCCCACATCTAACTCTCTGCACACTGTACATCTGCCCCCTGCAGTACAGCACGGTGTTACCCAGGGGCACAGTTACTGGCACTATCAGAGTCAGGGTATCACACAAATGCTGGGCAGCTTTACCCTTACACTGTAATGTAGATCTGAGCTAGGACACGTCCCTCGTACATTTAACTCTCTGCACATTGTACATCTGCCCCCTGCAGTGCAGCATGGTGTTACCCAGGGGCAGAGTTACTGGCACTATCAGAGTCAGGGTATCACACATGCTGGGCAGCTTTATCCTTACACTGTAATGTAGCTCTGAGCTAGGACACGTCCCTCCCACATCTAACTCTCTGCACATTGTACATCTGCCCCCTGCAGTGCAGCATGGTGTTACCCAGGGGCACAGTTACTGGCACTATCAGAGTCAGGGTATCACACATGCTGGGCAGCTTTATCCTTACACTGTAATGTAGCTCTGAGCTAGGACACATCCCTCCCACTTCTAACTCTCTGCACATTGTACATCTGCCCCCTGCAGTGCAGCACGGTGTTACCCAGGGGCACAGTTACTGACACTATCAGAGTCAGGGTATCACACATGCTGGGCAGCTTTATCCTTACACTGTAATGTAGCTCTGAGCTAGGACACGTCCCTCCCACATCTAACTCTCTGCACATTGT
Source organism: Taudactylus pleione (assembly GCA_031769625.1). Classification (NCBI taxonomy): domain Eukaryota; kingdom Metazoa; phylum Chordata; class Amphibia; order Anura; family Myobatrachidae; genus Taudactylus; species Taudactylus pleione. The sequence continues at coordinate 649,348 of JAUIMM010001238.1, forward strand.
ACATCTGCCCCCTGCAGTGCAGCACGGTGTTACCCAGGGGCACAGTTACTGGCACTATCAGAGTCATGGTATCACACATGCTGGGCAGCTTTATCCTTACACTGTAATGTAGCTCTGAGCTAGGACACGTCCCTCCCACATCTAACTCTCTGTACATTGTACATCTGCCCCCTGCAGTACAGCACGGTGTTACCCAGGGGCACAGTTACTGGCACTATCAGAGTCAGGGTATCACACATGCTGGGCAGCTTTATCCTTACACTGTAATGTAGCTCTGAGCTAGGACACGTCCCTCCCACATCTAACTCTCTGCACATTGTACATCTGCCCCCTGCAGTACAGCACGGTGTTACCCAGGGGCACAGTTACTGGCACTATCAGAGTCAGGGTATCACACATGCTGGGCAGCTATATCCTTACACTGTAATGTAGCTCTGAGCTAGAACACGTCCCTCCCACATCTAACTCTCTGCACATTGTACATCTGCCCCCTGCAGCACAGCATGGTGTTACCCAGGGGCACAGTTACTGGCACTATCAGAGTCAGGGTATCACACATGCTGGGCAGCTTTATCCTTACACTGTAATGTAGCTCTGAGCTAGGACACGTCCCTCCCACATCTAAAGGTGCACATCCACTACCTGACTATGGAAAGACAGTACGATTACGACATCGTAATCGTACAGTCCTCCCTGATCCCCTGTAGTGCCTACACTGAACGATATGCCACTCAGTGCAGGCACCCTCCTTCATCCCTGAACATGGCCAATCTGTCATTCTCGGCAGACTGACTGACATGTTCAAGCGAAGATTGATGTTGGAAACTACCAGCGGGAATGCGCATTGCTGGTCGTTTCTGACATTAAGGTGGACAATTAATGAGTGATTGAACGATTACAATGTCGTAATCGTTCAATCGCTCATTAAAATCGCCTAATGGATACGCGGCTTAAATCTCTGCACATGTAACATCTGCCGCCCACATGCAGGGTAACATGATTTTACCAAGGGGGAATGTTACTGGCTTGTTCTTGCATTGCTCCCAACTCAGAATCAGCCCTAAAGCTGGGTACACATCAGACGATGTGCACCCAGCAGGACATCGCCGCCGACTGGACCAGGCATGCGGCAAGTGCCTAGACTCAGCCCTAGCCAACCGGCGAGAGCGCGCATATCATGGGTGCACACTAGATGATGTCGGGTCCGATGGGTGGAGGGACGTGTCATGCGGCACAGCATGGCATAGTTAGAGGCATCCCGTGTTGGCCCAGTAGCAGGGCCGACGGGCGATATCGCTAGCGACTCGCGGGAGCGCGCATATCATGGGTACACACTAGACGATGTACCCGATATATCGCTCCAATCCGTGTGTACCCAACTTAAGCCTCAAAGTTCTGTCATCTTGCCAATATGGCAAACTGTCTGCTGCAACGTTCTCCTAATTACTTAGTGACCCCCTGACGGACAGCATCAAACTCTTATTATCATTTTAGTATAGATCACATTGTGTAACACACGCCATTGTGTTCCTCGCAGAGACTTCTCTATGTGACTAAACCTATATGTAGCAGTAAGCTATTATTACTCTGTATTATATAGACGCACGTTGCTAAACCCTGTGTTACTTTTGGAATATGTTCCCTCTGCAAATGAGTCCTATAGGACCGATCATTCTCTTTCCTCCATTGTTATTCTAAAAACTGAGTTAATTAACTGAGAAACATCAAATAAAACTAGTGGCCAAGACTTAATTAAAATATGTTGTACTATTATTACGTCTTACAATTACATGTTTTAAAGTCCTAATAACATAGGAAAGATTTGTCATTACCAAGATACACATTTTTATATCGCTCAACCTCTGCCAAATATTATCGCTCGTCTGTTCCAGTATATTCCCCACTATTTAATCTCAGTCTGTATACGCTGGCACGTGCACAGTACTACTTCTCCTCCTGTACGCTGGGTGTAATGATCAGAGCACTTCCAGACATTACCCCATATGTAATCTTATTCTGTAATCTGTATGTGCTGTTACTGAGCCTGTACTGTACTGCAAGGCTCCTAATATCAGTCATGTGACACAAGTTATACCTATGTGCGAGCCGTGTGTCTATGTGTATTGTGCTATGACTGAGCCTGTACTGTACTGTAAGGCTCCTAATATCAGTCATGTGACACAAGTTATACCTATGTGCGATCCGTGTGTCTATGTGTGTTGTGCTATGACTGAGCCTGTACTGTACTGCAAAGCTCCTAATATCAGTCATGTGACACAAGTTATACCTATGTGCGATCCGTGTGTCTATGTGTGTTGTGCTGTGACTGAGCCTGTACTGTACTGCAAAGCTCCTAATATCAGTCATGTGACACAAGTTATACCTATGAGCGATCCGTGTGTCTATGTGTGTTGTGCTATGACTGAGCCTGTACTGTACTGTAAGGCTCCTAATATCAGTCATGTGACACAAGTTATACCTATGAGCGATCCGTGTGTCTATGTGTGTTGTGCTATGACTGAGCCTGTACTGTACTGCAAGGCTCCTAATATCAGTCATGTGACACAAGTTATACCTATGAGTGATCCGTGTGTCTATGTGTTGTGCTGTGACTGAGCCTGTACTGTACTGCAAGGCTCCTAATATCAGTCATGTGACACAAGTTATACCTATGAGCGATCCGTGTGTCTATGTGTTGTGCTATGACTGAGCCTGTACTGTACTGTAAGGCTCCTAATATCAGTCATGTGACACAAGTTATACCTATGAGCGATCCGTGTGTCTATGTGTGTTGTGCTGTGACTGAGCCTGTACTGTACTGCAAGGCTCCTAATATCAGTCATGTGACACAAGTTATACCTATGAGCGATCCGTGTGTCTATGTGTGTTGTGCTGTGACTGAGCCTGTACTGTACAGCAAGGCTCCTAATATCAGTCATGTGACACAAGTTATACCTATGAGCGATCCGTGTGTCTATGTGTGTTATGCTATGACTGAGCCTGTACTGTACTGCAAGGCTCCTAATATCAGTCATGTGACACAAGTTATACCTATGAGCGATCCGTGTGTCTATGTGTGTTGTGCTGTGACTGAGCCTGTACTGTACTGCAAGGCTCCTAATATCAGTCATGTGACACAAGATATACCTATGAGCGATCCGTGTGTCTATGTGTTGTGCTATGACTGAGCCTGTACTGTACTGCAAGGCTCCTAATATCAGTCATGTGACACAAGTTATACCTATGAGTGATCCGTGTGTCTATGTGCGTTGTGCTATGACTGAGCCTGTACTGTACTGCAAGGCTCCTAATATCAGTCATGTGACACAAGTTATACCTATGAGCGATCCGTGTGTCTATGTGTGTTGTGCTGTGACTGGGGGTGTACTGTACTGCAAGTCTCCTAATATCAGTCATGTGACACAAGTTATACCTATGAGCGATCCGTGTGTCTATGTGTGTTGTGCTATGACTGAGCCTGTACTGTACTGCAAGGCTCCTAATATCAGTCATGTGACACAAGTTATACCTATGAGCGATCCGTGTGTCTATGTGTGTTGTGCTGTGACTGAGCCTGTACTGTACTGTAAGGCTCCTAATATCAGTCATGTGACACAAGTTATACCTATGAGCGATCCGTGTGTCTATGTGTGTTGTGCTGTGACTGAGCCTGTACTGTACTGCAAGGCTCCTAATATCAGTCATGTGACACAAGTTATACCTATGAGTGATTCGTGTGTCTATGTGTTGTGCTGTGACTGAGGGTGTACTGTACTGCAAGGCTCCTAATATCAGTCATGTGACACAAGTTATACCTATGAGTGATTCGTGTGTCTATGTGTTGTGCTGTTACTGAGGGTGTACTGTACTGCATGGCTCCTAATATCAGTCATGTGACACAAGTTATACCTATGAGCGATCCGTGTGTCTATGTGTTGTGCTATGACTGAGCCTGTACTGTACTGTAAAGTTCCTAATATCAGTCATGTGACAAAAGTTATACCTATGTGCGATCCGTGTGTCTATGTGTTGTGCTATGACTGAGCCTGTACTGTACTGCAAGGCTCCTAATATCTGTGACACAAGTTATACCTATGAGAAATCCGTGTGTCTATGTGTTGTGCTATGACTGAGCCTGTACTGTACTGCAAGGCTCCTAATATCAGTCATGTGACACAAGTTATACCTATGAGCGATCCGTGTGTCTATGTGTTGTGCTATGACTGAGCTTGTACTGTACTGCAAGGCTCCTAATATCAGTCATGTGACACAAGTTATACCTATAAGCGATCCGTGTGTCTATGTGTTGTGCTATGACTGAGCCTGTACTGTACTGCAAGGCTCCTAATATCAGTCATGTGACACAAGTTATACCTATGAGTGATTCGTGTGTCTATGTGCGTTGTGCTATGACTGAGCCTGTACTGTACTGCAAGGCTCCTAATATCAGTAATGTGACACAAGTTATACCTATGAGTGATCCGTGTGTCTATGTGTGTTGTGCTGTGACTGAGGGTGTACTGTACTGCAAGGCTCCTAATATCAGTCATGTGACACAAGTTATACCTATGAGCGATCAGTGTGTCTATGTGTGTTGTGCTGTGACTGAGCCTGTACTGTACTGTAAGGCTCCTAATATCAGTCATGTGACACAAGTTATACCTATGAGCGATCCGTGTGTCTATGTGTGTTGTGCTGTGACTGAGCCTGTACTGTACTGCAAGGCTCCTAATATCAGTCATGTGACACAAGTTATACCTATGAGTGATTCGTGTGTCTATGTGTTGTGCTGTGACTGAGGGTGTACTGTACTGCAAGGCTCCTAATATCAGTCATGTGACACAAGTTATACCTATGAGCGATCCGTGAGTCTATGTGTGTTGTGCTATGACTGAGCCTGTACTGTACCGCATGGCTCCTAATATCAGTCATGTGACACAAGTTATACCTATGAGCGATCCGTGTGTCTATGTGTTGTGCTATGACTGAGCCTGTACTGTACTGCAAGGCTCCTAATATCAGTCATGTGACACAAGTTATACCTATGTGCGATCCGTGTGTCTATGTGTGTTGTGCTGTGACTGAGCCTGTACTGTACTGTAAAGTTCCTAATATCAGTCATGTGACACAAGTTATACCTATGAGCGATCCGTGTGTCTATGTGTTGTGCTATGACTGAGCCTGTACTGTACTGCAAGGCTCCTAATATCAGTCATGTGACACAAGTTATACCTATGAGCGATCCGTGTGTCTATGTGTTGTGCTGTGACTGAGCCTGTACTGTACTGCAAGGCTCCTAATATCAGTCATGTGACACAAGTTATAGCTATGAGTGATCCGTGTGTCTATGTGTTGTGCTGTGACTGAGGGTATACTGTACTGCAAGGCTCCTAATATCAGTCATGTGACACAAGTTATACCTATGAGCGATCCGTGTGTCTATGTGTGTTGTGCTGTGACTGAGGGTGTACTGTACTGCAAGGCTCCTAATATCAGTCATGTGACACAAGTTATACCTATGAGCGATCCGTGTGTCTATGTGTGTTGTGCTATGACTGAGCCTGTACTGTACTGCAAGGCTCCTAATATCTGTCATGTGACACAATTTATACCTATGAGCGATCCGAGTGTCTATGTGCTGTGCTATGACTGAGCCTGTACTGTACTGCAAGGCTCCTAATATCAGTCATGTGACACAAGTTATACCTATGAGTGATTCGTGTGTCTATGTGCGTTGTGCTATGACTGAGCCTGTACTGTACTGCAAGGCTCCTAATATCAGTAATGTGACACAAGTTATACCTATGAGTGATCCGTGTGTCTATGTGTGTTGTGCTGTGACTGAGGGTGTACTGTACTGCAAGGCTCCTAATATCAGTCATGTGACACAAGTTATACCTATGAGCGATCAGTGTGTCTATGTGTGTTGTGCTGTGACTGAGCCTGTACTGTACTGTAAGGCTCCTAATATCAGTCATGTGACACAAGTTATACCTATGAGCGATCCGTCTGTCTATGTGTGTTGTGCTGTGACTGAGCCTGTACTGTACTGCAAGGCTCCTAATATCAGTCATGTGACACAAGTTATACCTATGAGTGATTCGTGTGTCTATGTGTTGTGCTGTGACTGAGGGTGTACTGTACTGCAAGGCTCCTAATATCAGTCATGTGACACAAGTTATACCTATGAGCGATCCGTGAGTCTATGTGTGTTGTGCTATGACTGAGCCTGTACTGTACCGCATGGCTCCTAATATCAGTCATGTGACACAAGTTATACCTATGAGCGATCCGTGTGTCTATGTGTTGTGCTATGACTGAGCCTGTACTGTACTGCAAGGCTCCTAATATCAGTCATGTGACACAAGTTATACCTATGTGCGATCCGTGTGTCTATGTGTGTTGTGCTGTGACTGAGCCTGTACTGTACTGTAAAGTTCCTAATATCAGTCATGTGACACAAGTTATACCTATGAGCGATCCGTGTGTCTATGTGTTGTGCTATGACTGAGCCTGTACTGTACTGCAAGGCTCCTAATATCAGTCATGTGACACAAGTTATACCTATGAGCGATCCGTGTGTCTATGCGCGGCGTGCTGTGACTGAGCCTGTACTGTACTGCAAGGCTCCTAATATCAGTCATGTGACACAAGTTATACCTATGAGCGATCCGTGTGTCTATGTGTTGTGCTGTGACTGAGCCTGTACTGTACTGCAAGGCTCCTAATATCAGTCATGTGATACAAGTTATACCTATGAGCGATCCGTGTGTCTATGTGTGTTGTGCTATGACTGAGCCTGTACTGTACTGTAAGGCTCCTAATATCAGTCATGTGACACAAGTTATACCTATGAGCGATCCGTGTGTCTATGTGTTGTGCTGTGACTGAGCCTGTACTGTACTGCAAGGCTCCTAATATCAGTCATGTGACACAAGTTATAGCTATGAGTGATCCGTGTGTCTATGTGTTGTGCTGTGACTGAGGGTATACTGTACTGCAAGGCTCCTAATATCAGTCATGTGACACAAGTTATACCTATGAGCGATCCGTGTGTCTATGTGTGTTGTGCTGTGACTGAGGGTATACTGTACTGCAAGGCTCCTAATATCTGTCATGTGACACAAGTTATACCTATGTGCGATCCGTGTGTCTATGTGTGTTGTGCTGTGACTGAGACTGTACTATACTGCAAGGCTCCTAATATCAGTCATGTGACACAAGTTATACCTATGAGCGATCCGTGTGTCTATGTGTGTTGTGCTATGACTGAGCCTGTACTGTACTGCAAGGCTCCTAATATCTGTCATGTGACACAAGTTATACCTATGAGCGATCCGTGTGTCTATGTGTGTTGTGCTGTGACTGAGCCTGTACTGTACTGCAAGGCTCCTAATATCAGTCATGTGACACAAGTTATACCTATGTGCGATCCGTGTGTCTATGTGTGTTGTGCTGTGACTGAGCCTGTACTGTACTGTAAAGTTCCTAATATCAGTCATGTGACACAAGTTATACCTATGAGCGATCCGTGTGTCTATGTGTTGTGCTATGACTGAGCCTGTACTGTACTGCAAGGCTCCTAATATCAGTCATGTGACACAAGTTATACCTATGAGCGATCCGTGTGTCTATGCGCGGCGTGCTGTGACTGAGCCTGTACTGTACTGCAAGGCTCCTAATATCAGTCATGTGACACAAGTTATACCTATGAGCGATCCGTGAGTCTATGTGTGTTGTGCCATGACTGAGAGTGTACTGTACTGCAAGGCTCCTAATATCAGTCATGTGACACAAGTTATACCTATGAGCGATCCGTGTGTCTATGTGTGTTGTGCTATGACTGAGCCTGTACTGTTCTGCAAGGCTCCTAATATCTGTCATGTGACACAAGTTATACCTATGAGCGATCCGTGTGTCTATGTGTGTTGTGCTGTGACTGAGCCTGTACTGTACTGTAAGGCTCCTAATATCAGTCACGTGACACAAGTTATACCTATGAGCGATCCGTGTGTCTATGTGTGTTGTGCTGTGACTGAGCCTGTACTGTACTGTAAGGCTCCTAATATCAGTCACGTGACACAAGTTATACCTATGAGCGATCCGTGTGTCTATGTGTTGTGCTATGACTGAGCCTGTACTGTACTGCAAGGCTCCTAATATCAGTCATGTGACACAAGTTATACCTATGAGCGATCTGTGTGTCTATGTGTGTTGTGCTATGACTGAGCCTGTACTGTACTGCAAGGCTCCTAATATCAGTCATGTGACACAAGTTATACCTATGAGCGATCCGTGTGTCTATGTGTGTTGTGCTGTGACTGAGCCTGTACTGTACTGTAAGGATCCTAATATCAGTCATGTGACACAAGTTATACCTATGAGCGATCCGAGTGTCTATGTGTTGTGCTATGACTGAGCCTGTACTGTACTGTAAGGCTCCTAATATCAGTCACGTGACACAAGTTATACCAATGAGCGATCCATGTGTCTATGTGTTGTGCTATGACTGAGCCTGTACTGTACTGCAAGGCTCCTAATATCAGTCATGTGACACAAGTTATACCTATGAGCGATCCGTGTGTCTATGTGTGTTGTGCTGTGACTGAGCCTGTACTGTACTGCAAGGCTCCTAATATCAGTCAGGTGACACAAGTTATACCTATGAGCGATCCGTGTGTCTATGTGTGTTGTGCTGTGACTGAGCCTGTACTGTAGTGCAAGGCTCCTAATATCAGTCATGTGACACAAGTTATACCTATGAGTGATCCGTGTGTCTATGTGTGTTGTGCTATGACTGAGCCTGTACTGTACTGCAAGGCTCCTAATATCAGTGAGGTGACACAAGTTATACCTATGAGCGATCCGTGTGTCTATGTGTGTTGTGCTGTTACTGAGCCTGTACTGTACTGTAAGGCTCCTAATATCAGTCAGGTGACACAAGTTATACCTATGAGCGATTTGTGTGTCTATGCGCGGCGTGCTGTTACTGAGCCTGTACTGTACTGTAAGGCTCCTAATACCAGTCATGTGACACAAGTTATACCTATGAGCGATCCGTGTCTCTATGTGTTGTGCTATGACTGAGCCTGTACTGTACTGCAAGGCTCCTAATATCAGTCAGGTGACACAAGTTATACCTATGAGCGATCCGTCTGTCTATGTGTGTTGTGCTATGACTGAGGCTGTACTGTACTGCAAGGCTCCTAATATCAGTCATGTGACACAAGTTATATCTATGAGCGATCCGTGTGTCTATGTGTTGTGCTATGACTGAGCCTGTACTGTACAGCAAGGCTCCTAATATCAGTCATGTGACACAAGTTATACCTATGAGCGATCCGTGTGTCTATGTGTGTTGTGCTATGACTGAGCCTGTACTGTACTGCAAGGCTCCTTATATCAGTCATGTGACACAAGTTATACCTATGAGCGATCCGTGTGTCTATGTGTTGTGCTATGACTGAGCCTGTACTGTACTGCAAGGCTCCTAATATCAGTCATGTGACACAAGTTATACCTATGAGCGATCCGTGTGTCTATGTGTGTTGTGCTATGACTGTGCCTGTACTGTACTGTAAGGCTCCTAATATCAGTCATGTGACACAAGTTATACCTATGAGCGATCCGTGTGTCTATGTGTGTTGTGCTGTGACTGAGGGTGTACTGTACTGCAAGGCTCCTAATATCAGTCATGTGACACAAGTTATACCTATGAGCGATCCGTGTGTCTATGTGTGTTGTGCTATGACTGAGCCTGTACTGTACTGCAAGGCTCCTAATATCAGTCATGTGACACAAGTTATACCTATGAGCGATCCGTGTGTCTATGTGTGTTGTGCTGTGACTGAGCCTGTACTGTACTGTAAGGCTCCTAATATCAGTCATGTGACACAAGTTATACCTATGAGCGATCCGTGTGTCTATGTGTGTTGTGCTGTGACTGAGCCTGTACTGTACTGCAAGGCTCCTAATATCAGTCATGTGACACAAGTTATACCTATGAGTGATTCGTGTGTCTATGTGTTGTGCTGTGACTGAGGGTGTACTGTACTGCAAGGCTCCTAATATCAGTCATGTGACACAAGTTATACCTATGAGTGATTCGTGTGTCTATGTGTTGTGCTGTTACTGAGGGTGTACTGTACTGCATGGCTCCTAATATCAGTCATGTGACACAAGTTATACCTATGAGCGATCCGTGTGTCTATGTGTTGTGCTATGACTGAGCCTGTACTGTACTGTAAAGTTCCTAATATCAGTCATGTGACAAAAGTTATACCTATGTGCGATCCGTGTGTCTATGTGTTGTGCTATGACTGAGCCTGTACTGTACTGCAAGGCTCCTAATATCAGTCATGTGACAAAAGTTATACCTATGTGCGATCCGTGTGTCTATGTGTTGTGCTATGACTGAGCCTGTACTGTACTGCAAGGCTCCTAATATCAGTCATGTGACACAAGTTATACCTATGAGCGATCCGTGTGTCTATGTGTGTTGTGCTGTGACTGAGCCTGTACTGTACTGTAAAGTTCCTAATATCAGTCATGTGACACAAGTTATACCTATGAGCGATCCGTGTGTCTATGTGTTGTGCTATGACTGAGCCTGTACTGTACTGCAAGGCTCCTAATATCAGTCATGTGACACAAGTTATACCTATGAGCGATCCGTGTGTCTATGTGTTGTGCTATGACTGAGCTTGTACTGTACTGCAAGGCTCCTAATATCAGTCATGTGACACAAGTTATACCTATGAGCGATCCGTGTGTCTATGTGTTGTGCTATGACTGAGCCTGTACTGTACTGCAAGGCTCCTAATATCAGTCATGTGACACAAGTTATACCTATGAGTGATTCGTGTGTCTATGTGCGTTGTGCTATGACTGAGCCTGTACTGTACTGCAAGGCTCCTAATATCAGTAATGTGACACAAGTTATACCTATGAGTGATCCGTGTGTCTATGTGTGTTGTGCTGTGACTGAGGGTGTACTGTACTGCAAGGCTCCTAATATCAGTCATGTGACACAAGTTATACCTATGAGCGATCAGTGTGTCTATGTGTGTTGTGCTGTGACTGAGCCTGTACTGTACTGTAAGGCTCCTAATATCAGTCATGTGACACAAGTTATACCTATGAGCGATCCGTGTGTCTATGTGTGTTGTGCTGTGAGTGAGCCTGTACTGTACTGCAAGGCTCCTAATATCAGTCATGTGACACAAGTTATACCTATGAGTGATTCGTGTGTCTATGTGTTGTGCTTTGACTGAGGGTGTACTGTACTGCAAGGCTCCTAATATCAGTCATGTGACACAAGTTATACCTATGAGCGATCCGTGAGTCTATGTGTGTTGTGCTATGACTGAGCCTGTACTGTACCGCATGGCTCCTAATATCAGTCATGTGACACAAGTTATACCTATGAGCGATCCGTGTGTCTATGTGTTGTGCTATGACTGAGCCTGTACTGTACTGCAAGGCTCCTAATATCAGTCATGTGACACAAGTTATACCTATGTGCGATCCGTGTGTCTATGTGTGTTGTGCTGTGACTGAGCCTGTACTGTACTGTAAAGTTCCTAATATCAGTCATGTGACACAAGTTATACCTATGAGCGATCCGTGTGTCTATGTGTTGTGCTATGACTGAGCCTGTACTGTACTGCAAGGCTCCTAATATCAGTCATGTGACACAAGTTATACCTATGAGCGATCCGTGTGTCTATGCGCGGCGTGCTGTGACTGAGCCTGTACTGTACTGCAAGGCTCCTAATATCAGTCATGTGACACAAGTTATACCTATGAGCGATCCGTGTGTCTATGTGTTGTGCTGTGACTGAGCCTGTACTGTACTGCAAGGCTCCTAATATCAGTCATGTGATACAAGTTATACCTATGAGCGATCCGTGTGTCTATGTGTGTTGTGCTATGACTGAGCCTTTACTGTACTGTAAGGCTCCTAATATCAGTCATGTGACACAAGTTATACCTATGAGCGATCCGTGTGTCTATGTGTTGTGCTGTGACTGAGCCTGTACTGTACTGCAAGGCTCCTAATATCAGTCATGTGACACAAGTTATAGCTATGAGTGATCCGTGTGTCTATGTGTTGTGCTGTAACTGAGGGTATACTGTACTGCAAGGCTCCTAATATCAGTCATGTGACACAAGTTATACATATGAGCGATCCGTGTGTCTATGTGTGTTGTGCTGTGACTGAGGGTGTACTGTACTGCAAGGCTCCTAATATCAGTCATGTGACACAAGTTATACCTATGAGCGATCCGTGTGTCTATGTGTGTTGTGCTATGACAGAGGCTGTACTGTACTGCAAGGCTCCTAATATCTGTCATGTGACACAAGTTATACCTATGAGCGATCCGTGTGTCTATGTGTGTTGTGCTGTGACTGAGCCTGTACTGTACTGCAAGGCTCCTAATATCAGTCATGTGACACAAGTTATACCTATGTGCGATCCGTGTGTCTATGTGTGTTGTGCTGTGACTGAGCCTGTACTGTACTGTAAAGTTCCTAATATCAGTCATGTGACACAAGTTATACCTATGAGCGATCCGTGTGTCTATGTGTTGTGCTTTGACTGAGCCTGTACTGTACTGCAAGGCTCCTAATATCAGTCATGTGACACAAGTTATACCTATGAGCGATCCGTGTGTCTATGCGCGGCGTGCTGTGACTGAGCCTGTACTGTACTGCAAGGCTCCTAATATCAGTCATGTGACACAAGTTATACCTATGAGCGATCCGTGAGTCTATGTGTGTTGTGCCATGACTGAGCCTGTACTGTACTGCAAGGCTCCTAATATCAGTCATGTGACACAAGTTATACCTATGAGCGATCCGTGTGTCTATGAGTGTTGTGCTATGACTGAGCCTGTACTGTTCTGCAAGGCTCCTAATATCTGTCATGTGACACAAGTTATACCTATGAGCGATCCGTGTGTCTATGTGTGTTGTGCTGTGACTGAGCCTGTACTGTACTGTAAGGCTCCTAATATCAGTCACGTGACACAAGTTATACCTATGAGCGATCCGTGTGTCTATGTGTGTTGTGCTGTGACTGAGCCTGTACTGTACTGTAAGGCTCCTATTATCAGTCACGTGACACAAGTTATACCTATGAGCGATCCGTGTGTCTATGTGTTGTGCTATGACTGAGCCTGTACTGTACTGCAAGGCTCCTAATATCAGTCATGTGACACAAGTTATACCTATGAGCGATCTGTGTGTCTATGTGTGTTGTGCTATGACTGAGCCTGTACTGTACTGCAAGGCTCCTAATACCAGTCATGTGACACAAGTTATACCTATGAGCGATCCGTGTGTCTATGTGTGTTGTGCTGTGACTGAGCCTGTACTGTACTGTAAGGATCCTAATATCAGTCATGTGACACAAGTTATACCTATGAGCGATCCGAGTGTCTATGTGTTGTGCTATGACTGAGCCTGTACTGTACTGTAAGGCTCCTAATATCAGTCACGTGACACAAGTTATACCAATGAGCGATCCATGTGTCTATGTGTTGTGCTATGACTGAGCCTGTACTGTACTGCAAGGCTCCTAATATCAGTCATGTGACACAAGTTATACCTATGAGCGATCCGTGTGTCTATGTGTGTTGTGCTGTGACTGAGCCTGTACTGTACTGCAAGGCTCCTAATATCAGTCAGGTGACACAAGTTATACCTATGAGCGATCCGTGTGTCTATGTGTGTTGTGCTGTGACTGAGCCTGTACTGTAGTGCAAGGCTCCTAATATCAGTCATGTGACACAAGTTAAACCTATGAGTGATCCGTGTGTCTATGTGTGTTGTGCTATGACTGAGCCTGTACTGTACTGCAAGGCTCCTAATATCAGTGAGGTGACACAAGTTATACCTATGAGCGATCCGTGTGTCTATGCGCGGCGTGCTGTTACTGAGCCTGTACTGTACTGTAAGGCTCCTAATATCAGTCAGGTGACACAAGTTATACCTATGAGCGATTTGTGTGTCTATGCGCGGCGTGCTGTTACTGAGCCTGTACTGTACTGTAAGGCTCCTAATACCAGTCATGTGACACAAGTTATACCTATGAGCGATCCGTGTCTCTATGTGTTGTGCTATGACTGAGCCTGTACTGTACTGCAAGGCTCCTAATATCAGTCAGGTGACACAAGTTATACCTATGAGCGATCCGTCTGTCTATGTGTGTTGTGCTATGACTGAGGCTGTACTGTACTGCAAGGCTCCTAATATCAGTCATGTGACACAAGTTATATCTATGAGCGATCCGTGTGTCTATGTGTTGTGCTATGACTGAGCCTGTACTGTACTGCAAGGCTCCTAATATCAGTCATGTGACACAAGTTATACCTATGAGCGATCCGTGTGTCTATGTGTGTTGTGCTATGACTGAGCCTGTACTGTACTGCAAGGCTCCTTATATCAGTCATGTGACACAAGTTATACCTATGAGCGATCCGTGTGTCTATGTGTTGTGCTATGACTGAGCCTGTACTGTACTGCAAGGCTCCTAATATCAGTCATGTGACACAAGTTATACCTATGAGCGATCCGTGTGTCTATGTGTGTTGTGCTATGACTGTGCCTGTACTGTACTGTAAGGCTCCTAATATCAGTCATGTGACACAAGTTATACCTATGAGCGATCCGTGTGTCTATGTGTGTTGTGCTGTGACTGAGCCTGTACTGTACTGTAAGGCTCCTAATATCAGTCATGTGACACAAGTTATATCTATGAGCGATCCGTGTGTCTATGTGTGTTGTGCTGTGACTGAGCCTGTACTGTACTGCAAGGCTCCTAATATCAGTCAGGTGACAAAAGTTATACCTATGAGTGATCCGTGTGTCTATGTGTGTTGTGCTATGACTGAGCCTGTACTGTACTGCAAGGCTCCTAATATCAGTCAGGTGACACAAGTTATACCTATGAGCGATTCGTGTGTCTATGCGCGGCGTGCTGTTACTCAGCCTGTACTGCACTGTAAGGCTCCTAATAACAGTCATGTGACACAAGTTATACCTATGAGCGATCCGTGTGTCTATGTGTTGTGCTATGACTGAGCCTGTACTGTACTGCAAGGCTCCTAATATCAGTCATGTGACACAAGTTATACCTATGAGCGATCCGTCTGTCTATGTGTGTTGTGCTATGACTGAGACTGTACTGTACTGCAAGGCTCCTAATATCAGTCATGTGACACAAGTTATACCTATGAGCGATCCGTGTGTCTATGTGTTGTGCTATGACTGAACCTGTACAGTACTGCAAGGCTCCTAATATCAGTCATGTGACACAAGTTATACCTATGAGCGATCCGTGTGTCTATGTGTGTTGTGCTATGACTGAGCCTGTACTGTACTGCAAGGCTCCTAATATCAGTCATGTGATACAAGTTATACCTATGAGCGATCCGTGTGTCTATGTGTTGTGCTATGACTGAGCCTGTACTGTACTGCAAGGCTCCTAATATCAGTCAGGTGACACAAGTTATACCTATGAGCGATCCGTGTGTCTATGTGTGTTGTGCTATGACTGTGCCTGTACTGTACTGTAAGGCTCCTAATATCAGTCATGTGACACAAGTTATACCTATGAGCGATCCGTGTGTCTATGTGTGTTGTGCTATGACTGAGCCTGTACTGTACTGCAAGGCTCCTAATATCAATCATGTGACACAAGTTATACCTATGAGCGATCCGTGTGTCTATGTGTGTTGTGCTATGACTGAGCCTGTACTGTACTGCAAGGCTCCTAATATCAGTCATGTGACACAAGTTATACCTATGAGCGATCCGTATGTCTATGCGCGGCGTCCTGTGACTGAGCCTGTACTGTACTGTAAGGCTCCTAATACCAGTCATGTGACACAAGTTATACCTATGAGCGATCCTTGTGTCTATGTGTTGTGCTATGACTGAGCCTGTACTGTACTACAAGGCTCCTAATATCAGTCATGTGACACAAGTTATACCTATGAGCGATCCGTCTGTCTATGTGTGTTGTGCTATGACTGAGGCTGTACTGTACTGCAAGGCTCCTAATATCAGTCATGTGACACAAGTTATACCTATGAGCGATCCGTGTGTCTATGTGTTGTGCTATGACTGAGCCTGTACTGTACTGCAAGGCTCCGAATATCAGTCATGTGACACAAGTTATACCTATGAGCGATCCGTGTGTCTATGTGTGTTGTGCTATGACTGAGCCTGTACTGTACTGCAAGGCTCCTAATATCAGTCATGTGACACAAGTTATACCTATGAGCGATCCGTGTGTCTATGTGTTGTGCTATGACTGAGCCTGTACTGTACTGCAAGGCTCCTAATACCAGTCATGTGACACAAGTTATACCTATGAGCGATCCGTGTGTCTATGTGTGTTGTGCTATGACTGTGCCTGTACTGTACTGTAAGGCTCCTAATATCAGTCATGTGACACAAGTTATACCTATGAGCGATCCGTGTGTCTATGCGCGGCGTGCTGTGACTGAGCCTGTACTGTACTGTAAGGCTCTTAATATCAGTCATGTGACACAAGTTATACCTATGAGCGATCCGTGTGTCTATGTGTGTTGTGCTGTGACTGAGCCTGTACTGTACTGCAAGGCTCCTAATATCAGTCAGGTGACACAAGTTATACCTATGAGTGATCCGTGTGTCTATGTGTGTTGTGCTATGACTGAGCCTGTACTGTACTGCAAGGCTCCTAATATCAGTCAGGTGACACAAGTTATACCTATGAGCGATCCGTATATCTATGTGTGTTGTGCTATGACTGAGACTGTACTGTACTGCAATGCTCCTAATATCAGTCATGTGACACAAGTTATACCTATGAGCGATCCATGTGTCTATGTGTTGTGCTATGACTGAGCGTGTACTGTACTGCAAGGCTCCTAATATCAGTCATGTGACACAAGTTATACCTATGAGCGATCCGTGTGTCTATGTGTGTTGTGCTATGACTGAGCCTGTACTGTACTGCAAGGCTCCTAATATCAGTCATGTGACACAAGTTATACCTATGAGCGATCCGTGTGTCTATGTGTTGTGCTATGACTGAGCCTGTACTGTACTGCAAGGCTCCTAATATCAGTCATGTGACACAAGTTATACCTATGAGCGATCCGTGTGTCTATGTGTGTTGTGCTATGACTGTGCCTGTACTGTACTGTAAGGCTCCTAATATCAGTCATGTGACATAAGTTATACCTATGAGCGATCCGTGTGTCTATGTGTGTTGTGCTATGACTGAGCCTGTACTGTACTGCAAGGCTCCTAATATCAATCATGTGACACAAGTTATACCTATGAGCGATCCGTGTGTCTATGTGTGTTGTGCTATGACTGAGCCTGTACTGTACTGCAAGGCTCCTAATATCAGTCATGTGACACAAGTTATACCTATGAGCGATCCGTGTGTCTATGTGTGTTGTGCTATGACTGAGCGTGTACTGTACTGCAAGGCTCCTAATATCAGTCATGAGACATAAGTTATACCTATGAGCGATCCGTGTGTCTATGTGTGTTGTGCTGTGACTGAGCCTGTACTGTACTGCAAGGCTCCTAATATCAGTCATGTGACACAAGTTATACCTATGAGCGATCCGTGTGTCTATGTGTGTTGTGCTATGACTTAGCCTGTACTGTACTGCAAGGCTCCTAATATCAGTCATGTGACACAAGTTATACCTATGAGCGATTCGTGTGTCTATGCGCGGCGTGCTGTTACTGAGCCTGTACTGTACTGTAAGGCTCCTAATACCAGTCATGTGACACAAGTTATACCTATGAGCGATCCGTGTGTCTATGTGTGTTGTGCTATGACTGTGCCTGTACTGTACTGTAAGGCTCCTAATATCAGTCATGTGACACAAGTTATACCTATGAGCGATCCGTGTGTCTATGTGTGTTGTGCTATGACTGAGCCTGTACTGTACTGCAAGGCTCCTAATATCAATCATGTGACACAAGTTATACCTATGAGCGATCCGTGTGTCTATGTGTGTTGTGCTATGACTGAGCCTGTACTGTACTGCAAGGCTCCTAATATCAGTCATGTGACACAAGTTATACCTATGAGCGATCCGTGTGTCTATGTGTGTTGTGCTGTGACTGAGCCTGTACTGTACTGCAAGGCTCCTAATATGAGTCATGTGACACAAGTTATACCTATGAGCGATCCATGTGTCTATGTGTGTTGTGCTGTGACTGAGCCTGTACTGTACTGCAAGGCTCCTAATATCAGTCATGTGACACAAGTTATACCTATGAGCGATCCGTGTGTCTATGTGTGTTGTGCTATGACTGTGCCTGTACTGTACTGTAAGGCTCCTAATATCAGTCATGTGACACAAGTTATACCTATGAGCGATCCGTGTGTCTATGTGTGTTGTGCTATGACTGAGCCTGTACTGTACTGCAAAGCTCCTAATATCAATCATGTGACACAAGTTATACCTATGAGCGATCCGTGTGTCTATGTGTGTTGTGCTATGACTGAGCCTGTACTGTACTGCAAGGCTCCTAATATCAGTCATGTGACACAAGTTATACCTATCAGCGATCCGTGTGACTATGTGTATTGTGCTATGACTGAGCCTGTACTGTACTGCAAGGCTCCTAATATGAGTCATGTGACACAAGTTATACCTATGAGCGATCCGTGTGTCTATGTGTGTTGTGCTGTGACTGAGCCTGTACTGTACTGCAAGGCTCCTAATATCAGTCATGTGACACAAGTTATACCTATGAGCGATCCGTGTGTCTATGTGTGTTGTGCTATGACTGAGCGTGTACTGTACTGCAAGGCTCCTAATATCAGTCATGAGACATAAGTTATACCTATGAGCGAACCGTGTGTCTATGTGTGTTGTGCTGTGACTGAGCCTGTACTGTACTGCAAGGCTCCTAATATCAGTCATGTGACACAAGTTATACCTATGAGCGATCCGTGTGTCTATGTGTGTTGTGCTATGACTTAGCCTGTACTGTACTGCAAGGCTCCTAATATCAGACATGTGACACAAGTTATACCTATGAGCGATTCGTGTGTCTATGCGCGGCGTGCTGTTACTGAGCCTGTACTGTACTGTAAGGCTCCTAATACCAGTCATGTGACACAAGTTATACCTATGAGCGATCCATGTGTCTATGTGTGTTGTGCTATGACTGTGCCTGTACTGTACTGTAAGGCTCCTAATATCAGTCATGTGACACAAGTTATACCTATGAGCGATCCGTGTGTCTATGTGTGTTGTGCTATGACTGAGCCTGTACTGTACTGCAAGGCTCCTAATATCAATCATGTGACACAAGTTATACATATGAGCGATCCATGTGTCTATGTGTGTTGTGCTGTGACTGAGCCTGTACTGTACTGCAAGGCTCCTAATATCAGTCATGTGACACAAGTTATACCTAAGAGCGATCCGTGTGTCTATGTGTGTTGTGCTATGACTGAGCGTGTACTGTACTGCAAGGCTCCTAATATCAGTCATGAGACACAAGTTATACCTATGAGCGATCCGTGTGTCTATGTGTGTTGTGCTGTGACTGAGCCTGTACTGTACTGCAAGGCTCCTAATATCAGTCATGTGACACAAGTTATACCTATGAGCGATCCGTGTGTCTATGTGTGTTTTGCTGTGACTGAGCCTGTACTGTACTGCAAGGCTCCTAATATGAGTCATGTGACACAAGTTATACCTATGAGCGAATTCGTGTGTCTATGCGCGCGGCGTGCTGTTACTGAGCCTGTACTGTACTGTAAGGCTCCTAATACCAGTCATGTGACACAAGTTATACCTATGAGCGATCCGTGTGTCTATGTGTTGTGCTATGACTGAGCCTGTACTGTACTGCAAGGCTCCTAATATCAGTCATGTGACACAAGTTATACCTATGAGCGATCCGTGTGTCTATGTGTGTTGTGCTATGACTTAGCCTGTACTGTACTGCAAGGCTCCTAATATCAGTCATGTGACACAAGTTATACCTATGAGCGATCCGTGTGTCTATGCGCGGCGTGATGTGACTGAGACTGTACTGTAGTGCAAGGCTCCTAATATCAGTCATGTGACACAAGTTATACCTATGAGTGATCCGTGTGTCTATGTGTGTTGTGCTGTGACTGAGCCTGTACTGTACTGCAAGGCTCCTAATATCAGTCATGTGACACAAGTTATACCTATGAGCGATCCGTGTGTCTATGTGTGTTGTGCTAAGACTTAGCCTGTACTGTACTGCAAGGCTCCTAATACCAGTCATGTGACACAAGTTATACCTATGAGCGATCCGTGTGTCTATGTGTTGTGCTATGACTGAGCCTGTACTGTACTGCAAGGCTCCTAATATCAGTCATGTGACACAAGTTATACCTATGAGCGATCCGTGTGTCTATGTGTGTTGTGCTATGACTTAGCCTGTACTGTACTGCAAGGCTCCTAATATCAGTCATGTGACACAAGTTATACCTATGAGCGATCCGTGTGTCTATGTGTGTTGTGCTATGACTGAGCGTGTACTGTACTGCATTGCTCCTAATATCAGTCATGAGACATAAGTTATACCTATGAGCGATCCGTGTGTCTATGTGTGTTGTGCTGTGACTGAGCCTGTACTGTACTGCAAGGCTCCTAATATCAGTCATGTGACATAAGTTATACCTATGAGCGATCCGTGTGTCTATGTGTGTTGTGCTGTGACTGAGCCTGTACTGTACTGTAAGGCTCCTAATATCAGTCATGTGACATAAGTTATAACTATGAGCGATCCGTGTGTCTATGTGTGTTGTGCTATGACTTAGCCTGTACTGTACTGCAAGGCTCCTAATATCAGTCATGTGACACAAGTTATACCTATGAGCGATCCGTGTGTCTATGCGCGGCGTGCTGTTACTGAGCCTGTACTGTACTGTAAGGCTCCTAATACCAGTCATGTGACACAAGTTATACCTATGAGCGATCCGTGTGTCTATGTGTGTTGTGCTATGACTGTGCCTGTACTGTACTGTAAGGCTCCTAATATCAGTCATGTGACACAAGTTATACCTATGAGCGATCCGTGTGTCTATGTGTGTTGTGCTATGACTGAGCCTGTACTGTACTGCAAGGCTCCTAATATCAATCATGTGACACAAGTTATACCTATGAGCGATCCATGTGTCTATGTGTGTTGTGCTATGACTGAGCCTGTACTGTACTGCAAGGCTCCTAATATCAGTCATGTGACACAAGTTATACCTGTTAGCGATCCGTGTGTCTATGTGTGTTGTGCTGTGACTGAGCCTGTACTGTACTGCAAGGCTCCTAATATCAGTCATGTGACACAAGTTATACCTATGAGCGATCCGTGTGTCTATGTGTGTTGTGCTATGACTGAACGTGTACTGTACTGTAAGGCTCCTAATACCAGTCATGTGACACAAGTTATACCTATGAGCGATCCGTGTGTCTATGTGTTGTGCTATGACTGAGCCTGTACTGTACTGCAAGGCTCCTAATATCAGTCATGTGACACAAGTTATACCTGTTAGCGATCCGTGTGTCTATGTGTGTTGTGCTATGACTTAGCCTGTACTGTACTGCAAGGCTCCTAATGTCAGTCATGTGACACAAGTTATACCTATGAGCGATCCGTGTGTATGCGTGGCGTGATGTGACTGAGCCTGTACTGTAGTGCAAGGCTCCTAATATCAGTCATGTGACACAAGTTATACCTATGAGCGATCCGTGTGTCTATGTGTGTTGTGCTGTGACTGAGCCTGTACTGTACTGCAAGGCTCCCAATATCAGTCATGTGACACAAGTTATACCTATGAGCGATCCGTGTGTCTATGTGTGTTGTGCTATGACTTAGCCTGTACTGTACTGCAAGGCTCCTAATATCAGTCATGTGACACAAGTTATACCTATGAGCGATCCGTGTGTCTATGCGCGGCGTGATGTGACTGAGCCTGTACTGTACTGCAAGGCTCCTAATATCAGTCATGTGACACAAGTTATACCTATGAGCGATCCGTGTGTCTATGCGCGGCGTGATGTGACTGAGACTGTACTGTAGTGCAAGGCTCCTAATATCAGTCATGTGACACAAGTTATACCTATGAGCGATCCGTGTGTCTATGTGTGTTGTGCTGTGACTGAGCCTGTACTGTACTGCAAGGCTCCTAATATCAGTCATGTGACACAAGTTATACCTATGAGCGATCCGTGTGTCTATGTGTGTTGTGCTATGACTTAGCCTGTACTGTACTGCAAGGCTCCTAATACCAGTCATGTGACATAAGTTATACCTATGAGCGATCCGTGTGTCTATGTGTTGTGCTATGACTGAGCCTGTACTGTACTGCAAGGCTCCTAATATCAGTCATGTGACACAAGTTATACCTATGAGTGATCCGTGTGTCTATGTGTGTTGTGCTATGACTTAGCCTGTACTGTACTGCAAGGCTCCTAATATCAGTCATGTGACACAAGTTATACCTATGAGCGATCCGTGTGTCTATGTGTGTTGTGCTATGACTGAGCGTGTACTGTACTGCAAGGCTCCAAATATCAGTCATGAGACATAAGTTATACCTATGAGCGATCCGTGTGTCTATGTGTGTTGTGCTGTGACTGAGCCTGTACTGTACTGCAAGGCTCCAAATATCAGTCATGAGACATAAGTTATACCTATGAGCGATCCGTGTGTCTATGTGTGTTGTGCTATGACTTAGCCTGTACTGTACTGCAAGGCTCCTAATATCAGTCATGTGACACAAGTTATACCTATGAGCGATTCGTGTGTCTATGCGCGGCGTGCTGTTACTGAGCCTGTACTGTACTGTAAGGCTCCTAATACCAGTCATGTGACACAAGTTATACCTATGAGGGATCCGTGTGTCTATGTGTGTTGTGCTATGACTGTGCCTGTACTGTACTGTAAGGCTCCTAATATCAGTCATGTGACACAAGTTATACCTATGAGCGATCCGTGTGTCTATGTGTGTTGTGCTATTACTGAGCCTGTACTGTACTGCAAGGCTCCTAATATCAATCATGTGACACAAGTTATACCTATGAGCGATCCGTGTGTCTATGTGTGTTGTGCTATGACTGAGCCTGTACTGTACTGCAAGGCTCCTAATATCAGTCATGTGACACAAGTTATACCTATGAGCGATCCGTGTGTCTATGTGTGTTGTGCTGTGACTGAGCCTGTACTGTACTGCAAGGCTCCTAATATGAGTCATGTGACACAAGTTATACCTATGAGCGATCCATGTGTCTATGTGTGTTGTGCTGTGACTGAGCCTGTACTGTACTGCAAGGCTCCTAATATCAGTCATGTGACACAAGTTATACCTATGAGCGATCCGTGTGTCTATGTGTGTTGTGCTATGACTGAACGTGTACTGTACTGCAAGGCTCCTAATATCAGTCATGAGACACAAGTTATACCTATGAGCGATCCGTGTGTCTATGTGTGTTGTGCTGTGACTGAGCCTGTACTGTACTGCAAGGTTCCTAATATCAGTCATGTGACACAAGTTATACCTATGAGCGATCCGTGTGTCTATGTGTGTTGTGCTATGACTTAGCCTGTACTGTACTGCAAGGCTCCTAATATCAGTCATGTGACACAAGTTATACCTATGAGCGATTCGTGCGTCTATGCGCGGCGTGCTGTTACTGAGCCTGTACTGTACTGTAAGGCTCCTAATACCAGTCATGTGACACAAGTTATACCTATGAGCGATCCGTGTGTCTATGTGTTGTGCTATGACTGAGCCTGTACTGTACTGCAAGGCTCCTAATATCAGTCATGTGACACAAGTTATACCTATGAGCGATCCGTGTGTCTATGTGTGTTGTGCTATGACTTAGCCTGTACTGTACTGCAAGGCTCCTAATATCAGTCATGTGACACAAGTTATACCTATAAGCGATCCGTGTGTCTATGTGTGTTGTGCTGTGACTGAGCCTGTACTGTACTGCAAGGCTCCTAATATCAGTCATGTGACACAAGTTATACCTATGAGCGATCCGTGTGTCTATGTGTGTTGTGCTGTGACTGAGCCTGTACTGTACTGCAAGGCTCCTAATATCAGTCATGTGACACAAGTTATACCTATGAGCGATCCGTGTGTCTATGTGTGTTGTGCTATGACTTAGCCTGTACTGTACTGCAAGGCTCCTAATACCAGTCATGTGACACAAGTTATACCTATGAGCGATCCGTGTGTCTATGTGTTGTGCTATGACTGAGCCTGTACTGTACTGCAAGGCTCCTAATATCAGTCATGTGACACAAGTTATACCTATGAGCGATCCGTGTGTCTATGTGTGTTGTGCTATGACTTAGCCTGTACTGTACTGCAAGGCTCCTAATATCAGTCATGTGACACAAGTTATACCTATGAGCGATTCGTGTGTCTATGCGCGGCGTGCTGTTACTGAGCCTGTACTGTACTGTAAGGCTCCTAATACCAGTCATGTGACACAAGTAAATACCTATGAGCGATCCGTGTGTCTATGTGTGTTGTGCTGTGACTGAGCCTGTACTGTACTGCAAGGCTCCTAATATCAGTCATGTGACACAAGTTATACCTATTAGCGATCCGTGTGTCTATGTGTGTTGTGCTATGACTTAGCCTGTACTGTACTGCAAGGCTCCTAATATCAGTCATGTGACACAAGTTATACCTATGAGCGATCCGTGTGTCTATGCGCGGCGTGATGTGACTGAGCCTGTACTGTAGTGCAAGGCTCCTAATATCAGTCATGTGACACAAGTTATACCTATGAGCGATCCGTGTGTCTATGTGTGTTGTGCTGTGACTGAGCCTGTACTGTAGTGCAAGGCTCCTAATATCAGTCATGTGACACAAGTTATACCTATGAGCGATCCGTGTGTCTATGTGTTGTGCTATGACTGAGCCTGTACTGTACTGCAAGGCTCCCAATATCAGTCATGTGACACAAGTTATACCTATGAGCGATCCGTCTGTCTATGTGTGTTGTGCTATGACTTAGCCTGTACTGTACTGCAAGGCTCCTAATATCAGTCATGTGACACAAGTTATACCTATGAGCGATCCGTGTGTCTATGCGCGGCGTGATGTGACTGAGCCTGTACTGTACTGCAAGGCTCCTAATATCAGTCATGTGACACAAGTTATACCTATGAGCGATCCGTGTGTCTATGTGTGTTGTGCTATGACAGCCTGTACTGTAGTGCAAGGCTCCAAATATCAGTCATGTGACACAAGTGGGATTCTTACAAAGTGGACCCTGTTAGCAGCAGCCAAGTGCAGAATCAGAGCCCCGACCCCACGTTCCTTCCCTCATGTCCTATGTTATCGCCCAGACGGAAAAGTTATTACCTACAGTACATGACCAGGAACAAATATTTATTTGGCAAAACAATTAGCCATAGCCGAGATGAAAACTATTTTTGATCTCGGCACCTTGAACCCAGGGGGCCTCAATATGGACTTTGAGGTGAAATGTTCTTTATGACAGATTACACCTTTTCCGTCTAATTTGCACGTTTTGTGGATTCTCTATCACTTTGCACCTTATGCTTTTTTTATATTTCTATATTTATATATGGATATCTGATGATCCGTTTAATGCAGCATTTACATGTCATTTTTAAGCTTTTTAATATGTTTTAATATGTTACAGTGTGATAATTGACGCATCTTTTATTTACCGAGGATATCTGAATATGTTGTGTCACCTATGGATGAATTTATCTGAGCGAAGCAATGCGCATCACGAAGAAATATAACGCTGAGGAAAGATATGTGCTTCTGTTTTCATCACTATGGCAACAAAGGCCATTACTGGACGTCACGCACTGCACATGGAATGAATTATCTCCTTGTGATTAGAAAGACGTGGGTAACACGTGACAATAGGAAGTGACGTCATATAGGCAGGAAACACTGTCCCGGCGCAGCAAAGGATCATGGACTATGTAGTTTTTCTCTGTATAGAGATCACCTGCGCCGGCGGTGTTTAGATTGGATAAGGAGCTATAAAAAGGGTTGCCGCGGGTGGGAGTAGCATCCATGTTCTGGACACCTTGAAAAAGACCACCAGAGTAGGGGTCGAAACGCGTCGGTGAGGGAAGGTGGATACCTGATTGTGACGGAGGTTGTTTGCATCTTGGTGGCTGTGGACATGATCGCATACCAGCAGAGTGCCCGGGACTAATGCTGGAGAAATATACTAGACGCTCATTTGAGGTTTTCGCCTCCCAGCCTTCTGGTAATTACATACATCTGCCTTTTGAGGATTATCCATCCTAGGATGCTGCTATTGTGTATTTTCTGTATTGTTATGTGTTCATTAAAATTGTTAAAATTGTGCTTCACTATTTGCAGATCTTTCTCTTCTTGTTCCTGTTGTGCTCATGAGCATATACCTACAGGTTCATTAAGGGACTGGCTACCAACCGTACCCCCTTTCAGTTCCCTGTCGATTGATGGGATAACCAGTGGGGCATTCCCCCCTAACTGTGAATTGTAACTAAGCGCAGGTTATGTGACTCTCAATTCTTTTCTTGCTGTTAAATATTTATTTAGGTCTGGGCACCCTGGTGTCCACTACAGGCCCAAAGCACTGGCTCTATTGTCCTAAACTAAACAGCTTTGACTCTAAGGACACCCCCAACTACAGGTTCCTCACACCCCCAACTACAGGTTCCTCACACCCCCAACTACAGGCTCCTCACACCCCCAACTACAGGCCCAAAGCACTGGCTCTATTGTCCTAAACTAAACAGCTTTGACTCTAAGGACACCCCCAACTACAGGTTCCTCACACCCCCAACTACAGGTTCCTCACACCCCCAACTACAGGTTCCTCACACCCCCAACTACAGGCTCCTCACACCCCCAACTACAGGTTCCTCACACCCCCAACTACAGGCTCCTCACACCCCCAACTACAGGTTCCTCACACCCCCAACTACAGGCTCCTCACACCCCCAACTACAGGCTCCTCACACCCCCAACTACAGGTTCCTCACACCCCCAACTACAGGCTCCTCACACCCCCAACTACAGGTTCCTCACACCCCCAACTACAGGTTCCTCACACCTCCCTCCCTACAGTAATAAATCCTCTGCGTTCTACACCAAAGTCATCTTTATCCCCACATTAGCCAGTGTACTAGGTGGCTGCTTACCCCCTACTGTCTCCCTAACCTGTACCATTAACCCCCCTCTCACCTGATATATTACTATTACTGCCATTGCTGAAGTTTGGATGCTGTATTTTGGCTCATTACCGTTCAATTCTATACGCACCTGCTGTATGCATTATACCACACTGTCTGATACTTGTATACACCGAGGCTACTAGGATGCTAGTCTGGCTACTGCAGGGTCACTATTTATAGGGTCACTATTTACCCCCGACCCCCACACAAGGGGTCATAAAATGGGGATATAGTTATAGTAGCTTACTAACTTTCAGAATAGGGACAAGCACAAGGGGATAGCGATATGTCGAACCCAGCATGCCGACATGCCGACATGCTAGTAATGCACTGCTAAGACTGGGGCTGGTTTTCAGCAAATCAAATGACCTAATGCTTGTGATCTCCCAATTGTGACCAGCCCGCTCTGGTTGTGGATTTGGAGTGGGGCAGACTGTCCCCTAATGTTTCATATATGTTTATTCTACATAACACACTGTGCATAAATACAGGCACACAGCAGGTCCAAAACAGTACCCGCGTTTCACCAATGACCCCGCCCTACACCCAAAAGCAGACTGCGTTCAGCGCGCTTCTCGGCGTTAAACCATTCTCGGAGAATGGTTTGGCATTTGCGTTTTATTGTGTAGAAACGTCCATTCGGTTTTTATAGCGGAACATATTGCAATGTTCAATTAGGTCTCATTCTACGTAACATTTAAAATAAGTCTATTTTGACAATAAATTTCCATAAAAGTAAATAAAAAAGGCGCTTCCCTGACATGATAACAGCCAATAGATCTGGAACATCATTATAACCTGACACTGAATTACTTCTACTGGGGCAAGTGCAAACGGATAGAATTACTGCATTTTATCGTCATAATATTGGCACATATAACGTACATTAAGGAACGGAGGATGCCAGAATTATAACATAACACAGTTCATCTCCAAATCTGTAGAAAATGGGATAAATGACTCCATTATCGCTCTTTATCTCCCGGTGGCTGAGGCAGGACACCAGCACGGTGATATCATCAGGCTAATAATACCGATGAGTGTAACGCCTCTACGCTGGTAACAAGCCAAAGCTAAAGCTCGCAGGGAAAATAAATATATACTGCGATAAACTGGCAACAGCTGGAAACGGCATCAATATTCACAATTATATATAGGTAAATATTTCACCTGGATTTACTCTGGGACATTAAGATCTGCTTCCAAATGGCTACACACGCTTCCCATCGCCACCATCAGATATTTTGGGTGTGGAGTAACCGATAGACACCAGGGGCCAAATGTAATAGGGTGAGAGGGTAGAACATGGGAGAGTTTAGCAGTAACACTATTACATTGGTCCAGTTTTATCTTCAAAATGGGAAAAAACATCTGGATGAGAGTTTAAATCGTGAGAGTTTTCTGAGTCTGAAAAACATGGGAGTGTGCTCTGCGCTCTGTGCTCTGCTCTCTGTTCTCTGCGCTCTGCTCTGTGCTCTGTTCTCTGCGCTTTGCGCTCTGTTCTTTGTGCTCTGCTCTCTGTGCTCTGTTCTCTGCGCTCTGTGCGCTGCGCTCTGTGCTCTGTTCTCCGCGCTCTGTGCTCTGTCCTCTGCGCTCTGCGCTCTGTGCTCTGCGCTCTGTTCTCAGACTATTACATTGGCCGAGTTTACAAAGTGTGAGAAAACTCTGACATGTTCTAAGCTCTCACCCTATTACATGTGGTCCCAGATGTTAGACAGTCAATAGGTCGACTCGGACAAAAGCTCGACAGGGAAAAAAGGTTGACACATTAAAGGTCGACATGTAAGAAGGTCGACAGGTACAAATGGCCGACGGGGTCAAATGGTCAACATGAGAATTGTCGACACAAAATGGTCGACCAATGATTTTTGTTTGTTTTCTAGCCCTAATCTTCACCCTAACCCTCCCCTTGGTGCCTATCCCTAACCATCGGGGTAAGAGCCTAACCCTAACTCCTGTGCCTAACCCTAACCCTCCCTCCTGTGCCTAACCCTAACCATCGGGGTAAGTGCCTAACCCTAACTCCTGTGCCTAACCCTAACTGTCGGGGTAAATGCCTAACCCTATTGCTAACTCCTCTGCCTAACCCTGACCGTTGGGGTAAGTGCCTAACCCTAACCCCTGTGCCTAACCCTAACTCCTGTGCCTAACCCTAACCATCTGGGTAAGTGCCTAACCCTAACTCCTGTGCCTAACCCTAACCGTCGAGGTAAGTGCCAAACCCTAACCCACAAAAAAAAGAATCATGTGTCAACCATTTTTTGTCGACCATTTTCATGCCAACATTTTGACCCTGACGACCATTTATACCTGTCGAACCTTCTTACATGTCGACCTTTAGTGTGACGACCTTTTGTCCCAGTCGACCTATTGACTGTCTAACATCTGGTGTCTATCTAGACACTGTCGCCCGTTTTACTATCTATCTACAGTCCGGAACCCAGATATTTCAGATGCCGGTACTCTCCCTATAGAGGCATTCTAGGTGTTAGGCTACGGTGTGCCAGAACTAGATTTTTCCCATCCAGGGCTTTTATTCGGTGGGTTCACAGGGTTGCGCAGAAATGGATACAATTAGAGACTGAAGCCGTGTCCAGAGTACGGAGTATGGATTATGGAGTATGGATTATGGAGTATGGAGTATGGATTATGGAGTATGGATTACGGAGTATGGATTACGGAGTATGGATTATGGTGTATGGATTATGGTGTATGGATTATGGCGTATGGATTATGGTGTATGGATTATGGAGTATGGATTATGGAGTATGGAGGTTGCCCAAATCTTGTAACAACTCGTAACTTTAGGTGCTGCGCCCCTTCCTTCCCCATGAGCAAGAACGCCAGCGGGATATGGAGGGCAGGTTTTTCCTCAGCCGGGCGGTGGTGAGTGCCCTTAAAATAATGTTCAGGCTATGGCGCTCCGGGCGAAGGCCCCGCTAGTCCATGCCTTGAGCCGCCACTGAACTCGGGCCGAAGCCCCGGAGAAAGCTAAAGTTTTCTATGGAAAATGGCAATCGCAGGACTTCATGTCATTTATGGAAGGGTTCACGGCACAAACCTCTATGCAGACAGCAGAATTAGCAACTTATTGCCATTAAATGACGCCATCTTAGGATGGCGTTAGCTGTGCCTGTCACCAGCAAAGTCGGAAAGGCTTCTCTGGATCCCTGTCGGCTCAAATAAAGTTGCACAAGCAGAGACCTTAACCACACAAGAGCATGTCACCGCTTACTTTCACCAGCGGTAAACAAGCGCATAGGAGGTTGTTTACGCACAGTGGAGACCTGTTATGTTACATTGCGGTGGTACATCCATTATGTGATATACCATGAGTGTTGGGTATGGTATGCCGGAGTTGGGATCCTTGCAATCAGAAACCCAGACACAAGCATCCCGGCAGGGTTAGGATACCGACAGCAGTCAGTCAGTATTCTAACCCTCCCCCCTCTCCCTAAAACTAACTCTCCCTTCCTGCTGCCTAAACCTAACCCTCCCCCCTTAGTGCTTTAACCTAACCCCCAACGCACCATAAACTTAACCCTCCCCCTAGTGCCTAACCCTAACCCTTCCCCTGGTGCCTAACCCTAACCCTCCCCCTAGTGCCTAACCCTCCCCCTAGTACCTAACCCTCCTCCTAGTGCCTAACCCTAGCCCTCCCCCTAGTGCCTAACCCTCCCCCCTAGTGCCTAACCCTAGCCCTCCCCCTAGTGCCTAACCCTCCCCCCTAGTGCCTAACCCTAGCCCTCCCCCTAGTGCCTAACCCTCCCCCTAGTGCCTAACCCTAGCCCTCCCCCTAGTGCCTAACCCTCCCCCTAGTGCCTAACCCTAGCCCTCCCCCTAGTGCCTAACCCTAGCCCTCCCCCTAGTGCCTAACCCTAACCCTCCCCTAGGCCCAGTACTTACTGCCGGGATGCCGGCCCGGGATTCTGACAGGTGTCGGGATTTTGGTGCCGCCATCTAAACGCCAGCATCCCGCCAGGCGGTATTATCATGATCCCTAGCATGGTAGTTATTGCGAGCCCACTGCCACCTATAATAAATATACCCCTCAGCATGGATATAGCTCATGTGCTGTAAATGCGGGTATCCACTTGTAGCAGTGGCGTTTCTAGAGAGGAGGGGGCCCGTGTGCAGTCTCCGACAGTCCCAGCACATCCCTCATCCCCGCACATGCTGAACCTGACGAGATCGTCAGGTTGACCAGCATGTACGGGCGATGTCGGAAGCGACCAGCGGGCACGAGCATCGCTGGTCGCTTCCGTCCAAAACATGCCTGATGCATGCGCGATTTGCAAGCGATTGCACGATAACGACGTCGCTATAGTGCAATCGCTTGGCTAAATCGCTAAGTGGATACGTAGGAATAAAAGGCATTATTTATTTTGTGTAGATATTTTAAAGTACAGGAAGATTAACCCTTCTGTACTACTCTGGGGTATAACGTCCCTGCCATGCTGTGTGTATGGATGGCAGTCAGGGGTATAACGTCCCTGCAATGCTGTGTGTGTGGATGGCAGTCATGGGTATAACGTCCCTGCCATGCTGTGTGTATGGATGGCAGTCAGGGGTATAACGTCCCTGCCATGCTGTGTGTATGGATGGTAGTCAGGGGTATAACGTCCCTGCCATGCTGTGTGTATGGATGGCAGTCAGGGGTATAACGTCCCTGCAATGCTGTGTGTGTATGTGGCAGTCAGGGGTATAACGTCCCTGCAATGCTGTGTGTGTGGATGGCAGTCATGGGTATAACGTCCCTGCAGTGCTGTGTGTATGGATGGAAGTCAGGGGTATAACGTCCCTGCCATGCTGTGTGTATGGATGGCAGTTAGGGGTATAATGTCCCTGCCATGCTGTGTGTATGGATGGCAGTCAGGGGTATAACGTCCCTGCCATGCTGTGTGTATGGATGGCAGTCAGGGGTATAACATCCCTGCCATGCTGTGTGTAAGGATGGCAGTCAGGGGTATAACATCCCTGCCATGCTGTGTGTATGGATGGCAGTCAGGGGTATAACGTCCCTGCCATGCTGTGTGTATGGATGGCAGTCAGGGGTATAACGTCCCCGCCATGCTGTGTGTGTGGATGGCAGTCAGGGGTATAACGTCCCTGCCATGCTGTGTGTATGGATGGCAGTCAGGGGTATAACATCCCTGCCATGCTGTGTGTATGGATGGCAGTCAGGGGTATAACGTCCCTGCCATGCTGTGTGTATGGATGGCAGTCAGGGGTATAACGTCCCCGCCATGCTGTGTGTGTGGATGGCAGTCAGGGGTATAACGTCCCTGCCATGCTGTGTGTATGGATAGCAGTGTTTGGAGCTAATGACACTGAATACTTATTAAGACTCATCAATGCAGAGCCGTAGTGGGGGTGGTAAGTGGGGTGGTAAGTGGGGTAATTGGGGTAAAAGCCCATTGGCTCTCCCCATGGTGTGGCAGCATGGCATGAAATGTGCCTACAGAGCCGTGTGCCCTCCTCCTGGCTTGCTGTAAAGGTCGGACACTGTAACGTCACAAAGTGTCTCTGCTGGCACTCCACCGCGAAAGCGCGACAAGCGCTTCTGACGTGTAGGACTGGCCCTTCCTCCATCACACAGGAGGGAAAGAGCTCCCAAATTGGCATGGCATCACTGGCTCCTAATGAACGGATTCTCATGATCATACGGTTGACCATACAAAATGGCTTCTTCCGCTGTGTACAGGCAACAAGTGCACGATCGGTGCCCTCTGTCCAGTTGTTACTCTCCTGCAACAATTCCACAAAGTGCATGATGGTATGTTCAATCCTGTTAGAGAGGAAGCCAGATAAACATGTAGCGAAGTTGCGTGCTCCGTGCTACAGGCACTCTCGCTAATTCATGCACTTGTCAATACCATCTCCATGTATTTAATTTTGATTTACTAAAGGTACTGCAGGCTAAACTGAGAAAGAAGAAAGTACCAGAATAGATTGTCTGCATCCTCCTATCTGTTTTCAGTCTTTTCCAGAGATCTCCTCCTCTATTCTCTGCTGCTTTCTGCGAACTATCTCCAGCCCCCGTCACGGTGCACGAGGATAACACAACTGGACAGTCAGCATCGGTTTTACTTCAAATGATATTGAATGCAACATAGACTTGTTTTATTTTATTTATTTTTTGTGTGCTGAGCTGGCAACTGATTGTGATAATTCAATTTACAAATGGCTCGGTCGACTTGATTAAAAGACTTCAATGTTCTAACCCTTCTGACGCCAGTGTTAGAGGGGTTAATGAGAGACGAACATATCCTGTGACTGTCAGGATTGCACATAGTTAGACAAAGGTCCGCTGAGTGCGGCTTCTCCTATAGTCTGTGTGTGTAACCATGCTGTACAAGTGGGAATCCTAAAGTTAATTTCAATGTTTGTGTTACCCTTCTGTTACATAGTCTTTATGTATGAGTTGGCTGGAACGCATTGTATAGCAGTACTAGAAGACAGAACACAATAGCAGGCAGAGAAGCGTCCTGCAATCTGATCATGTAAAAAGCTTGCAATCTTAGGTTTTGTGCCAAAGGACTGACCGGGTGTAGTATCGCCCCTCTTTACGTAAGGGGTCCTATAATAGGCGTGCATAACACAGATATTATCATGTGGATAAGAGCTGAGGCCACTAGAAATTATTTGCTGGCCCACGAATGAGAAATTAAACATAGAGCGCTAATGCGATCGCAGATGGAATTTCGCACGGAACGCAGCTGCGAAAATATGTCAATGCCGGCATATAGACGCTATACTGCCGTCCAATGCAAGATGAAACACATTAAAGATTAGGTCATTTTGCCACATAATGCCTCGTTATGTGGACATGACCTTCAGGGACTTTAATGGACAACTTCATTCTCATCACTACTGGCTCAGCCCACAAGGTGTCTGCCCTCAGGTGTAGACGGCTGAGCTGATACTGACTGGTACTTATGCCAGTTTACATAAACTGCGCAAGATCATACTGAGGACTTATACGCATCTGGCAATTGTTTCTCCTTACGCCTAGAGAGGCGCGGAACAGGGGAACAGGTACAGTAAGGTGCGCGCTGGTGTTACTGACAACATGGCATAAACCTGACACCTAGGCTGACAACGCGGATAACTTTAAAGCAGGGTTGTAAAGCATCAAAGCATGGAAACATAGAAGCATCAAAGCATAGAAGCAATTAAAGAATATTCAAAGGAAGTAGATAAAAATCCTGAAATGTATGTACATCCAAGTGACAAGGGGGCAGATGTATTATAGCAGCATTTAACGTGTCACTATAACGCATCCTGCTTCGCCTCTTTACCGAGGTGAAGCAGGAAGCACTAACGATGAGATGTATGAACATCTCATCGGTCGGAGCAGGGGAGTGATAACTAAGCCCTCAGGCGCTACCCGCTAGAGATCACAGCGCATCAGCCTAGTGCTAGCCTAGTACTGATGCTGTGTCTCAGTCCCGGTGCCTAGTGCTCATGCTCTTTGTCTCAGTCCCGGTGCCTAGTGCTGATGCTCTGTGTCTCAGTCTCGGTGCCTAGTGCTGATGCTCTGTGTCTCAGTCCCGGTGCCTAGTACTGATGCTCTGTGTCTCAGTCCTGCTGCCTAGTGCTGATGCTCTGTGTCTCAGTCCCGATGCCTAGTGCTGATGCTCTGTGTCTCAGTCCCGGTGCCTAGTGCTGATGCTCTGTGTCTCAGTCCTGGTGCCTAGTACTGATGCTCTGTGTCTCAGTCCTGGTGCCTAGTGCTGATGCTCTGTGTCTCAGTCCCGGTGCCTAGAGCTGATGCTCTGTGTCTCAGTCCCGGTGCCTAGTACTGATGCTCTGTGTCTCAGTCCTGGTGCCTAGTGCTAGCCTAGTACTGATGCTCTGTGCCTCAGTCCCGGTGCCTAGTGCTAGCCTAGTACTAATGCTCTGTGTCTCAGTCCCGATGCCTAGTACTGATGCTCTGTGTCTCAGTCCCGGTGCCTAGTACTGATGCTCTGTGTCTCAGTCCCGGTGCCAAGTGCTAATGCTCTGTGTCTCAGTCCCGGTGCCTAGTACTGATGCTTTGTGTCTCAGAGTCGGTGCCTAGTGCTAGCCTACTACTGATGCTCTGTGTCTCAGTCCCGGTGCCTAGTGCTGATGCTGTGTCTCAGTCCCGGTGCCTAGTGCTGATGCTCTGTGTCTCAGTCCCGGTGCCTAGTGCTGATGCTCTGTGTCTCAGTCCCGGTGCCTAGTGTTGATGTTCTGTGTCTCAGTCCCGGTGCCTATTGCTGATGCTCTGTGTCTCAGTCCTGGTGCCTAGTGCTGATGCTCTGTGTCTCAGTCCCGGTGCCTAGTGCTGATGCTCTGTGTCTCAGTCCCGGTGCCTAGTGCTGATGCTCTGTGTCTCAGTACCGGTGCCTAGTGCTGATGCTCTGTGTCTCAGTCCCGGTGCCTAGTGCTGATGCTCTGTGTCTCAGTCCCGGTGCTTAGTGCTGATGCTCTGTGTCTCAGTCCCGGTGCCTAGTACTAATGCTCTGTGTCTCAGTCCCGGTGCCTAGTGCTAGCCTACTACTGATGCTCTGTGTCTCAGTCCCGGTGCCTAGTGCTGATGCTGTGTCTCAGTCCCGGAGCCTAGTGCTGATGCTCTGTGTCTCAGTCCCGGTGCCTAGTGCTGATGCTCTGTGTGTCAGTCCCGGTGCCTAGTACTGATGCTCTGTGTGTCAGTCCCGGTGCCTAGTGCTGATGCTCTGTGTCTCAGTCCCGGTGCCTAGTGCTGATGCTCTGTGTCTCAGTCCCGGTGCCTAGTGCTAGCCTAGTACTGATGCTCTGTGTCTCAGTCCCGGTGCCTAGTGCTGATGCTCTGTGTCTCAGTCCCGGTGCCTAGTGCTGATGCTCTGTGTCTCAGTCCCGGTGCCTAGTGCTGATGCTCTGTGTCTCAGTCCCGGTGCCTAGTGCTGATGCTCTGTGTCTCAGTACCGGTGCCTAGTGCTGATGCTCTGTGTCTCAGTCCCGGTGCCTAGTGCTGATGCTCTGTGTCTCAGTCCCGGTGCTTAGTGCTGATGCTCTGTGTCTCAGTCCCGGTGCCTAGTACTAATGCTCTGTGTCTCAGTCCCGGTGCCTAGTGCTAGCCTACTACTGATGCTCTGTGTCTCAGTCCCGGTGCCTAGTGCTGATGCTGTGTCTCAGTCCCGGAGCCTAGTGCTGATGCTCTGTGTCTCAGTCCCGGTGCCTAGTGCTGATGCTCTGTGTGTCAGTCCCGGTGCCTAGTACTGATGCTCTGTGTGTCAGTCCCGGTGCCTAGTGCTGATGCTCTGTGTCTCAGTCCCGGTGCCTAGTGCTGATGCTCTGTGTCTCAGTCCCGGTGCCTAGTGCTAGCCTAGTACTGATGCTCTGTGTCTCAGTCCCGGTGCCTAGTGCTGATGCTCTGTCTCAGTCCCGGTGCCTAGTGCTGATGCTCTGTGTGTCAGTCCCGGTGCTTAGTGCTAGCCTAGTACTGATGCTCTGTGTCTCAGTCCAGGTGCCTAGTGCTAGCCTAGTACTGATGCTCTGTGTCTCAGTCCTGGTGCCTAGTGCCGGTGCCTAGTACTGATGCTCTGTGCCTCAGTCCCGGTGCCTAGTGCTAGCCTAGTACTAATGCTCTGTGTCTCAGTCCCGATGCCTAGTACTGATGCTCTGTGTCTCAGTCCCGGTGCCTAGTACTGATGCTCTGTGTCTCAGTCCCGGTGCCTAGTGCTGATGCTCTGTGTCTCAGTCCCGGTGCCTAGTACTGATGCTCTGTGTCTCAGAGTCGGTGCCTAGTGCTAGCCTACTACTGATGCTCTGTGTCTCAGTCCCGGTGCCTAGTGCTGATGCTGTGTCTCAGTCCCGGTGCCTAGTGCTGATGCTCTGTGTCTCAGTCCCGATGCCTAGTGCTGATGCTCTGTGTCTCAGTCCCGGTGCCTAGTGTTGATGTTCTGTGTCTCAGTCCCGGTGCCTATTGCTGATGCTCTGTGTCTCAGTCCTGGTGCCTAGTGCTGATGCTCTGTGTCTCAGTCCCGGTGCCTAGTGCTGATGCTCTGTGTCTCAGTCCCGGTGTCTAGTGCTGATGCTCTGTGTCTCAGTCCCGGTGCCTAGTGCTGATACTCTGTGTCTCAGTACCGGTGCCTAGTGCTGATGCTCTGTGTCTCAGTCCCGGTGCCTAGTGCTGATGCTCTGTGTCTCAGTCCCGGTGCCTAGTGCTGATGCTCTGTGTCTCAGTCCCGGTGCCTAGTACTAATGCTCTGTGTCTCAGTCCCGGTGCCTAGTGCTAGCCTACTACTGATGCTCTGTGTCTCAGTCCCGGTGCCTAGTGCTGATGCTGTCTCAGTCCCGGTGCCTAGTGCTGATGCTCTGTGTGCCAGTCCCGGAGCCTAGTGCTGATGCTCTGTGACTCAGTCCCGGTGCCTAGTGCTGATGCTCTGTGTGTCAGTCCCGGTGCCTAGTACTGATGCTCTGTGTGTCAGTCCCGGTGCCTAGTGCTGATGCTCTGTGTCTCACTCCCGGTGCCTAGTGCTGATGCTCTGTGTCTCAGTCCCGGTGCCTAGTGCTAGCCTAGTACTGATGCTCTGTGTCTCAGTCCCGGTGCCTAGTGCTGATGCTCTGTGTCTCAGTCCCGGTGCCTAGTGCTGATGCTCTGTGTGTCAGTCCCGGTGCTTAGTGCTAGCCTAGTACTGATGCTCTGTGTCTCAGTCCCGGTGCCTAGTGCTAGCCTAGTACTAATGCTCTGTGTCTCAGTCCCGGTGCCTAGTGCTGATGCTCTGTGTGTCAGTCCCGGTGCTTAGTGCTAGCCTAGTACTGATGCTCTGTGTGTCAGTCCCGGTGCTTAGTGCTAGCCTAGTACTAATGCTCTGTGTCTCAGTCCCGGTGCCTAGTGCAAGCCTACTACTGATGCTCTGTGTCTCAGTCCCGGTGCCTAGAGCTGATGCTCTGTGTCTCAGTCCCGGTGCCTAGTACTGATGCTCTGTGTCTCAGTCCTGGTGCCTAGTGCTAGCCTAGTACTGATGCTCTGTGCCTCAGTCCCGGTGCCTAGTGCTAGCCTAGTACTAATGCTCTGTGTCTCAGTCCCGATGCCTAGTACTGATGCTCTGTGTCTCTGTCCCGGTGCCTAGTACTGATGCTCTGTGTCTCAGTCCTGGTGCCTAGTGCTGATGCTCTGTGTCTCAGTCCCGGTGCCTAGTACTGATGCTCTGTGTCTCAGAGTCGGTGCCTAGTGCTAGCCTACTACTGATGCTCTGTGTCTCAGTCCCGGTGCCTAGTGCTGATGCTGTGTCTCAGTCCCGGTGCCTAGTGCTGATGCTCTGTGTCTCAGTCCCGGTGCCTAGTGCTGATGCTCTGTGTCTCAGTCCCGGTGCCTAGTGCTGATGCTCTGTGTCTCAGTCCCGGTGCCTAGTGCTGATGCTGTGTCTCAGTCCCGGTGCCTAGTGCTGATGCTCTGTGTCTCAGTCCCGGTGCCTAGTGCTGATGCTCTGTGTCTCAGTCCCGGTGCCTAGTGTTGATGTTCTGTGTCTCAGTCCCGGTGCCTATTGCTGATGCTCTGTGTCTCAGTCCCGGTGCCTAGTGCTGATGCTCTGTGTCTCAGTCCCGGTGCCTAGTGCTGATGCTCTGTGTCTCAGTCCCGGTGCCTAGTGCTGATGCTCTGTGTCTCAGTCCCGGTGCCTAGTGCTGATGCTCTGTGTCTCAGTCCCGGTGCCTAGTGCTGATGCTCTGTGTCTCAGTCCCGGTGCCTAGTGCTGATGCTCTGTGTCTCAGTCCCGGTGCCTAGTACTAATGCTCTGTGTCTCAGTCCCGGTGCCTAGTGCTAACCTAGTACTGATGCTCTGTGTCTCAGTCCCGGTGCCTAGTACTGATGCTCTGTGTCTCAGTCCCGGTGCCTAGTGCTAGCCTACTACTGATGCTCTGTGTCTCAGTCCCGGTGCCTAGTGCTGATGCTGTGTCTCAGTCCCGGTGCCTAGTGCTGATGCTCTGTGTGTCAAACCCGGTGCCAAGTGCTGATGCTCTGTGTCTCAGTCCCCGTGCCTAGTGCTGATGCTCTGTGTGTCAGTCCCGGTGCCTAGTACTGATGCTCTGTGTGTCAGTCCCGGTGCCTAGTGCTGATGCTCTGTGTCTCAGTCCCGGTGCCTAGTGCTGATGCTCTGTGTCTCAGTCCCGGTGCCTAGTGCTAGCCTAGTACTGATGCTCTGTGTCTCAGTCCCGGTGCCTAGTGCTGATGCTCTGTGTGTCAGTCCCGGTGCTTAGTGCTAGCCTAGTACTGATGCTCTGTGTCTCAGTCCCGGTGCCTAGTGCTAGCCTAGTACTAATGCTCTGTGTCTCAGTCCCGGTGCCTAGTGCTGATGCTCTGTGTGTCAGTCCCGGTGCTTAGTGCTAGCCTAGTACTGATGCTCTGTGTGTCAGTCCCGGTGCTTAGTGCTAGCCTAGTACTGATGCTCTGTGTCTCAGTCCCGTTGCCTAGTGCTAGCCTACTACTGATTCTCTGTGTCTCAGTCCCAGTGACTAGTGCTGATGCTGTGTCTCAGTCCCGGTGCCTAGTGCTGATGCTCTGTGTCTCAGTCCCGGTGCCTAGTGCTGATGCTCTGTGTCTCAGTCCCGGTGCCTAGTGTTGATGTTCTGTGTCTCAGTCCCGGTGCCTATTGCTGATGCTCTGTGTCTCAGTCCCGGTGCCTAGTGCTGATGCTCTGAGTCTCAGTCCCGGTGCCTAGTGCTGATGCTCTGTGTCTCAGTACCGGTGCCTAGTACTGATGCTCTGTGTCTCAGTCCCGGTGCCTAGTGCTGATGCTCTGTGTCTCAGTCCCGGTGCCTAGTGCTGATGCTCTGTGTCTCAGTCCCGGTGCCTAGTACTGAAGCTCTGTGTCTCAGTCCCGGTGCCTAGTGCTAGCCTAGTACTGATGCTCTGTGTCTCAGTCCCGGTGCCTAGTACTGATGCTCTGTGTCTCAGTCCCGATGCCTAGTGCTAGCCTACTGATGCTCTGTGTCTCAGTCCCGGTGCCTAGTGCTGATGCTGTGTCTCAGTCCCGGTGCCTAGTGCTGATGCTCTGTGTCTCAGTCCCGGTGCCTAGTGCTGATGCTCTGTGTGTCAGTCCCGGTGACTAGTACTGATGCTCTGTGTGTCAGTCCCGGTGCCTAGTGCTGATGCTCTGTGTCTCAGTCCCGGTGCCTAGTACTGATGCTCTGTGTCTCAGTCCTGGTGCCTAGTGCTAGCCTAGTACTGATGCTCTGTGTCTCAGTCCCGGTGCCTAGTGCTAGCCTAGTACTAATGCTCTGTGTCTCAGTCCCGATGCCTAGTACTGATGCACTGTGTCTCAGTCCCGGTGCCTAGTACTGATGCTCTGTGTCTCAGTCCCGGTGCCTAGTGCTGATGCTCTGTGTCTCAGTCCCGGTGCCTAGTACTGATGCTCTGTGTCTCAGAGTCGGTGCCTAGTGCTAGCCTACTACTGATGCTCTGTGTCTCAGTCCCGGTGCCTAGTGCTGATGCTGTGTCTCAGTCCCGGTGCCTAGTGCTGATGCTCTGTGTCTCAGTCCCGGTGCCTAGTGCTGATGCTCTGTGTCTCAGTTCCGGTGCCTAGTGTTGATGTTCTGTGTCTCAGTCCCGGTGCCTATTGCTGATGCTCTGTGTCTCAGTCCCGGTGCCTAGTGCTGATGCTCTGTGTCTCAGTCCCGGTGCCTAGTGCTGATGCTCTGTGTCTCAGTCCCGGTGCCTAGTGCTGATGCTCTGTGTCTCAGTACCGGTGCCTAGTGCTGATGCTCTGTGTCTCAGTCCCGGTGCCTAGTGCTGATGCTCTGTGACTCAGTCCCGGTGCCTAGTGCTGATGCTCTGTGTCTCAGTCCCGGTGCCTAGTACTAATGCTCTGTGTCTCAGTACCGGTGCCTAGTGCTAGCCTAGTACTGATGCTCTGTGTCTCAGTCCCGGTGCCTAGTACTGATGCTCTGTGTCTCAGTCCCGGTGCCTAGTACTGATGCTCTGTGTCTCAGTCCCGGTGCCTAGTGCTAGCCTACTACTGATGCTCTGTGTCTCAGTCCCGGTGCCTAGTGCTGATGCTGTGTCTCAGTCCCGGTGCCTAGTGCTGATGCTCTGTGTGTCATTCCCGGTGCCTAGTGCTGATGCTCTGTGTCTCAGTCCCGGTGCCTAGTGCTGATGCTCTGTGTGTCAGTCCCGGTGCCTAGTACTGATGCTCTGTGTGTCAGTCCCGGTGCCTAGTGCTGATGCTCTGTGTCTCAGACCCGGTGCCTAGTGCTAGCCTAGTACTGATGCTCTGTGTCTCAGTCCCGGTGCCTAGTGCTGATGCTCTGTGTCTCAGTCCCGGTGCCTAGTGCTGATGCTCTGTGTGTCAGTCCCGGTGCTTAGTGCTAGCCTAGTACTGATGCTCTGTGTCTCAGTCCCGGTGCCTAGTGCTAGCCTAGTACTAATGCTCTGTGTCTCAGTCTCGATGCCTAGTACTGATGCTCTGTGTCTCAGTCCCGGTGCCTAGTACTGATGCTCTGTGTATCAGTCCTGGTGCTTAGTGCTAGCCTAGTAATGATGCTCTGTGTCTCAGTCCCGGTGCCTAGTGCTAGCCTAGTACTA
The DNA here is from genome assembly GCA_031769625.1 of Taudactylus pleione. Lineage (NCBI taxonomy): Eukaryota > Metazoa > Chordata > Amphibia > Anura > Myobatrachidae > Taudactylus > Taudactylus pleione. The sequence continues at coordinate 691,121 of JAUIMM010001238.1, forward strand.
ATGCTCTGTGTCTCAGTCCCGATGCCTAGTACTGATGCTCTGTGTCTCAGTCCCGGTGCCTAGTACTGATGCTCTGTGTCTCAGTCCCGGTGCCTAGTACTGATGCTCTGTGTCTCAGTCCCGGTGCCTAGTGCTAGCCTACTACTGATGCTGTGTCTCAGTCCCGGTGCCTAGTGCTGATGCTGTGTCTCAGTCCCGGTGCCTAGTGCTGATGCTCTGTGTCTCAGTCCCGGTGCCTAGTGCTGATGCTCTGTGTCTCAGTCCCGGTGCCTAGTGCTGATGCTCTGTGTCTCAGTCCCGGTGCCTAGTGCTGATGCTTTGTGTCTCAGTCCCGGTGCCTAGTGCTGATGCTCTGTGTCTCAGTCCCAGTGCCTAGTACTGATGCTCTGTGTCTCAGTCCCGGGGCCTAGTGCTAGCCTACTACTGATGCTCTGTGTCTCAGTCCCGGTGCCTAGTGCTGATGCTGTGTCTCAGTCCCGGTGCCTAGTGCTGATGCTCTGTGTTTCATCAGTCCCGGTGCCTAGTGCTGATGCTCTGTGTCTCAGTCCCGGTGCCTAGTGCTGATGCTCTGTGTGTCAGTCCCGGTGCCTAGTACTGATGCTCTGTGTCTCAGTCCCGGTGCCTAGTGCTAGCCTTGTACTGATGCTCTGTGTCTCAGTCCCGATGCCTAGTGCTGATGCTCTGTGTCTCAGTCCCGGTGCCTAGTGCTGATGCTCTGTGTCTCAGTCCCGGTGCCTAGTACTGATGCTCTGTGTCTCAGTCCCGGTGCCTAGTGCTAGCCTAGTACTGATGCTCTGTGTCTCAGTCCCGGTGCCTAGTGCTGATGCTCTGTGAGTCAGTCCCGGTGCCTAGTACTGATGCTCTGTGTGTCAGTCCCGGTGCCTAGTGCTGATGCTCTGTGTCTCAGTCCCGGTGCCTAGTACTGATGCTCTGTGTCTCAGTCCCGGTGCCTAGTGCTAGCCTTGTACTGATGCTCTGTGTCTCAGTCCCGATGCCTAGTGCTGATGCTCTGTGTCTCAGTCCCGGTGACTAGTGCTGATGCTCTGTGTCTCAGTCCCGATGCCAAGTGCTGATGCTCTGTGTCTCAGTCCCGGTGCCTAGTGCTGATGCTCTGTGTCTCAGTCACGATGCCTAGTGCTGATGCTCTGTGTCTCAGTCCCGGTGCCTAGGGCTGATGCTCTGTGCCTCAGTCCCGGTGCCTTGTGCTGATGCTCTGTGTCTCAGTCCCGGTGCCTAGTACTGATGCTCTGTGTCTCAGTCCCGGTGCCTAGTACTGATGCTCTGTGTCTCAGTCCCGGTGCCTAGTGCTAGCCTACTACTGATGCTCTGTGTCTCAGTCCCGGTGCCTAGTGCTGATGCTGTGTCTCAGTCCCGGGGCCTAGTGCTGATGCTCTGTGTGTCAGTCCCGGTGCCTAGTGCTGATGTTCTGCGTCTCAGTCCCGGTGCCTAGTGCTGATGCTCTGTGTGTCAGTCCCGGTGCCAAGTACTGATGCTCTGTGTGTCAGTCCCGGTGCCTAGTACTGATGCTCTGTGTCTCAGTCCCGGTGCCTAGTGCTAGCCTAGTACTGATGCTCTGTGTCTCAGTCCCGGTGCCTAGTGCTGATGCTCTGTGTCTCAGTCCCGGTGCCTAGTGCTGAAGCTCTGTGTCTCAGTCCCGGTGCCAAGTGCTGATGCTCTGTGTCTCAGTCGCGGTGCCTAGTACTGATGCTCTGTGTCTCAGTCCCGGTGCCTAGTGCTAGCCTAGTACTGATGCTCTGTGTCTCAGTCCCGGTGCCTAGTGCTGATGCTCTGTGTCTCAGTCCCGGTGCCTAGTGCTGATGCTCTGTGTCTCAGTCCCGGTGCCAAGTGCTGATGCTCTGTGTCTCAGTCCCGGTGCCTAGTACTGATGCTCTGTGTCTCAGTCCCGGTGCCTAGTGCTAGCCTAGTACTGATGCTCTGTGTCTCAGTCCCGGTGCCTAGTGCTGATGCTCTGTGTCTCAGTCCCGATGCCTAGTGCTGATGCTCTGTGTCTCAGTCCCGGTGCCTAGTGCTGATGCTCTGTGTCTCAGTCCCGGAGTCTAGTGCTGATGCTCTGTGTCTCAGTCCCGGTGCCTAGTGCTGATGCTCTGTGTCTCAGTCCCGGTGCCTAGTGCTCATGCTCTGTGTCTCAGTCCCGGTGCCTAGTGCTGATGCTCTGTGTCTCAGTCCCGGTGCCTAGTGCTGATGCTCTGTGTCTCAGTCCCGGTGCCTAGTGCTGATGCTCTGTGTCTCAGTCCCGGTGCCTAGTGCTGATGCTCTGTGTCTCAGTCCCGATGCCTAGTGCTGATGCTCTGTGTCTCAGTCCCGGTGCCTAGTGCTAGCCTAGTGCTGATGCTCTGTGTCTCAGTCCCAGTGCCTAGTGCAAGCCTAGTACTGATGCTCTGTGTCTCAGTCCCGGTGCCTAGTACTGATGCTCTGTGTCTCAGTCCCGGTGCCTACTACTGATGCTCTGTGTCTCAGTCCCGATACCTAGTGCTGATGCTCTGTGTCTCAGTCCCGATGCCTAGTGCTAGCCTAGTGCTGATGCTCTGTGTCTCAGTCCCAGTGCCTAGTGCTAGCCAAGTACTGATGCTCTGTGTCTCAGTCCCGGTGCCTAGTACTGATGCTCTGTGTCTCAGTCCCGGTGCCTAGTGCTGATGCTCTGTGTCTCAGTCCCGGTGCCTAGTGCTGATGCTTTGTGTCTCATTCCCGGTGCCTAGTGCTGATGCTCTGTGTCTCAGTCCCGGTGCCTAGTGCTGATGCTCTGTGTGTCAGTCCCGGTGCCTAGTACTGATGCTCTGTGTGTCAGTCCCGGTGCCTAGTGCTGATGCTCTGTGTCTCAGTCCCGGTGCCTAGTACTGATGCTCTGTGTCTCAGTCCCGGTGCCTAGTGCTAGCCTTGTACTGATGCTCTGTGTCTCAGTCCCGATGCCTAGTGCTGGTGCTCTGTGTCTCAGTCCCGGTGCCTAGTGCTGATGCTCTGTGTCTCAGTCCCGATGCCAAGTGCTGATGCTCTGTGTCTCAGTCCCGGTGCCTAGTGCTAGCCTACTACTGATGCTCTGTGTCTCAGTCCCGGTGCCTAGTGCTGATGCTGTGTCTCAGTCCCGGGGCCAAGTGCTGATGCTCTGTGTGTCAGTCCCGGTGCCTAGTGCTGATGTTCTGCGTCTCAGTCCCGGTGCCTAGTGCTGATGCTCTGTGTGTCAGTCCCGGTGCCAAGTACTGATGCTCTGTGTGTCAGTCCCGGTGCCTAGTACTGATGCTCTGTGTCTCAGTCCCGGTGCCTAGTGCTAGCCTAGTACTGATGCTCTGTGTCTCAGTCCCGGTGCCTAGTGCTAGCCTAGTGCTGATGCTCTGTGTCTCAGTCCCGGTGCCTAGTGCTGATGCTCTGTGTGTCAGTCCCGGTGCCTAGTACTGATGCTCTGTGTGTCAGTCCCGGTGCCTAGTGCTGATGCTCTGTGTCTCAGTCCCGGTGCCTAGTACTGATGCTCTGTGTCTCAGTCCCGGTGCCTAGTGCTAGCCTTGTACTGATGCTCTGTGTCTCAGTCCCGATGCCTAGTGCTGATGCTCTGTGTCTCAGTCCCGGTGCCTAGTGCTGATGCTCTGTGTCTCAGTCCCGATGCCAAGTGCTGATGCTCTGTGTCTCAGTCCCGGTGCCTAGTGCTAGCCTACTACTGATGCTCTGTGTCTCAGTCCCGGTGCCTAGTGCTGATGCTGTGTCTCAGTCCCGGGGCCTAGTGCTGATGCTCTGTGTGTCAGTCCCGGTGCCTAGTGCTGATGTTCTGCATCTCAGTCCCGGTGCCTAGTGCTGATGCTCTGTGTGTCAGTCCCGGTGCCAAGTACTGATGCTCTGTGTGTCAGTCCCGGTGCCTAGTACTGATGCTCTGTGTCTCAGTCCCGGTGCCTAGTGCTAGCCTAGTACTGATGCTCTGTGTCTCAGTCCCGGTGCCTAGTGCTGATGCTCTGTGTCTCAGTCCCGGTGCCTAGTGCTGATGCTCTGTTTGTCAGTCCCGGTGCCTAGTACTGATGCTCTGTGTGTCAGTCCCGGTGCCTAGTGCTGATGCTCTGTGTCTCAGTCCCGGTGCCTAGTACTGATGCTCTGTGTCTCAGTCCCGGTGCCTAGTGCTAGCCTAGTACTGATGCTCTGTGTCTCAGTCCCGGTGCCTAGTGCTGATGCTCTGTGCCTCATTCCCGGTGCCTAGTGCTGATGCTCTGTGTCTCAGTCCCGGTGCCAAGTGCTGATGCTCTGTGTCTCAGTCACGGTGCCTAGTACTGATGCTCTGTGTCTCAGTCCCGGTGCCTAGTGCTAGCCTAGTACTGATGCTCTGTATCTCAGTCCCGGTGCCTAGTGCTGATGCTCTGTGTCTCAGTCCCGGTGCCTAGTGCTGATGCTCTGTGTCTCAGTCCCGGTGCCAAGTGCTGATGCTCTGTGTCTCAGTCCCGATGCCTAGTACTGATGCTCTGTGTCTCAGTCCCGGTGCCTAGTGCTAGCCTAGTACTGATGCTCTGTGTCTCAGTCCCGGTGCCTAGTGCTGATGCTCTGTGTCTCAGTCCCGATGCCTAGTGCTGATGCTCTGTGTCTCAGTCCCGGTGCCTAGTGCTGATGCTCTGTGTCTCAGTCCCGGTGCCTAGTGCTGATGCTCTGTGTCTCAGTCCCGGTGCCTAGTGCTGATGCTCTGTGTCTCAGTCCCGGTGCCTAGTGCTGATGCTCTGTGTCTCAGTCCCGGTGCCTAGTGCTGATGCTCTGTGTCTCAGTCCCGGTGCCTAGTGCTGATGCTCTGTGTCTCAGTCACGGTGCCTAGTGCTGATGCTCTGTGTCTCAGTCCCGGTGCCTAGTGCTGATGCTCTGTGTCTCAGTCCCGGTGCCTAGTGCTGATGCTCTGTGTCTCAGTCCCGGTGCCTAGTGCTGATGCTCTGTGTCTCAGTCCCGGTGCCTAGTGCTGATGCTCTGTGTCTCAGTCCCGGTGCGTAGTACTAATGCTCTGTGTCTCAGTCCCGGTGCCTAGTGCTAGCCTAGTACTGATGCTCTGTGTCTCAGTCCCGGTGCCTAGTACTGATGCTCTGTGTCTCAGTCCCGGTGCCTAGTGCTAGCCTACTACTGATGCTCTGTGTCACAGTCCCGGTGCCTAGTGCTGATGCTGTGTCTCAGTCCCGGTGCCTAGTGCTGATGCTCTGTGTGTCATTCCCGGTGCCTAGTGCTGATGCTCTGTGTCTCAGTCCCGGTGCCTAGTGCTGATGCTCTGTGTGTCAGTCCCGGTGCCTAGTGCTGATGCTCTGTGTGTCAGTCCCGGTGCCTAGTGCTGATGCTCTGTGTCTCAGTCCCGGTCCCTAGTGCTGATGCTCTGTGTCTCAGTCCCGTTGCTTAGTGCTAGCCTAGTACTGATGCTCTGTGTCTCAGTCCCGGTGCCTAGTGCTGATGCTCTGTGTCTCAGTCCCGGTGCCTAGTGCTGATGCTCTGTGTGTCAGTCCCGGTGCTTAGTGCTAGCCTAGTACTGATGCTCTGTGTCTCAGTCCCGGTGCCTAGTGCTAGCCTAGTACTAATGCTCTGTGTCTCAGTCTCGATGCCTAGTACTGATGCTCTGTGTCTCAGTCCCGGTGCCTAGTACTGATGCTCTGTGTATCAGTCCTGGTGCTTAGTGCTAGCCTAGTACTGATGCTCTGTGTCTCAGTCCCGGTGCCTAGTGCTAGCCTAGTACTAATGCTCTGTGTCTCAGTCCCGATGCCTAGTACTGATGCTCTGTGTCTCAGTCCCGGTGCCTAGTGCTGATGCTCTGTGTCTCATTCCCGGTGCCTAGTGCTGATGCTCTGTGTCTCAGTCCCAGTGCCTAGTACTGATGCTCTGTGTCTCAGTCCCGGGGCCTAGTGCTAGCCTACTACTGATGCTCTGTGTCTCAGTCCCGGTGCCTAGTGCTGATGCTGTGTCTCAGTCCCGGTGCCTAGTGCTGATGCTCTGTGTGTCAGTCCCGGTGCCTAGTGCTGATGCTCTGTGTCTCAGTCCCGGTGCCTAGTGCTGATGCTCTGTTTGTCAGTCCCGGTGCCTAGTACTGATGCTCTGTGTGTCAGTCCCGGTGCCTAGTGCTGATGCTCTGTGTCTCAGTCCCGGTGCCTAGTACTGATGCTCTGTGTCTCAGTCCCGGTGCCTAGTGCTAGCCTAGTACTGATGCTCTGTGTCTCAGTCCCGGTGCCTAGTGCTGATGCTCTGTGTGTCAGTCCCGGTGCCTAGTACTGATGCTCTGTGTGTCAGTCCCGGTGCCTAGTGCTGATGCTGTGTCTCAGTCCCGGTGCCTAGTACTGATGCTCTGTGTCTCAGTCCCGGTGCCTAGTGCTAGCCTTGTACTGATGCTCTGTGTCTCAGTCCCGATGCCTAGTGCTGATGCTCTGTGTCTCAGTCCCGGTGCCTAGTGCTGATGCTCTGTGTCTCAGTCCCGATGCCAAGTGCTGATGCTCTGTGTCTCAGTCCCGGTGCCTAGTGCTAGCCTACTACTGATGCTCTGTGTCTCAGTCCCGGTGCCTAGTGCTGATGCTGTGTCTCAGTCCCGGGGCCTAGTGCTGATGCTCTGTGTGTCAGTCCCGGTGCCTAGTGCTGATGTTCTGCGTCTCAGTCCCGGTGCCTAGTGCTGATGCTCTGTGTGTCAGTCCCGGTGCCAAGTACTGATGCTCTGTGTGTCAGTCCCGGTGCCTAGTACTGATGCTCTGTGTCTCAGTCCCGGTGCCTAGTGCTAGCCTAGTACTGATGCTCTGTGTCTCAGTCCCGGTGCCTAGTGCTGATGCTCTGTGCCTCAGTCCCGGTGCCTAGTGCTGATGCTCTGTGTCTCAGTCCCGGTGCCAAGTGCTGATGCTCTGTGTCTCAGTCACGGTGCCTAGTACTGATGCTCTGTGTCTCAGTCCCGGTGCCTAGTGCTAGCCTAGTACTGATGCTCTGTATCTCAGTCCCGGTGCCTAGTGCTGATGCTCTGTGTCTCAGTCCCGGTGCCTAGTGCTGATGCTCTGTGTCTCAGTCCCGGTGCCAAGTGCTGATGCTCTGTGTCTCAGTCCCGATGCCTAGTAGCTCTGTGTCTCAGTCCCGGTGCCTAGTGCTAGCCTAGTACTGATGCTCTGTGTCCTCAGTCCCGGTGCCTAGTGCCTGATGCTCTGTGTCTCAGTCCCCGGATGCCTAGTGCTGATGCTCTGTGTCTCAGATCCCGGTGCCTAGTGCTGATGCTCTGTGTCTCAGTCCCGGTGCCTAGTGCTGATGCTCTGTGTCTCAGTCCCGGTGCCTAGTGCTGATGCTCTGTGTCTCAGTCCCGGTGCCTAGTGCTGATGCTCTGTGTCTCAGTCCCGGTGCCTAGTGCTGATGCTCTGTGTCTCAGTCCCGTGCCTAGTGCTGATGCTCTGTGTCTCAGTCACGGTGCCTAGTGCTGATGCTCTGTGTCTCAGTCCCGGTGCCTATTACTAATGCTCTGTGTCTCAGTCCCGATGGCCTAGTGCTGATGCTCTGTGTCTCAGTCCCGGTGTCTAGTGCTAGCCTAGTGCTGATGCTCTGTGTCTCAGTCCCAGTGCCTAGTGCAAGCCTAGTACTGATGCTCTGTGTCTCAGTCCCGGTGCCTAGTACTGATGCTCTGTGTCTCAGTCCCGGTGCCTACTACTGATGCTCTGTGTCTCAGTCCCGATGCCTAGTGCTGATGCTCTGTGTCTCAGTCCCGATGCCTAGTGCTGATGCTCTGTGTGTCATTCCCGGTGCCTATTACTAATGCTCTGTGTCTCAGTCCCGATGCCTAGTCCTGATGCTCTGTGTCTCAGTCCCGGTGCCTAGTGCTAGCCTAGTGCTGATGCTCTGTGTCTCAGTCCCAGTGCCTAGTGCAAGCCTAAGTACTGATGCTCTGTGTCTCAGTCCCGGTGCCTAGTACTGATGCTCTGTGTCTCAGTCCCGGTGCCTACTACTGATGCTCTGTGTCTCAGTCCAGATGCCTAGTGCTGATGCTCTGTGTCTCAGTCCCGGTGCCTAGTGCTGATGCTCTGTGCCTCAGTCCCGGTGCCTAGTGCTGATGCTCCTGTGTCTCAGTCCCGGTGCCTAGTACTGATGCTCTGTGTCTCAGTCCCGGTGCCTAGTGCTGATGCTCTGTGTCTCAGTCCCGGTGCCTAGTGCTGATGCTCTGTGTCTCAGTCCCGGTGCCTAGTGCTGATGCTCTGTGTCTCAGTCCCGGTGCTATACTAATGCTCTGTGTCTCAGTCCCGATGCCTAGTGCTGATGCTCTGTGTCTCAGTCCCGGTGCCTAGTGCTAGCCTAGTGCTGATGCTCTGTGTCTCAGTCCCAGTGCCTAGTGCAAGCCTAGTACTGATGCTCTGTGTCTCAGTCCCGGTGCCTAGTACTGATGCTCTGTGTCTCAGTCCCGGTGCCTACTACTGATGCTCTGTGTCTCAGTCCCGATGCCTAGTGCTGATGCTCTGTGTCTCAGTCCCGGTGCCTAGTGTCGATGCTCTGTGTGTCAGTCCCGGTGCCTAGTACTGATGCTCTGTGTGTCAGTCCCGGTGCCTAGTGCTGATGCTCTGTGTCTCAGTCCCGGTGCCTAGTGCTGATGCTCTGTGTCTCAGTCCCGGTGCCTAGTGCTAGCCTAGTACTGATGCTCTGTGTCTCAGTCCCGGTGCCTAGTGCTGATGCTCTGTGTCTCAGTCCGGTGCCTAGTGCTGATGCTCTGTGTGTCAGTCCCGGTGCTTAGTGCTAGCCTAGTACTGATGCTCTGTGTCTCAGTCCCGGTGCCTAGTGCTAGCCTAGTACTAATGCTCTGTGTCTCAGTCTCGATGCCTAGTACTGATGCTCTGTGTCTCAGTCCCGGTGCCTAGTACTGATGCTCTGTGTATCAGTCCTGGTGCTTAGTGCTAGCCTAGTACTGATGCTCTGTGTCTCTGTCCCGGTGCCTAGTGCTAGCCTAGTACTAATGCTCTGTGTCTCAGTCCCGATGCCTAGTACTGATGCTCTGTGTCTCAGTCCCGGTGCCTTGTGCTGATGCTCTGTGTCTCAGTCCCGATGCCTAGTGCTGATGCTCTGTGTCTCAGTCCCGGTGCCTAGTGCTGATGCTGTGTCTCAGTCCCGGTGCCTAGTGCTGATGCTCTGTGTGTCAGTCCCGGTGCCTAGTGCTGATGCTCTGTGTCTCAGTCCCGGTGCCTAGTGCTGATGCTCTGTTTGTCAGTCCCGGTGCCTAGTACTGATGCTCTGTGTGTCAGTCCCGGTGCCTAGTGCTGATGCTCTGTGTCTCAGTCCCGGTGCCTAGTACTGATGCTCTGTGTCTCAGTCCCGGTGCCTAGTGCTAGCCTAGTACTGATGCTCTGTGTCTCAGTCCCGGTGCCTAGTGCTGATGCTCTGTGTGTCAGTCCCGGTGCCTAGTACTGATGCTCTGTGTGTCAGTCCCGGTGCCTAGTGCTGATGCTCTGTGTCTCAGTCCCGGTGCCTAGTACTGATGCTCTGTGTCTCAGTCCCGGTGCCTAGTGCTAGCCTTGTACTGATGCTCTGTGTCTCAGTCCCGATGCCTAGTGCTGATGCTCTGTGTCTCAGTCCCGGTGCCTAGTGCTGATGCTCTGTGTCTCAGTCCCGATGCCAAGTGCTGATGCTCTGTGTCTCAGTCCCGGTGCCTAGTGCTAGCCTACTACTGATGCTCTGTGTCTCAGTCCCGGTGCCTAGTGCTGATGCTGTGTCTCAGTCCCGGGGCCTAGTGCTGATGCTCTGTGTGTCAGTCCCGGTGCCTAGTGCTGATGTTCTGCGTCTCAGTCCCGGTGCCTAGTGCTGATGCTCTGTGTGTCAGTCCCGGTGCCAAGTACTGATGCTCTGTGTGTCAGTCCCGGTGCCTAGTACTGATGCTCTGTGTCTCAGTCCCGGTGCCTAGTGCTAGCCTAGTACTGATGCTCTGTGTCTCAGTCCCGGTGCCTAGTGCTGATGCTCTGTGCCTCAGTCCCGGTGCCTAGTGCTGATGCTCTGTGTCTCAGTCCCGGTGCCAAGTGCTGATGCTCTGTGTCTCAGTTACAGTGCCTAGTACTGATGCTCTGTGTCTCAGTCCCGGTGCCTAGTGCTAGCCTAGTACTGATGCTCTGTATCTCAGTCCCGGTGCCTAGTGCTGATGCTCTGTGTCTCAGTCCCGGTGCCTAGTGCTGATGCTCTGTGTCTCAGTCCCGGTGCCAAGTGCTGATGCTCTGTGTCTCAGTCCCGATGCCTAGTACTGATGCTCTGTGTCTCAGTCCCGGTGCCTAGTGCTAGCCTAGTACTGATGCTCTGTGTCTCAGTCCCGGTGCCTAGTGCTGATGCTCTGTGTCTCAGTCCCGATGCCTAGTGCTGATGCTCTGTGTCTCAGTCCCGGTGCCTAGTGCTGATGCTCTGTGTCTCAGTCCCGGTGCCTAGTGCTGATGCTCTGTGTCTCAGTCCCGGTGCCTAGTGCTGATACTCTGTGTCTCAGTCCCGGTGCCTAGTGCTGATGCTCTGTGTCTCAGTCCCGGTGCCTAGTGCTGATGCTCTGTGTCTCAGTCCCGGTGCCTAGTGCTGATGCTCTGTGTCTCAGTCACGGTGCCTAGTGCTGATGCTCTGTGTCTCAGTCCCGGTGCCTATTACTAATGCTCTGTGTCTCAGTCCCGATGCCTAGTGCTGATGCTCTGTGTCTCAGTCCCGGTGTCTAGTGCTAGCCTAGTGCTGATGCTCTGTGTCTCAGTCCCAGTGCCTAGTGCAAGCCTAGTACTGATGCTCTGTGTCTCAGTCCCGGTGCCTAGTACTGATGCTCTGTGTCTCAGTCCCGGTGCCTACTACTGATGCTCTGTGTCTCAGTCCCGATGCCTAGTGCTGATGCTCTGTGTCTCAGTCCCGATGCCTAGTGCTGATGCTCTGTGTGTCATTCCCGGTGCCTATTACTAATGCTCTGTGTCTCAGTCCCGATGCCTAGTCCTGATGCTCTGTGTCTCAGTCCCGGTGCCTAGTGCTAGCCTAGTGCTGATGCTCTGTGTCTCAGTCCCAGTGCCTAGTGCAAGCCTAGTACTGATGCTCTGTGTCTCAGTCCCGGTGCCTAGTACTGATGCTCTGTGTCTCAGTCCCGGTGCCTACTACTGATGCTCTGTGTCTCAGTCCAGATGCCTAGTGCTGATGCTCTGTGTCTCAGTCCCGGTGCCTAGTGCTGATGCTCTGTGCCTCAGTCCCGGTGCCTAGTGCTGATGCTCTGTGTCTCAGTCCCGGTGCCTAGTACTGATGCTCTGTGTCTCAGTCCCGGTGCCTAGTGCTGATGCTCTGTGTCTCAGTCCCGGTGCCTAGTGCTGATGCTCTGTGTCTCAGTCCCGGTGCCTAGTGCTGATGCTCTGTGTCTCAGTCCCGGTGCCTATTACTAATGCTCTGTGTCTCAGTCCCGATGCCTAGTGCTGATGCTCTGTGTCTCAGTCCCGGTGCCTAGTGCTAGCCTAGTGCTGATGCTCTGTGTCTCAGTCCCAGTGCCTAGTGCAAGCCTAGTACTGATGCTCTGTGTCTCAGTCCCGGTGCCTAGTACTGATGCTCTGTGTCTCAGTCCCGGTGCCTACTACTGATGCTCTGTGTCTCAGTCCCGATGCCTAGTGCTGATGCTCTGTGTCTCAGTCCCGATGCCTAGTGCTGATGCTCTGTGTGTCATTCCCGGTGCCTAGTGCTGATGCTCTGTGTCTCAGTCCCGGTGCCTAGTGCTGATGCTCTGTGTGTCAGTCCCGGTGCCTAGTACTGATGCTCTGTGTGTCAGTCCCGGTGCCTAGTGCTGATGCTCTGTGTCTCAGTCCCGGTGCCTAGTGCTGATGCTCTGTGTCTCAGTCCCGGTGCCTAGTGCTAGCCTAGTACTGATGCTCTGTGTCTCAGTCCCGGTGCCTAGTGCTGATGCTCTGTGTCTCAGTCCCGGTGCCTAGTGCTGATGCTCTGTGTGTCAGTCCCGGTGCTTAGTGCTAGCCTAGTACTGATGCTCTGTGTCTCAGTCCCGGTGCCTAGTGCTAGCCTAGTACTAATGCTCTGTGTCTCAGTCTCGATGCCTAGTACTGATGCTCTGTGTCTCAGTCCCGGTGCCTAGTACTGATGCTCTGTGTATCAGTCCTGGTGCTTAGTGCTAGCCTAGTACTGATGCTCTGTGTCTCTGTCCCGGTGCCTAGTGCTAGCCTAGTACTAATGCTCTGTGTCTCAGTCCCGATGCCTAGTACTGATGCTCTGTGTCTCAGTCCCGGTGCCTTGTGCTGATGCTCTGTGTCTCAGTCCCGATGCCTAGTGCTGATGCTCTGTGTCTCAGTCCCGGTGCCTAGTGCTGATGCTCTGTGTCTCAGTCCCGGTGCCTAGTGCTGATGCTCTGTGTCTCAGTCCCGGTGCCTAGTGCTGATGCTCTGTGTCTCAGTCCCGGTGCCTAGTGCTCATGCTCTGTGTCTCAGTCCCGGTGCCTAGTGCTGATGCTCTGTGTCTCAGTCCCGGTGCCTAGTGCTGATGCTCTGTGTCTCAGTCCCGGTGCCTAGTGCTGATGCTCTGTGTCTCAGTCCCGGTGCCTAGTACTGATGCTCTGTGTCTCAGTCCCGATGCCTAGTGCTGATGCTCTGTGTCTCAGTCCCGGTGCCTAGTGCTAGCCTAGTGCTGATGCTCTGTGTCTCAGTCCCAGTGCCTAGTGCAAGCCTAGTACTGATGCTCTGTGTCTCAGTCCCGGTGCCTAGTACTGATGCTCTGTGTCTCAGTCCCGGTGCCTACTACTGATGCTCTGTGTCTCAGTCCCGATGCCTAGTGCTGATGCTCTGTGTCTCAGTCCCGATGCCTAGTGCTAGCCTAGTGCTGATGCTCTGTGTCTCAGTCCCAGTGCCTAGTGCTAGCCTAGTACTGATGCTCTGTGTCTCAGTCCTGGTGCCTAGTACTGATGCTCTGTGTCTCAGTCCCGGTGCCTACTACTGATGCTTTGTGTCTCAGTCCCGGTGCCTACTGCTGATGCTGTGTCTCAGTCCCGGTGCCTAGTGCTGATGCTCTGTGTCTCAGTCCCGGTGCCTAGTGCTGTTGCTCTGTGTCTCAGTCCCGGTGCCTAGTGCTGTTGCTCTGTGTCACAGTCCCGGTGCCTTGTGCTAGCCTAGTACTGATGCTCTGTGTCTCAGTCCCGGTGCCTAGTGCTAGCCTACTACTGATGCTCTGTGTCTCAGTCCCGGTGCCTAGTACTGAAGCTCTGTGTCTCAGTCCCGGTGCCTAGTGCTGATGCTCTGTGTCTCAGTCCCGGCGCCTAGTGCTGATGCTCTGTGTCTCAGTCCCGGCGCCAAGTGCTGATGCTCTGTGTCTCATTCCCGGCGCCTAGTGCTGATGCTCTGTGTCTCAGTCCCGGTGCCTAGTGCTGATGCTCTGTGTCTCAGTCCCGGTGCCTAGTGCTGATACTCTGTGTCTCAGTCCCGATGCCTAGTGCTAGCCTAGTACTGATGCTCTGTGTCTCAGTCCCGGTGACTAGTGCTGATGCTCTGTGTCTCAGTCCCGATGCCTAGTGCTAGCCTAGTACTGATGCTCTGTGTCTCAGTCCCGATGCCTAGTACTGATGCTCTGTGTCTCAGTCCCGGTGCCTAGTGCTAGCCTACTACTGATGCTCTGTGTCTCAGAGTCGGTGCCTAGTACTGATGCTCTGTGTCTCAGTCCCGGTGCCTAGTGCTGATGCTCTGTGTCTCAGTCCCGGTGCCTAGTGCTAGCCTAGTACTGATGCTCTGTGTCTCAGTCCCGGTGCCTAGTACTGATGCTCTGTGTGTCAGTCCCGGTGCCTAGTGCTAGCCTACTACTGATGCTCTGTGTCTCAGTCCCGGTGCCTAGTGCTAGCCTACTACTGATGCTCTGTGTCTCAGTCCCGGTGCCTAGTACTGATGCTCTGTGTCTCAGTCCCGGTGCCTAGAGCTGATGCTCTGTGTCTCAGTCCCGGTGCCTAGTGCTAGCCTAGTACTGATGCTCTGTGTCTCAGTCCCGGTGCTTAGTGCTGATGCTCTGTGTCTCAGTCCCGGTGCCTAGTGCTGATACTCTGTGTCTCAGTCCCGATGCCTAGTGCTAGCCTAGTACTGATGCTCTGTGTCTCAGTCCCGGTGACTAGTGCTGATGCTCTGTGTCTCAGTCCCGATGCCTAGTGCTAGCCTAGTACTGATGCTCTGTGTCTCAGTCCCGATGCCTAGTACTGATGCTCTGTGTCTCAGTCCCGGTGCCTAGTGCTAGCCTACTACTGATGCTCTGTGTCTCAGAGTCGGTGCCTAGTACTGATGCTCTGTGTCTCAGTCCCGGTGCCTAGTGCTGATGCTCTGTGTCTCAGCCCGGTGCCTAGTGCTAGCCTAGTACTGATGCTCTGTGTCTCAGTCCCGGTGCCTAGTACTGATGCTCTGTGTCTCAGTCCCGGTGCCTAGTGCTAGCCTACTACTGATGCTCTGTGTCTCAGTCCCGGTGCCTAGTGCTAGCCTACTACTGATGCTCTGTGTCTCAGTCCCGGTGCCTAGTACTGATGCTCTGTGTCTCAGTCCCGGTGCCTAGAGCTGATGCTCTGTGTCTCAGTCCCGGTGCCTAGTGCTAGCCTAGTACTGATGCTCTGTGTCTCAGTCCCGGTGCTTAGTGCTGATGCTCTGTGTCTCAGTCCCGGTGCCTAGTACTGATGCTCTGTGTCTCAGTCCCGGTGCCTAGTGCTGATGCTCTGTGTCTCAGTCCCGATGCCTAGTGCTAGCCTAGTACTGATGCTCTGTGTCTCAGTCCCGGTGCCTAGTGCTGATGCTCTGTGTCTCAGTCCCGGTGCCTAGTGCCAGCCTAGTACTGATGCTCTGTGTCTCAGTCCCGATGCCTAGTACTGATGCTCTGTGTCTCAGTCCCGGTGCCTAGTGCTAGCCTACTTCTGATGCTCTGTGTCTCAGTCCCAGTGCCTAGTACTGATGCTCTCTGTCTCAGTCCCGGTGCCTAGTGCTGATGCTCTGTGTCTCAGTCCCGGTGCCTAGTGCTGATGCTCTGTGTCTCAGTCCCGGTGCCTAGTGCTGATGCTCTGTATCTCAGTCCCGGTGCCTAGTGCTGATGCTCTGTGTCTCGGTCCCGGTGCCTAGTGCTGATGCTCTGTGTCTCAGTCCCGGTGCCTAGTGCTGATGCTCTGTATCTCAGTCCCGGTGCCTAGTACTGATGCTCTGTGTCTCAGTCCCGATGCCTAGTGCTGAAGCTCTGTGTCTCATTCCCGGTGCCTAGTGCTAGCCTAGTGCTGATGCTCTGTGTCTCAGTCCCGGTGCCTAGTGCTAGCCTAGTGCTGATGCTCTGTGTCTCAGTCCCGGTGCCTAGTGCTGATGCTCTGTGTCTCAGTCCCGGTGCCTAGTGCTGATGCTCTGTGTCTCGGTCCCAGTGCCTAGTGCTGATGCTCTGTGTCTCAGTCCCGGTGCCTAGTGCTGATGCTCTGTATCTCAGTCCCAGTGCCTAGTACTGATGCTCTGTGTCTCAGTCCCGATGCCTAGTGCTGATGCTCTGTGTCTCAGTCCCGGTGCCTAGTGCTAGCCTAGTGCTGATGCTCTGTGTCTCAGTCCCAGTGCCTAGTGCTAGCCTACTACTGATGCTCTGTGTCTCAGTCCCGGTGCCTAGTACTGATGCTCTGTGTCTCAGTCCCGGTGCCTAGTGCTGATGATCTGTGTCTCAGTCCCGATGCCTAGTGCTAGCCTAGTACTGATGCTCTGTGTCTCAGTCCCGGTGCCTAGTGCTAGCCTAGTACTGATGCTCTGTGTCTCAGTCCCGGTGCCTAGTGCTAGCCTAGTACTGATGCTCTGTGTCTCAGTCCTGGTGCCTAGTGCTAGCCTAGTACTGATGCTCTGTGTGTCAGTCCCGGTGCCTAGTGCTGATGCTCAGTCCCGGCCGGCTCCACTGAGCATGTGCGGGATCTCACAAGCATTGCAAAATCCTTTGTGTAGCCCTGGTGCCGGAAGCTTCCGCAGCAGGGATAGCGCTATCCCTGCTGTGGGGATAGGGTAGCGCCGATTATGACAGGGGTGCATAGCGACCCTGTCATTTACAGCGCAGCCCCCATTCATACATGAGGAGAAGCGGTATCAGCGCACATAACGTGCGCTGATGCAGCTTCTTACATCTCGTCTGCCCTATACAATATTCCCCACTAATTATTTATTTCACATTTTCTGATATTTCTCTGAACGTACCTAGTAACGGCAGCACAGATGGTGTAATAGTTAGCATTACTGCCT
This sequence comes from Taudactylus pleione, assembly GCA_031769625.1. Taxonomy (NCBI): domain Eukaryota; kingdom Metazoa; phylum Chordata; class Amphibia; order Anura; family Myobatrachidae; genus Taudactylus; species Taudactylus pleione. The sequence goes on from JAUIMM010001238.1 coordinate 707,269, forward strand.
CACAACATGGCCCTAAATGTGTGGCGTTTGTATGTTCTCCCTGTGCTTGTGTGGGTTTCCTGTGGGCACTCCATTTTCCTCCTAAACCTCCAAATATATACTGGTAGGTTCATTGGCTCCTGACAAACATCAGCTTTGTGCCGGGTACACACTAGACGATATGTCGTCTGACCCGGTGGATTGGACGACATATCATCCACATCGGCCAGTGTGTAGTGTGTACCGGTTATGTTGCTGACGATGCGTGCACCCGCAGGTTCCACAGGCGATATCGTCAGCGGGCTACTGTCGTTCCATCGCTGCCGGCATCAGCAAGTGTGTATGTACATGCCGATGCTGCTCCCCCGTGCCGGGACCCACCGCACGAGACATCGGCGCTGGATACACATCGTTTAGTGTGTACCCAGCTTTAGTGTGTATGTGTGTGTACATGTGGTAGGGAATATAGAGTGTATATGTGTGTGTACACATGGTAGGGAATATAGAGTGTATGTGTGTGTACACGTGGTAGGGAATATAGAGTGTGTGTGTGTACACGTGGTAGGGAATATAGAGTGTACGTGTGTACACGTGGTAGGGAATATAGTGTATGTGTGTGTACACATGGTAGGGAATATAGAGTGTACGTGTGTGTACACGTGGTAGGGAATATAGAGTGTACGTGTGTGTACACGTGGTAGGGAATATAGAGTGTGTGTGAGTGTGTACACGTGGTAGGGAATATAGAGTGTATGTGTGTGTACACGTGGTAGGGAATATAGAGTGTGTGTGTGTACATGTGGTAGGGAATATAGAGTGTGTGTGTTTGTACACGTGGTAGGGAATATAGAGTGTATGTTTGTGTACACGTGGTAGGGAATATAGAGTGTATGTGTGTGTACATGTGGTAGGAAATATAGAGTGTGTGTGTGTACACGTGGTAGGGAATATAGAGTGTGTGTGTGTACACGTGGTAGGGAATATAGAGTGTATGTGTGTGTACACGTGTTAGGGAATATAGTGTGTGTGTGTACACGTGGTAGGGAATATAGTGTGTGTGTACACGTGGTAGGGAATATAGAGTCTATGTGTGTGTACACGTAGTAGGGAATATAGAGTGTGTGTGTACATGTGGTAGGGAATATAGAGTGTATGTGTGTGTACACGTGGTAGGGAATATAGAGTGTATGTGTGTGTACACGTGGTAGGGAATATAGAGTGTGTGTGTACATGTGGTAGGGAATATAGAGTGTACGTGTGTGTACACGTGGTAGGTAATATAGAGTGTACGTGTGTGTACACATGGCTGGGAATATAGAGTGTGTGTGTGTGTACACGTGGTAGGTAATATAGAGTGTACGTGTGTGTACACGTGGTAGGGAATATAGAGTGTGTGTGTGTGTACACGTGGTAGGTAATATAGAGTGTACGTGTGTGTACACGTGGTTGGGAATATAGAGTGTGTGTGTGTGTGTACACGTGGTAGGTAATATAGAGTGTACGTGTGTGTACACGTGGCTGGGAATATAGAGTGTGTGTGTGTGTACACGTGGTAGGTAATATAGAGTGTACGTGTGTGTACACGTGGTTGGGAATATAGAGTGTGTGTGTGTGTACACGTGGTAGGTAATATAGAGTGTACGTGTGTGTACACGTGGTTGGGAATATAGGGCCTGATTCAGAGCCGGACGCTCTGACCAGAGCGCTCGCTCTGAATCAGTGCCCTCCTACCTTAAAATGGAGCGGCCTCCTGGCCGCTCGCATAGCTGTGGGTGACCACCCACAGCATATGCGAGCGGCCAAAAAGATGGTCGCGATGGTCAAGACCATCGCGACCATCGGGCTTGCGACGAGACCCTTGTGGTAGGGTCTCGTTGCCGCAAGCCCTGGAGTGATTTTGGCTCTATCAGAGCCAAATTCATTCCCACTGACATCACTAGTGATGTCTGTGGGGCCGGACTCAGACGGTAGGCGTTCCCATGGGAACGCCTCCGTCTGGCAACCACGCCCCCGGCACGCCCACTAAAGGGGGCGTGCTGTCAGTCACCATCGACAGCACGCCCCCTTTAGTGCGAGACCCATAACGACGGCTTGACCGTCGTTATTCGGGTCTCGCGCATGCGCACGACGGAGCTCCCTTCGTCGTGCGCATGCGCGTTGGGGGAACATCGACCCGCTTGCGAGCGTCCTGCGCTCGCGAGCGTGTCTGAATGACCCCCATAGAGTGTAAGCTGTACTAGCTGTACTGATGTGAATGTCCAAATGAAATATTCTCTGTAAAGCGCTGCAGAATATGTGAGTACTATATAAGTGACTGGTAATAAATAATAAAACAATAGTAAAATAGGGCGAGTACGTTATTAGCGCACACAAACGTTAGAAGCCTGCACAGCATCAGTGCTCTGCTACATTTCATTATACACAATTCATAAAGTAATATCTGTAACATAAACAGAACTATTATATTTGGGGTGTGGAAACATAATTATCACCAGGAAGACCACTTACTAAACATTTAGCTAAAAGGAAGCAAAAGAAATAATGACGTAATAACACATCAAAGATAAAATTTCCTTTATGTGCAAAGGAAAAAAAAACATCCGAGGGCTCGGTTGCATGAGAACGTTGCGCTAAGCCGTTTACGCCCCCCCAATGCATATACAGGGGACAGCAACGGATAGATTTTTTTTTTAAGTATAGTTTTAAATGGGATTAGCAGTCTACAAATAGCGTTGGCCACATTTAAGCTGATGAGTATAAAGAGCAGCCTCCTGTCATTATCTGTGTAACCCACTCTCCTGGAGTCGTGTTTGATAAGTAAAGTCCCATGTGTCACTGCAGCATAACTTCATTTATAGAAAAGAAAAACTAAAAATGGATAAAACCAGCATAAGAGCGACATGGATACAAGCTGGAATCCCACCAGGCCTGCTAGCTCCAATCTTATTTGAATTCAGGTTATAGCAGAATTAATTCAGTAAGGAAGCAATCACTTCAGTGCCAGACAAGAGACGAGGGGCTGTGGTTACATCAGTAACCTCACCCACCATTAACACAAAGGAGGGGAGGGGGGCGCTGAACTTGTGAACTCCGTCCCTCTGTCTGTCTGTGTATTTATGGGAATTAAAAAAAAAAAAATGTTAATGCAGAATAAGAACTAAGAGCATCCACACTGGGAATTGTCCTAAAGTGAGCACGAAATCGCATGCAAAGCGCAAGGTAGCGCGGTCTGCTTTCCTTCCCGATGCATTACCGCACATTTCTACCCCTAAACATGGACTTAAAAGCTTGTTAAACTCCTGTTTTTTATATAGTCTTAATTAGCTTTTAAGGTCAAACCTGCAATTACTGTAGGAGCCAAAGTCAACATAAAGAAACTGTAATCATTTATTTGAATTAAAGGAGGAGGAGGAGGAGGAGGAGGAGGAGGAGGAGGAGGAGGAGATCTGAACCTTACTTTATGGCTCTGCATGGCCACAACACAGGGGGAGATGAGAGGTGCAGCGTTTAAAGAGAAAACTATCATAAAAAATCCACAATATTACACAGAGAAGAAGTTCTGCGATGTGTGTGCTCATGCAAATGATATTAACGCCAGTGATTACAGCATATATATATCCCATTACCTCACAGTCACATACAGGGAAATCATACACAGTATCTAGTCATACACATCAGTACTCTCATTAATACTCTGAATATGCTGCTTGGCAATACCAGGCGCATGTCGGCAGTTCTCACAGTAACCTGGCCATAGGATGGCGCTCTTCTGTTGTGGTCTGCGGATGTTTTACTGTGACAGTGGGAGCAATTGGGCCCCTTCCCCTCATGCAGGCAGTCATAGCGTTCCCTGTGATGAACAACTTCTGACCAATGTTTGTTATTATTTGGAATAAATAGAATAAAAAAATAAATAATAAAGTACAAATGATAAATAGTTATTAAACAGGAACAAAGTCCAGCAGACCCGTAACTGCTGCCAACCTGTGTCATTGCTATATCCTCTACAGGACAAGTTCATGCCAGCCTGTGTCATTGCTCTATCCTCTACAGGACAAGTTCATGCCAGCCTGTGTCATTGCTCTATCCTCTACAGGACAAGTTCATGCCAGCCTGAGTCATTGGTCTATCCTCTACAGCGTAAGTTCATGCCAGCCTGTGTCATTGCTCTATCCTCTACAGGACAAGTTCATGCCAGCCTGTGTCATTGCTCTATCCTCTACAGGACAAGTTCATGCCAGCCTGTGTCATTGCTCTATCCTCTACAGGACAAGTTCATGCGAGCCTGAGTCATTGGTCTATCCTCTACAGGACAAGTTCATGCCAGCCTGAGTCATTACTCTATCCTCTACAGCGTAAGTTCATGCCAGCCTGTGTCATTGCTCTATCCTCTACAGGACAAGTTCATGCCAGCCTGTGTCATTGCTCTATCCTCTACAGGACAAGTTCATGCCAGCCTGTGTCATTGCTCTATCCTCTACAGGACAAGTTCATGCCAGCCTGAGTCATTGGTCTATCCTCTACAGGACAAGTTCATGCCAGCCTGAGTCATTACTCTATCCTCTACAGGACAAGTTCATGCCAGCCTGTCATTGCTATATCCTCTACAGGAAAAAAAGAAAAAAGTAGTCCATATAATGGAATGCACTATTGTGTCATTGGATACTTTTTTGTTTTTTTGTGGATATCCTCTACAGGGCAAGTTCATGCCAGCCTGTGTCATTGCTCTATCCTCTACAGAACAAGTTCATGCCAGCCTGTGTCATTGTTCTATCCTCTACAGGACAAGTTCATGCCAGCCTGAGTCATTGCTCTATCCTCTACAGGACAAGTTCATACCAGCCTGTGTCATTGCTCTATCCTCTACAGGGCAAGTTCATGCCAGCCTGTGTCATTGCTATATCCTCTACAGGGCAAGTTCATGCCAGCCTGTGTCATTGCTCTATCCTCTACAGCGCACGTTCATGCCAGCCTGACCAAGGTTAAAGGTACAGCACTCCCATGCCCCAGTCCCGCAGGGAATCACAGGCATAGGGTATCACAGGGCAAAAGATGGCACAGGGGGGCACAGGGTTACACAGGGTCACACAGGGCATTACAGGCGCATAGTATCACAGGGTAACACATGACAGTGCTTCATAGGGTAATAGATGGCACAGGGTTACAAAGGGCACAGCATAAAACAGGGCATCACAGAGTAATAGATGGCACAGGAGGCACAGCATTACATAGGATAGGACATGGCAGAGGGGGGCACAGGTCACACAGGGCATCACAGGGTAATAGATGGCACAGGTGGCACAGCATTACATAGGGTAGGACGTGGCAGAGGGGGGCACAGGTCACACAGGGCATCACAGGGTAATAGATGGCACAGGAGGCACAGCATTACATAGGGTAGGACATGGCAGAGGGGGGTATAGGTCACATAGGGCATCACAGGGTAATAGATGGCACAGGAGGCACAGCATTACATAGGATAGGACATGGCAGAGGGGGGCACAGGTCACACAGGGCATCACAGGGTAATAGATGGCACAGGAGGCACAGCATTACATAGGGTAGGACGTGGCAGAGGGGGGCACAGGTCACACAGGGCATCACAGGGTAATAGATGGCACAGGAGGCACAGCATTACATAGGGTAGGACATGGCAGAGGGGGGCACAGGTCACACAGGGCATCAGAGGGTAATAGATGGCACAGGAGGCACAGCATTACATAGGATAGGACATGGCAGAGGGGGGCACAGGTCACACAGGGCATCACAGGGTTATAGATGGCACAGGAGGCACAGCATTACATAGGGTAGGACGTGGCAGAGGGGGGCACAGGTCACACAGGGCATCACAGGGTAATAGATGGCACAGGAGGCACAGCATTACATAGGATAGGACATGGCAGAGGGGGGCACAGGTCACACAGGGCATCACAGGGTAATAGATGGCACAGGAGGCACAGCATTACATAGGGTAGGACATGGCAGAGGGGGGCACAGGTCACACAGGGCATCACAGGGTTATAGATGGCACAGGAGGCACAGCATTACATAGGGTAGGACGTGGCAGAGGGGGGCACAGGTCACACAGGGCATCACAGGGTAATAGATGGCACAGGAGGCACAGCATTACATAGGATAGGACATGGCAGAGGGGGGCACAGGTCACACAGGGCATCACAGGGTTATAGATGGCACAGGAGGCACAGCATTACATAGGGTAGGACGTGGCAGAGGGGGGCACAGGTCACACAGGGCATCACAGGGTAATAGATGGCACAGGAGGCACAGCATTACATAGGATAGGACATGGCAGAGGGGGGCACAGGTCACACAGGGCATCACAGGGTAATAGATGGCACAGGAGGCACAGCATTACATAGGATAGGACATGGCAGAGGGGGGCACAGGTCACACAGGGCATCACAGGGTAATAGATGGCACAGGAGGCACAGCATTACATAGGATAGGACATGGCAGAGGGGGGCACAGGTCACACAGGGCATCACAGGGTTATAGATGGCACAGGAGGCACAGCATTACATAGGGTAGGACGTGGCAGAGGGGGGCACAGGTCACACAGGGCATCACAGGGTAATAGATGGCACAGGAGGCACAGCATTACATAGGATAGGACATGGCAGAGGGGGGCACAGGTCACACAGGGCATCACAGGGTAATAGATGGCACAGGAGGCACAGCATTACATAGGGTAGGACATGGCAGAGGGGGGCACAGGTCACACAGGGCATCACAGGGTTATAGATGGCACAGGAGGCACAGCATTACATAGGGTAGGACGTGGCAGAGGGGGGCACAGGTCACACAGGGCATCACAGGGTAATAGATGGCACAGGAGGCACAGCATTACATAGGATAGGACATGGCAGAGGGGGGCACAGGTCACACAGGGCATCACAGGGTTATAGATGGCACAGGAGGCACAGCATTACATAGGGTAGGACGTGGCAGAGGGGGCACAGGTCACACAGGGCATCACAGGGTAATAGATGGCACAGGAGGCACAGCATTACATAGGATAGGACATGGCAGAGGGGGGCACAGGTCACACAGGGCATCACAGGGTAATAGATGGCACAGGAGGCACAGCATTACATAGGATAGGACATGGCAGAGGGGGGCACAGGTCACACAGGGCATCACAGGGTAATAGATGGCACAGGAGGCACAGCATTACATAGGGTAGGACATGGCAGAGGGGGGCACAGGTCACACAGGGCATCACAGGGTTATAGATGGCACAGGAGGCACAGCATTACATAGGGTAGGACGTGGCAGAGGGGGGCACAGGTCACACAGGGCATCACAGGGTAATAGATGGCACAGGAGGCACAGCATTACATAGGATAGGACGTGGCAGAGGGGGGCACAGGTCACACAGGGCATCACAGGGTTATAGATGGCACAGGAGGCACAGCATTACATAGGGTAGGACGTGGCAGAGGGGGGCACAGGTCACACAGGGCATCACAGGGTAATAGATGGCACAGGAGGCACAGCATTACATAGGATAGGACATGGCAGAGGGGGGCACAGGTCACACAGGGCATCACAGGGTAATAGATGGCACAGGAGGCACAGCATTACATAGGGTAGGACATGGCAGAGGGGGGCACAGGTCACACAGGGCATCACAGGGTTATAGATGGCACAGGAGGCACAGCATTACATAGGGTAGGACGTGGCAGAGGGGGGCACAGGTCACACAGGGCATCACAGGGTAATAGATGGCACAGGAGGCACAGCATTACATAGGATAGGACATGGCAGAGGGGGGCACAGGTCACACAGGGCATCACAGGGTTATAGATGGCACAGGAGGCACAGCATTACATAGGGTAGGACGTGGCAGAGGGGGGCACAGGTCACACAGGGCATCACAGGGTAATAGATGGCACAGGAGGCACAGCATTACATAGGATAGGACATGGCAGAGGGGGGCACAGGTCACACAGGGCATCACAGGGTAATAGATGGCACAGGAGGCACAGCATTACATAGGATAGGACATGGCAGAGGGGGGCACAGGTCACACAGGGCATCACAGGGTAATAGATGGCACAGGAGGCACAGCATTACATAGGATAGGACATGGCAGAGGGGGGCACAGGTCACACAGGGCATCACAGGGTTATAGATGGCACAGGAGGCACAGCATTACATAGGGTAGGACGTGGCAGAGGGGGGCACAGGTCACACAGGGCATCACAGGGTAATAGATGGCACAGGAGGCACAGCATTACATAGGATAGGACATGGCAGAGGGGGGCACAGGTCACACAGGGCATCACAGGGTAATAGATGGCACAGGAGGCACAGCATTACATAGGGTAGGACATGGCAGAGGGGGGCACAGGTCACACAGGGCATCACAGGGTTATAGATGGCACAGGAGGCACAGCATTACATAGGGTAGGACGTGGCAGAGGGGGGCACAGGTCACACAGGGCATCACAGGGTAATAGATGGCACAGGAGGCACAGCATTACATAGGATAGGACATGGCAGAGGGGGGCACAGGTCACACAGGGCATCACAGGGTTATAGATGGCACAGGAGGCACAGCATTACATAGGGTAGGACGTGGCAGAGGGGGGCACAGGTCACACAGGGCATCACAGGGTAATAGATGGCACAGGAGGCACAGCATTACATAGGATAGGACATGGCAGAGGGGGGCACAGGTCACACAGGGCATCACAGGGTAATAGATGGCACAGGAGGCACAGCATTACATAGGATAGGACATGGCAGAGGGGGGCACAGGTCACACAGGGCATCACAGGGTAATAGATGGCACAGGAGGCACAGCATTACATAGGGTAGGACATGGCAGAGGGGGGCACAGGTCACACAGGGCATCACAGGGTTATAGATGGCACAGGAGGCACAGCATTACATAGGGTAGGACGTGGCAGAGGGGGGCACAGGTCACACAGGGCATCACAGGGTAATAGATGGCACAGGAGGCACAGCATTACATAGGATAGGACATGGCAGAGGGGGGCACAGGTCACACAGGGCATCACAGGGTTATAGATGGCACAGGAGGCACAGCATTACATAGGGTAGGACGTGGCAGAGGGGGGCACAGGTCACACAGGGCATCACAGGGTAATAGATGGCACAGGAGGCACAGCATTACATAGGATAGGACATGGCAGAGGGGGGCACAGGTCACACAGGGCATCACAGGGTAATAGATGGCACAGGAGGCACAGCATTACATAGGGTAGGACATGGCAGAGGGGGGCACAGGTCACACAGGGCATCACAGGGTTATAGATGGCACAGGAGGCACAGCATTACATAGGGTAGGACGTGGCAGAGGGGGGCACAGGTCACACAGGGCATCACAGGGTAATAGATGGCACAGGAGGCACAGCATTACATAGGATAGGACATGGCAGAGGGGGGCACAGGTCACACAGGGCATCACAGGGTTATAGATGGCACAGGAGGCACAGCATTACATAGGGTAGGACGTGGCAGAGGGGGGCACAGGTCACACAGGGCATCACAGGGTAATAGATGGCACAGGAGGCACAGCATTACATAGGATAGGACATGGCAGAGGGGGGCACAGGTCACACAGGGCATCACAGGATGGGGACCCTCTGCTCCCTCACCACTGTCCTAAACTCTGCCGCTGCCCGGGAAGGAGGGAGAGAGGAGGAGGAGGCGGGGAGGACGGGCACAGTACCTGCTGCTGGCAGCCGGCTGCTGGGTGACACCATGCAGGAGTCCTGGGAGCACACACGCTGCTGCTGCCGCCGCCTCCTCTCACCGGCTCCCGGCACGACCTCGGCTGCTGCTGGGTCCTCCCCCACTGACGGGGGCGCCGGGCTGTCCGCAGGGCCGGGCTCTTCCATCGGGCGCTGTGGCAGCAGCATTGCCGGGGACGGTGGCACGGGGAGGGGGCGGGAGCAGGGGGGGGGGGGGGGAGGTGGCCCGCGGGCCAGACCCCGGTGCCCAGCATCCCCCTCCTCACACTGACCCCCCGCCTGGCACTGACTGAGGTGTGTGTGGGGGGGACCAGGCTGCCCGGTATAAGTCCTTATAGTATAAGCACACTATGGGGGGGAGCAGGCTGCCCGGTATGTCCTAATAGTATAAGCACACTATGGGGGGGCTGGAGGTGCACCACTACGCCGGCCTCAGTGACCTCCAGCCCGGCGCCGCAGGGAGGCTCTAAGCCGGGCGCCCCTGAGATGTTATTACCCTCGGCGCCCGGCTCTTCCCTGCAGCGCCGTCCTAGCCTCCGGCTCTCCCCACAGGCACCATGGGAGTAATGTCATGATGCCGAGGAGCAGCCGGGCGGACCCAACGGCGGCATTCACAGGAGCGGGGTGTAAGGTAAGTATGGGGCACTACGGGGGCATTACCAGGGGGCACTACCGGGGCATTACCAGGGGGACTAAAGGAACATTACCAGGGGTACTATAGGGGCATTACCAGGGGGTACTACAGGGACATTACCAGGGGGTACTACAGGGGCATTACCAGGAGGACTACAGGGGCATTACCAGGAGGACTACAGGGGCATTACCAGGGTGCACTACGGGGGCATTACCAGGGGGCACTACAGGGGCATTACCAGGTTGACTACAGGGGCATTACCAGGGGGACTACAGGGGCATTACCAGGGAGCACTACGGGGGCATTATCAGGGGGACTACAGGGGGCATTACCAGGGGGACTACAGGGGCATTACCAGGGGGACTACAGGGGCACTACCAGGAGGACTACAGGGGCATTACCAGGGGGCACTATGGGGGCATTACCAGGGAGCACTACGGGGGCATTACCAGAGGGCACTACGGGGGCATTACCAGGTTGACTACGGGGGCATTACCAGGGGTACTACAGGGGCATTACAAGGGAGCACTACGGGGGCATTACCAGGGGGACTACGTGGGCATTAACAGGGGGCACTATAGGGGCATTACTATGGGAACATTACCATATGGCCACTAGTACAGGAACATTACCTCAGCGTGCACTACTGAAGGGGCATTACTATGGGGGCACTGCTGCGGGGGAATTACCAGGGGGAGAGGGGCACCAAATTACTGTCTTGCCCTGGGTGACAAAAACACTACTTTCTTCCCTGCTTATACAGTATACACAGACTTATATCCATCACTTATACAGTATACACAGACATATATCCATCACTTATTATACAGTATACACAGACATATCCATCACTTATTATTTAGTATACACAGACTTATATCCATCACTTATTATACAGTATACACAGACTTATATCCATCACTTATTATATAGTATACACAGACTTATATCCATCACTTATTTTACAGTATACACAGACTTATATCCATCACTTATTATATAGTATACATTATACACAGACTTATATTCATCACTTATTATACAGTATACATTATACACAGACTTATATCCATCACTTATTATACAGTATACACAGATTTATATCCATCACTTATTATACAGTATACACAGACATATCCATCACTTATTATATAGTGTACACAGACTTATATCCATCACTTATTATACAGTCTACACAGACTTATATCCATCACTTAGTATACAGTATACACAGACTTATATCCATCACTTATTGTACAGTATTCACAGACTTATATCCATCACTTATTATATAGTATACACAGACTTATATCCATCACTTATTATTTAGTATACACAGACTTATATCCATCACTTATTATACAGTCTACACAGACATATAGCCATCACTTATTATACAGGATACACAGACAAATCCATCACTTATTATTTAGTATACACAGACTTATATCCATCACTTATTATACAGTATACACAGAATTATATCCATCACTTATTATACAGTATACACAGACATATCCATCACTTATTATACAGTATACACAGACATATATCCATCACTTATTATGTAGTATACACAGACTTATATCCATCACTTATTATACGGTATACACAGAAATATCCATCACTGATTATACAGTATACACAGACTTATATCCATCACTTATTATACAGTATACACAAACTTATATCCATCACTTATTATATAGTATACATTATACACAGACTTATATCAATCACTTATTATACAGTATACACAGACTTATATCCATCACTTATTATATAGTATACACAGACTTATATCCATCACTTATTATATAGTATACACAGACTTATATCCATCACTTATTATACCGTCTACACAGACTTATATCCATCACTTATTATACAGTATACAGTATACACAGACATATCCATCGCTTATTATATAGTCTACACAGAATTATATCCATCACTTATTATACAGTATACACAGACTTATATCCATCACTTATTATACAGTATACACAGACATATCCATCACTTATTATACAGTCTACACAGACTTATATCCATCACTTATTATACAGTATACATTATACACAGACTTATATCAATCACTTATTATACAGTATACACAGACATATATCCATCACTTATTATATAGTATACACAGACTTATATCCATCACTTATTATATAGTATACACAGACATATCCATCACTTATTATATAGTATACACAGACTTATATCCATCACTTATTATACAGTCTACACAGACTTATATCCATCACTTATTATACAGTATACACAGATATATCCATCACTTATTATATAGTCTACACAGACTTATATCCATCACTTATTATACAGTATACACAGACATATCCATCACTTATTATACAGTCTACACAAATTTATATCCATCACTTATTATACAGTATACACAGACTTATATCCATCACTTATTATACAGTCTACACAGACATATCCATCACTTATTATACAGTCTACACAGACATATCCATCACTTATTATACAGTCTACACAGACTTATATCCATCACTTATTATACAGTCTACACAGACTGATATCCATCACTTATTATACAGTCTACACAGACTTATATCCATCACTTATTATATAGTCTACACAGACTTATATCCATCACTTATTATATAGTATACACAGACTTATATCCATCACTTATTATACAGTATACACAGACTTGTATCCATCACTTATTATATAGTCTACACAGACTTATATCCATCACTTATTATACAGTCTACACAGACTTGTCCATCACTTATTATACAGTCTACACAGACTTATATCCATCACTTATTATACAGTATACACAGACTTATATCCATCACTTATTATACAGTATACAGTATACACAGACATATCCATCACTTATTATATAGTATACACAGACTTATATCCATCACTTATTATACAGTATACACAGACTTATATCCATCACTTATTATACAGTATACATTATACACAGACATATCCATCACTTATTATACATTATACACAGACTTATATCCATCACTTATTATACAGTATACACAGACTTATATCCATCACTTATTATACAGTATACACAGACATATATCCATCACTTATTATATAGTATACACAGACTTATATCCATCACTTATTATACAGTATACACAGACATATCCATCACTTATTATACAGTATACACAGACATATCCATCACTTATTGTACATTATACACAGACATAACCATTACTTATTATACAGTATACCCAGACTTATATCCATCACTTATTATACAGTGTACAGTATACACAGACTTATATCCATCACTTATTATACAGTATACACAGACTTATATCCATCACTTATTATACAGTATTCACAGACTTATATCCATCACTTATTATACAGTATACACAGATTTATATCCATCACTTATTATACAGTATACACAGACATATATCCATCACTTATTATACAGTCTACACATACTTATATCCATCACTTATTATACAGTATACATTATACACAGACTTATATTCATCACTTATTATACAGTATACATTATACACAGACTTATATCCATCACTTATTATACAGTATACACAGACTTATATCCATCACTTATTATACAGTATACACAGACATATCCATCACTTATTATATAGTATACACAGACTTATATCCATCACTTATTATACAGTCTACACAGACATATATCCATCACTTATTGTACAGTATACATTATACACAGACTTATATCCATCACTTATTATACAGTATACACAGACTTATATCCATCACTTATTATATAGTATACACAGACTTATATCCATCACTTATTATACAGTCTACACAGACATATATCCATCACTTATTGTACAGTATACAGTATACACAGACATATCCATCACTTATTATTTAGTATACACAGACTTATATCCATCACTTATTATACAGTATACACAGACTTATATCCATCACTTATTATACAGTATACACAGACATATCCATCACTTATTATACAGTATACACAGACATATATCCATCACTTATTATATAGTATACACAGACTTATATCCATCACTTATTATATGGTATACAGAGACATATCCATCACTTATTATACAGTTTACACAAACTTATATCCATCACTTATTATATAGTATACACAGACTTATAGCCATCACTTATTATATAGTATACATTATACACAGACTTATATCCGTCACTTATTATACAGTATACACAGACTTACATCCATCACTTATTATATAGTATACACAGACTTATATCCATCACTTATTATATAGTATACACAGACATATCCATCACTTATTATATAGTATACACAAACTTATATCCATCACTTATTATACAGTCTACACAGACTTATATCCATCACTTATTATACAGTATACACAGACTTATATCCATCACTTATTATACAGTATACACAGACATATCCATCACTTATTATACAGTATACACAGACATATATCCATCACTTATTATATAGTATACACAGACTTATATCCATCACTTATTATATGGTATACAGAGACATATCCATCACTTATTATACAGTTTACACAAACTTATATCCATCACTTATTATATAGTATACACAGACTTATAGCCATCACTTATTATATAGTATACATTATACACAGACTTATATCCGTCACTTATTATACAGTATACACAGACTTACATCCATCACTTATTATATAGTATACACAGACTTATATCCATCACTTATTATATAGTATACACAGACATATCCATCACTTATTATATAGTATACACAAACTTATATCCATCACTTATTATACAGTCTACACAGACTTATATCCATCACTTATTATACAGTTTACATTATACACAGACTTATATCAATCACTTATTTTACAGTATACACAGACTTATATCCATCACTTATTATATAGTATACACAGACTTATATCCATCACTTATTATATAGTATACACATACATATCCATCACTTATTATATAGTATACACAGACTTATATCCATCACTTAGTATACAGTATACACAGACATATCCATCACTTAGTATACAGTCTACACAGACTTATATCCATCACTTATTATACAGTATACACAGAATTATATCCATCACTTATTATACAGTATACACAGACATATCCATCACTTATTATACAGTCTACACAGACATATCCATCACTTATTATACAGTCTACACAGACTTATATCCATCACTTATTATACAGTATACACAGACTTATATCCATCACTTATTATATAGTGTTCACAGACTTATATCCATCACTTATTATACAGTCTACACAGACTTATATCCATCACTGATTATATAGTATACACAGACTTATATCCATCACTTATTATATACCTGTAGTATACACAGACTTATATCCATCACTTATTATACAGTATACACAGACTTGTATCCATCACTTATTATATAGTATACACAGACTTATATCCATCACTTATTATACAGTCTACACAGACTTATCCATCACTTATTATACAGTATACACAGACTTATATCCATCACATATTATAGAGTATACATAGACTTATATCCATCACTTATTATTCAGTATACACAGACTTATATCCATCACTTATTATACAGTATACACAGACTTATATCCATCACTTATTATACAGTATACATTATACACAGACTTATATCCATCACTTATTATACAGTATACATTATACACAGACTTATATCCATCACTTATTATACAGTATACACAGAGATATCCATCACTTATTATACAGTATACACAGACATATCCATCACTTATTATACAGTATACACAGACTTATCCATCACTTACTATAGATTATACACAGACTTATATCCATCACACAGTATACAATATCCACAGACATATCCATCACTTACTATAGAGTATACATAGACTTATATCCATCACTTATTATACAATATACACAGACTTATATCCATCACTTATTATACAGTATACACAGACTTATATCCATCACTTATTATACAATATACATTATACACAGACTTATATCCATCACTTATTATACAATATACATTTTACACAGACATATCCATCACTTATTATACAGTATACACAGACTTATATCCATCACTTATTATACAGTATACACAGACTTATATCCATCACTTATTATACAGTATACACAGACATATCCATCACTTATTATAGAGTATACATAGACTTATATCCATCACTTATTATACAGTATACACAGACTTATATCCATCACTTATTATACAGTATACAGTATACACAGACATATCCATCACTTATTATATAGTATACATAGACTTATATCCATCACTTATTATACAGTATACACAGACTTATATCAATCACTTATTATACAGTATACATTATACACTGACTTATATCCATCACTTATTATACAGTATATACAGACTTATATCCATCACTTATTATACAGTATACACAGACATATATCCATCACTTATTATACAATATACACAGACATATCCATCACTTATTATACAGTATACACAGACTTATATCCATCACTTATTATATAGTATACATTATACACAGACATATATCCATCACTTATTATACAGTATACACAGACTTATATCCATCACTTATTATACAGTATACATTGACTTATATCCATCACTTATTATACAATATACATAGACATATATCCTTCACTTATTATACAGTATACACAGACTTATATCCATCACTTATTATACAGTATACAGTATACACAGAAATATCCATCACTTATTATAGAGTATACATAGACATATATCCATCACTTATTATACAGTATACACAGACATATATCCATCACTTATTATACAATATACACAGACATATCCATCACTTATTATACAGTATACACAGACTTATATCCATCACTTATTATATAGTATACATTATACACAGACATATATCCATCACTTATTATACAGTATACACAGACTTATATCCATCACTTATTATACAGTATACATAGACTTATATCCATCACTTATTATACAGTATACACAGACTTATATCAATCACTTATTATACAGTATACATTATACAATGACTTATATCCATCACTTATTATACAGTATATACAGACTTATATCCATCACTTATTATACAGTATACACAGACATATATCCATCACTTATTATACAATATACACAGACATATCCATCACTTATTATACAGTATACACAGACTTATATCCATCACTTATTATACAATATACATTATACACAGACATATATCCATCACTTATTATACAGTATACACAGACTTATATCCATCACTTATTATACAGTATACATAGACATATATCCATCACTTATTATACAGTATACACAGACTTATATCCATCACTTATTATACAGTATACAGTATACACAGAAATATCCATCACTTATTATAGAGTATACATAGACTTATATCCATCATTTATTATACAGTATACACAGACTTATATCCATCACTTATTATACAGTATACAGTATACACAGACATATCCATCACTTATTATAGAGTATACATAGACTTATATCCATCTCTTATTATACAGTATACACAGACTTATATCCATCACTTATTATACAGTATACACAGACTTATATAAATCACTTATTATACAGTATACATTATACACAGACTTATATCCATCACTTATTATACAGTATATACAGACTTATATCCATCACTTATTATACAGTATACACAGACATATATCCATTACTTATTATACAGTATACACAGACATATTCATCACTTATTATAGAGTATACATAGATTTATAGCCATCAGATTAACACCAGATTCAACCAGATTAACAACATGGCAGTAGAAGTTCTACTGTATTTGTGGGGAGGGAATGCGCCAAAGTCACTTTTCGTCACTGGGCTAGAAATAGTCTTACCATGAGATCTGGTTCACAGTCACACAGCACTGCCATACAGACTGGCCTTCCTTCCCGTACAATAAATAAAACAGAAAAAATATTATATACAGAGAGAGATAAAAATGATGTCCCAGCCACCCATCTAAGTCACTCTCCAGCCCATTCAGTCTCGTCCCATGGCATTGGTGCCGTGTGCTAATGCTGTAATACGCTGGCGCATACCTCCCAACACCTAAAGAACCGAAAGCAGGACCCTGCCGAAGTGAGGCGTGGTTATGTACTTTTAGGGGTGTGTCCAGAATCGGATGAACGTCGATAAAATATACCAAACCGAGAATAACAATTTTATTCTTATCTCAATGGAAACATCCCACAGATCTGGATTAGAAGTGGTACGAACCCTCCGACCATCAAAATACAAGGTAGAACTACAAGAAGGAGCATGCCCAGGCATCCAGGACCAATTGTACACTGTGCAAAAACGAGTGAAATAAACACACAATGTGAAAAATAAAAATGTAATAAAAATAACCACCCCCCCCTTACCCAATTCTCTAGTATATTGTTCACGTACATCATATGGGTGTCACTTTATTTCTTCCTAATTACAATCTGTTTGGAAAAACAATAAAACCCGCATTGCAGACACAATAACATGAGGAACCGGCGGCACCTCAGCTTCTAATCCGTACACAGGGCCTGATTCAGAGCCGGACGCTATTTGCGCTCGCTCGTTCAGAAAAAGGGGCCGGATATTTAAATTGAGCGCTCGCTCTTTGCGGTCTGTTGATGCCTCTATGTCTGAGCGAGCGAACGAAACATGCGCTCGCTATTTTGTAAAGACGCCCCCTGGCCGCTCGCATCCTACATCATCTCCGCTATTTATTACATTAATCGAGTACATCGAAAGGCGTCTGAACTGCTCGCAGTGCTTGTGGTTGGATTTTCCTAACGCAATCATGCGAACAGTTCAGGCTAACAAACAACCAAGTGACGTGGTCGATGACGCTGCTTTGTTAATTATGTACACCCATAAAACGCCCGTTTTGACCTTTTGGCACGCCTGCGTTCAGATCACCACTCCCCGTTTTCAAGCACCTTCCCCTGTTACCACCCACAAACGCCTCATCCTGTCACTCAAATTAGCAGGCACTCGCTTTTTGCGAGCGCTCGATTTCCGACCGTACTGACTGGTTGGCACATGCGCATTACGACCCATGCGCAGTTGTGCGAACATCGCTCGGAGCGAACGAGCGGCTCTGAATCAGACCCAGAGAGCCTTATTCAGACCAGGTCACAAGCACTGAGCGCTCGCAAGCGGGTCGATGGTGGCCCAGTGCGCATGCTCGAGACCCGGATAGCGACGGGCAAACCGTCACTCCGGGTCTCGTACCAAAGGGAGTGCTGTCGATGTTGAGTGACAGCACGCCCCCTTTGGTGGGCGGGCCGGGGGAGTGGCTGCCCAAATGGAGGCGTTCCCATGTGAACGCCTCAGTCTGGGGCCGGCCCCACTGACATCACGAGTGATGTCAGTGGGAGAGATTTCGGCTCTGTTTGAGACGAAATCTCTCTGGGGCTTGTGGCAACGAGACCCTACCACAAGGGTCTCGTCGCAAGCCCGATGGCCGCCCACAGCTATGCGAGCGGCCAGGAGGCCGTTCTAAAAAAGAAAATAGCCGAGCCCTGATTCAGAGCCTGAGAGCGGATTGGCTCTGACTGGCCAGAGTGTGGGTTACTAGTGGTGAGACCCAAGGTGGTACAATGAGCGGCATTATGCCAATGAAGATAAATTAGTGGTGGCAGCGAGTGCATTGGGCACGCTGTTCAGTGCTTACTGTAAATTTGTGGCGGTGTGCCAGCGAGCTCAGCAGCCCTTATACCGCTAAAATACTATATCCAGTTCCAATAATATATTATTACATTTTAATAAAAACAAAAGTCATAGACTATAAATTTGTTGATCTGTAATTCATTATTTTTGGCAACACCATTCATCTGTGCTACATTGGTTGTCCACAGGAAGCCATTATTTTATTACTGTCTATTAATAATAATTCAATTTACCTTGGCAGAAAAGCAATACAGAAACTCCCACTCATTGTAATATATGGAAACATGCGGGGAAATATAATTATCCTTTCTACACAGAAAGAGATCATGCCCATGTGTTTTATTATTATTACTATTATTATTATTATCGTTTATATGGTGCCAGAAGTGTTCCGCAGCGCCTTACAAAGTACATAACCAAAAAAGTGACTAACAGTACAATACAAATACAATGGAGGACAAGGACAGGTATAATATACATTGGTGACCATAACACCCAAAGAAGCAACAGAGCATAAGCAACCAAATGTTAGGTGCCCTAGTGGGGAGTAAGAAGTAGATGAAAGTAAAGTAAGGAGAAGCACAAGAGGGTAGAGGGCCCTGCTCACAAGAGCTTACATTCTAAAGGGGAGGGGCAGACAAACAGGCATTACACAGATGGGGTACACAGGGAGGAGGGAGCATGGAGTAGCAGGTTAGGATAAGAGCTGGAAGCTTTGATGAAGTAGTGGGGTTTTGAGAGCCAGTTTGAAGGATTGTAAAGAGGTGGAGAGTCTGATTGGGAGAGGGAGAGAGTTCCAAAGGTGGGGAGCAGTACGGGCAAAATCTTGGAGGCGGGAAGAAGTAATCAGTTGGCATGAGAGTCGCTGTGCATCTGTTGAACGAAGAGGGCGAGCAGGAGAGTGAAGGGAGATGAGGTCGGAGATGTAAATGGGAGGGGAGTGGGTGAGGGCTTTGTAAGTGAGTGTGAGAACCTTGAATTGGGTTCTGAAGGGGAGCCAGTGGAGGGCTTGTAGGAGAGGGGAGGCAGAAGTAGAGCGCTTGAAGAGAAAAATGAGTCGAGTGGCAGCATTGAGGACAGACTGAAGAGGAGAGAGATGGGAGTTGGGGAGGCCAGAAAGGAGGTTACAGTAGTCCAATCTGGAGATGATCAGTGAGTGTATGAGGGTTTTTGTAGCATCCTGGTTGAGAAAGGGTCTGATCCTGGAAATATTTTTGAGATGGAAACGACAGGACTGTGAGAGGTTCTGGATATGTGGTTTGAAGGAGAGGGAGGAATCTAGGATAACTCCCAAGACAGCGCACTTTGGGACTAGATGAGATAGTTATGCCATCTATTGATAAAGAAGTATTGGGAAGTGAGGTTTTGTGGGAGGGTGGGAAGATGATCAGCTCAGTCTTAGACATATTAAGTTTACGAAATCGCTGGGACATCCAGGAAGAGATAGCAGAGAGACAGTTGGAGATACCTGTGAGGAGAGAGGGGGAGAGGTCAGGGGTGGAAAGGTAAATCCGAGTATCATCAGCATAGAGATGATATTGGAGGTCAAAAGAGCTGATGAGTTCACCTAGAGAGGACGTATATAGGGAGAAAAGGAGTGGTCCAAGAACATTACCTTGGGGAACACCTACCGTGAGAGGATGTGGGGGGGAAGATAGGCCATGAGAGGAGACAGAAGGAATGATCAGAGAGGTAGGAGGATAGCCAAGAGAGTGCAGTGTCACGTAGACCAAGGGAGTGAAGGATTTGCAGCAGGAGAGGGTGGTCCACAGTGTCAAAAGCAGCAGAGAGGTCAAGGAGAATGAGCAGAGAGTAGTGGCCTTTGGATTTGGCAGCAAGGAGGTCGTTGCTGACTTTTGTGAGGGCTGTTTCTGTGGAGTGGAGAGAACGGAAGCCAGACTGAAAAGGGTCAAGGAAAGAAAGGTGGTAAGGCGGTTGTAAACAATACGGTCAAGGAGTTTGGGGGCAAAAGGGGGGAGAGAGGTCGGTAGGTAGTTGGCAAGAGTGTTAGGATCAAGGGTAGGTTTTTTTAAGAATGGGGGAGACAAGGGCATGCTTGAATGCGGAATGGACAGTGTCTGATGAGAGGGAGAGATTGAGGAGGTGGGCAAGATGAGAACAAGTATTGGATGAGACGTGAAGGGATGGGGTCAAGAGGACAGGTGGAAGGGGGGGAGGGCTGGATGAGGGCCTTGACTTCCTTTCTACTGAACATTCATACAGCTAACAATAGTATAACATGTAGTTTTCTGTAATAAACATCAGGACCTCTGTGAGGTGTGGGCACAATAGGCAGTTTCTTTGGGCAAAAGAAAGACTGGGGAGCAGCTCAGTGGGGCACAATGCCCATATAAAGGTGCATGTTACCCAACATCCTGGAAAAGGTTTATTAGATTGGTGTAACAATAAGGGTGAGGTCAAATGTGGACACAGCAGAAGTTTTGCCCAACGGTCAGGTGCACTGAGCTAGTAAGCAGGGATGTGTCCATCAGCTGTGCCATCAGCAGAGACAAAGCCAAGGTTCTGCTTAATTGGCTGTTCAGCGATCACCAAATTTTTCTATGTTGCCCACCTTACTCATGCCGGTGTTCGTAATAGGTTGAGTTTACCACTAGCTTTTAGTACCTCAGGTCTGCTACCCCACTATAGCTCAGTGTCTTCCGCCTCAGGACCTTGTGGGCCAAAGTTAGCAAATAGGTGTTCCCGCATCCTGCGGATGCAGCAGGCGTAATAATTGGTTCACCACTGGCGGAACAAAGGACAGCTTGGGCCAAATGTAATAGCCTAGTTTATAGCCTAATTGCCGCTGTGACGCTAATGACTGCAATATCTCGCCAGAATCGCACCAGCTACCGCAAATCGCGGCTATTACATATGGATCGTTATCTCGATTGAATGAAATAAATTAGATAGCTTTATTTTACTAATTACACTAATTTACTCTTTTATCTTTATTTTCTCCAGCGCAAATCGCTAGTTGTCTTAAATGACTATGCATTGGATGTGGCCTAAATGCACCAATTTATACTGTACAGCTGGGTATACATTAGACGATGTGTACCCAGTGCGACTTCGCCGGTGACGGGTTCCAGCATACGGCAAATGCACACACACTTGCCAATGCTGGGTCCGATGGGGAAAGGGGGGCGTCATTAGCGACATCGCCCGCCGGCCATGCAGTAGGGCCAACAGGTGAGGTCGCTAACGACTCACGGCAGTGCACACATCATGGGTACATACTAGACAATGTATCTGATATTTTGCTCAGAACCAAGGGATTGGATGACATATCGTCTAGTGCAGTGGTTCCCAAACTTTTATAAATCACAGCGCCCTAGTGCCGAAAGTTTGTTATTGAGAAATTCAGAGAAAAATTTAGTGAAGTGTAGGGTAAGTTATGTGGTGGGGACAGTGATGTGCTGACCTGTCATCCTTAGGGTCAGTTATGTGGTGAGGACAGGGATGTGCTGACCTGTCATCCTTAGGGTCAGTTATGTGGTGGGGACAGAGATGTGCCTACCTGTCATCCTTAGGGTCAGTTCTGTGGTGGGGACAGGGATGTGCTGACCTGTCACCCTTAGGGTCAGTTATGTGGTGAGGACAGGGATGTGCTGACCTGTCATTCTTAGGGTCAGTTATGTGGTAAGGACAGGGATGTGCTGACCTGTCATCCTTAGGGTCAGTTGTGTGGTGAGGATAGGGATGTGCTGACCTGTCATCCTTAGGGTCAGTTATGTGGTGAGGACAGTGATGTGATGACCTGTCACCCTTAGGGTCAGTTATGTGGTGAGGACAGGGATGTGCTGACCTGTCACCCTTAGGATCAGATATGTGGGGAGGACAGGGATGTGCTGACCTGTCACCCTTAGGGTCAGTTATGTGGTGGGGGACAGGGATGTGCTGACCTGTCATCCTTAGTATCAGTTATGTGGTGAGGACAGGGATGTGCTGACCTGTCATCCTTAGGGTCAGTTATGTGGTGAGGACGGGGATATGCTGACCTGTCATCCTTAGTATCAGTTATGTGGTGAGGACAGGGATGTGCTGACCTGTCATCCTTAGGGTCAGTTATGTAGTGGGGACAGGGATGTGATGACCTGTCATCCTTAGGATCAGTTATGTGGTGAGGACAGCGATGTGCTGATCTGTCATCCTTAGGGTCAGTTATGTAGTGGGGACAGGGATGTGCTGACCTGTCATCCTTGGGGTCAGTTATGTGGTGAGGACAGGGATGTGCTGACCTGTCATCCTTAGGGTCAGTTATGTGGTGAGGACAGGGATGTGCTGACCTGTCATCCTTAGGGTCAGTTATGTGGTGAGGACAGGGATGTGCTGACCTGTCATCCTTAGGGTCAGTTATGTGGTGGGGGACAGGGATGTGCTGACCTGTCACCCTTAGGGTCAGTTATGTGGTGAGGACAGGGATGCGATGACTTGTCACCCTTAGGGTCAGTTATGTGATGAGGACAGGGATGTGCTGACCTGTCACCCTTAGGGTCAGTTGTGTGGTGAGGACAGGGATGTGCTGACCTGTTACCCTTAGGGTCAGTTATATGGTGAGGACAGGGATGTGCTGACCTGTCATCCTTAGGGTCAGTTATGTGGTGAGGGACAGGGATGTGCTGACCTGTCATCCTTAGGGTCAGTTATGTGGTGAGGATAGGGATGTGCTGACCTGTCACCCTTAGGCTCAGTTATGTTGTGGGGACAGGGATGTGCTGACCTGTCACCCTTAGGGTCAGTTATGTGGTGGGGGACAGGGATGTGCTGACCTGTCACCCTTAGGGTCAGTTATGTGGTGAGGACGGGGATATGCTGACCTGTCATCCTTAGTATCAGTTATGTGGTGAGGACAGGGATGTGCTGACCTGTCATCCTTAGGGTCAGTTATGTAGTGGGGACAGGGATGTGCTGACCTGTCATCCTTAGGATCAGTTATGTGGTGAGGACAGCGATGTGCTGATCTGTCATCCTTAGGGTCAGTTATGTAGTGGGGACAGGGATGTGCTGACCTGTCATCCTTGGGGTCAGTTATGTGGTGAGGACAGGGATGTGCTGACCTGTCATCCTTAGGGTCAGTTATGTGGTGGGGACAGGGATGTGCTGACCTGTCATCCTTAGGGTCAGTTATGTGGTGAGGACAGGGATGTGCTGACCTGTCATCCTTAGGGTCAGTTATGTGGTGGGGGACAGGGATGTGCTGACCTGTCACCCTTAGGGTCAGTTATGTGGTGAGGACAGGGATGCGATGACTTGTCACCCTTAGGGTCAGTTATGTGATGAGGACAGGGATGTGCTGACCTGTCACCCTTAGGGTCAGTTGTGTGGTGAGGACAGGGATGTGCTGACCTGTTACCCTTAGGGTCAGTTATATGGTGAGGACAGGGATGTGCTGACCTGTCATCCTTAGGGTCAGTTATGTGGTGAGGGACAGGGATGTGCTGACCTGTCATCCTTAGGGTCAGTTATGTGGTGAGGATAGGGATGTGCTGACCTGTCACCCTTAGGCTCAGTTATGTTGTGGGGACAGGGATGTGCTGACCTGTCACCCTTAGGGTCAGTTATGTGGTGAGGACAGGGCTATGCTGACCTGTCATCCTTAGGGTCAGTTATGTGGTGGGGGCATGGATGTGCTGACCTGTCATCCTTAGGGTCAGTTATGTGGTGGGGACAGGGATGTGCTGACCTGTCACCCTTAGGGTCAGTTATGTGGTGGGGGACAGGGATGTGCTGACCTGTCACCCTTAGGGTCAGTTATGTGGTGGGGACAGGGATGTGCTGACCCGTCATCCTTAGGGTCAGTTATGTGGTGAGGACAGGGATGTGCTGACCCGTCACCCTTAGGGTCAGTTATGTGGTGAGGGCAGGGATGTGCTGACCCGTCACCCTTAGGGTCAGTTATGTGGTGGGGGCAGGGATGTGCTGACCCGTCATCCTTAGGGTCAGTTATGTGGTGAGGACAGGGATGTGCTGACCCGTCATCCTTAGGGTCAGTTATGTGGTGGGGGCAGGGATGTGCTGACCTGTCATCCTTAGGGTCAGTTATGTGGTGAGGACAGGGATGTGCTGACCCGTCACTCTTAGGGTCAGTTATGTGGTGAGGACAGGGATGTGCTGACTTGTAATCCTTAGGGTCCGTTATGTGGTGAGGACAGGGGTGCTGACCTGTCACCCTTAGGGTCAGTTATGTGGTGAGGACAGGGGTGCTGACCTGTCACCCTTAGGGTCAGTTATGTGGTGAGGACAGGGATGTGCTGACCTGTCATCCTTAGGGTCAGTTATGTGGTGAGGACAGGGATGTGCTGACCTGTCATCCTTAGGGTCAGTTATGTGGTGAGGACAGGGATGTGCTGACCTGTCATCCTTAGGGTCAGTTATGTGGTGAGGACAGGGATGTGCTGACCTGTCATCCTTAGGGTCAGTTATGTGGTGAGGACAGGGATGTGCTGTCATCCTTAGGGTCAGTTATGTGGTGAGTACAGGGATGTGCTGACCTGTCATCCTTAGGGTCATTTATGTGGTAAGGACAGGGATGTGCTGACCTGTCACCCTTAAGGTCAGTTATGTGGTGAGGACAGGGATGTGCTGACCTGTCATCCTTAGGTCAGTTATGTGGTGGGGACAGGGATGTGCTGACCTATCATCCTTAGGGTCAGTTATGTGGTGAGGACAGGGATGTGCTGACCTGTCATCCTTAGGGTCAGTTATGTGGTGAGGACAGGGATGTGCTGACCTGTCATCCTTAGGGTCAGTTATGTGGTGAGGACAGGGATGTGCTGACCTGTCATCCTTAGGGTCAGTTATGTGGTGAGGACAGGGATGTGCTGACCTGTCATCCTTAGGGTCAGTTATGTGGTGGGGACAGAGATGTGCTGACCTGTCATCCTTAGGGTCAGTTTTGTGGTGAGGACAGGGATGTGCTGACCTGTCATCCTTAGAGTCAGTTATGTGGTGGGGACAGAGATGTGCTGACCTGTCACCCTTTGGGTCAGTTATGTGGTGAGGACAGGGATGTGCTAACCTGTCATCCTTAGGGTCAGTTATGTGGTGGAGGACAGGTTTGAGCTTCTATTTGTCCTCATATTTACATTACATTGACCATAAATAATTTGATTTGGTGCTGCACCATCAACCTGAGGCACCCCTGGAAGTGTCCCGAGGCACCCCCGGGTGCCGAGGCACACAGTTTGGGAACCACTGGTCTAGTGTGTACGCAGCATAAGTCAGGAAAGATATGCATAGTGTGACGCCTCCCACCACGTACTGCCACTGGCCATTAGATCCCTTAAACAGAAATCTCAGCAAGGTCTGTACTGAGACACCCTAGATACACTTTGTGTTACAGAGGTGGGAAATCACAGGTGAGCTCACACCTCGCTATGTTGTGCACAAAGTATCCTACCTATCTATACACTATCACATAGTTATTCTATATTTCACATATACAGTGGTGACATGAAGGGCCCAACAGGGGAATGCAATTGTAGGACCCCCCATGAAAAAGCCAGCTATCTGAGAGCCACCGGCCCACCAGGGACTGAGAGTGTTTAAGGCACCGAATGCACACACATACACACAGACCACACACACATCATGACACACCACACACACACAAACATGTCATGACACATACCACACACACACACAATGACACACCATACACACAAATACACTCCATGACATACACATACATCATGATACACCACACACACATGTCATGACACACCACACACACACATCATGACACACCACACACACATCATGACACACCACACACACACCATGACACATCATACACACACACACCATGACACAGCATACACACACACACACCATGACACACCACACACACACATCATGACACACCCCACACACACATCATGACACACCACACACACACACCATACACACACACACCATGACACACCACACACACACACACACCATGCCACACCACACACACACCATGACACACCATACACACACACCATGACACCACACACACACACACACCATGACACATCCCACACACACATCATGACACACCACACACACACCATACACACACACACCATGACACACCACAAACACACACACACACACACACACACCATGACACACCACACACACACACACACCATGACACACCACACACACACACACACCATGACACATCATACATACACACCATGACACATCATACACACACACATCATGACACTCCATACACACACACACCATGACACACCATACACACACATCCAGAGCCGTAACTAGACTTTTTGGTGCCCTGTGCCAGAAAGAGCATTGGCATCCCCCTCATTTTTCAAAGGGACATAATGCACCCAAAAAAGGGCCATGGCCTCATGGGGAAGGACCAGGGAAGAGATAGGGGAGGCCAGGAGATGCTGGGGATAATTAGGGACATAATATAGTGCACCTGAGAGAGGGCCATGGCCTCATGGGGAAGGGCCAGGGAAGAGATAGGGGAGGCCAGGAGATGCTGGGGATAAATAGGGACATAATATAATGCACCTGAGAGAGGGCCAAGGCCTCATGGGGAAGGGCCAGGGAAGAGATAGGGGAGTTCAGGAGATGCTGGGGATAAATAGGGACATAACATAGTGCACCTGAGAGAGGGCCATGGCCTCATGGGGAAGGGCCAGGGAAGAGATAGGGGAGGCCAGGAGATGCTGGGAATAGGGACATAATATAGTGCACCTGAGAGAGGGCCATGGCCTCATGGGGAAGGGCCAGGGAAGAGATAGTGGAGACCAGGAGATGCTGGGGATAAATAGGGACATAATATAGTGCACCTGAGAGAGGGCCATGGCCTCATGGGGAAGGGCCAGGGAAGAGATAGGAGAGGCCAGGAGATGCTGGGGATAAATAGGGACATAATATAGTGCACCTGAGAGAGAGCCATGGCCTCATGGGGAAGGGCCAGGGAAGAGATAGGGGAGGCCAGGAGATGCTGGGGACAAATAGGGACATAATATAGTACACCTGAGAGAGGGCCATGGCCTCAAGGGGAAGGAGCAGGGGAGAGATAGGGGAGGCCAGGAGATGCTGGGGATAAATAGGGACATAATATAGTGCACCTGAGAGAGGGCCATGGCCTCACGGGGAAGGGCCAGGGAAGAGATAGGAGTGGCCAGGAGATGCTGGGGATAAATAGGGACATAATATAGTGCACCTGAGAGAGGGCCATGGCCTCATGGGGAAGGGCCAGGGAAGAGATAGGGGAGGCCAGGAGATGCTGGGGATAATTAGGGACATAATATAGTACACCTGAGAGAGGGTCATGGGGAAGGGCCAGGGCAGAGATAGGGGAGGCCAGGAGAAGCTGGGGATAAATAGGGACATAATATAGCACACCTGTGAGAGGGCCATAGCCTCATGGGAAAGGGCCAGGGAAGAGATAGGAGAGGCCAGGAGATGCTGGGGATAAATAGGGACATAATATAGTACACCTGAGAGAGGATCATGGGGAAGGGCCAGGGAAGAGATAGGGGAGGCCAGGAGATGCTGGGGATAAATAGGGACATAATATAGCGCACCTGAGAGAGGGCCATGGCCTCATGGGGAAGGGCCAGGGAAGAGATAGTGGAGGCCAGGAGATGCTGGGGATAAATAGGGACATAATATAGTACACCTGTGAGAGGGCCATAGCCTCATGGGGAAGGGCCAGGGAAGAGATAGGAGAGGCCAGGAGATGCTGGGGATAAATAGGGACATAATATAATGCACCTGAGAGAGGGCCATGGCCTCATGGGGAAGGGCCAGGGAAGAGATAGGAGAGGCCAGGAGATGCTGGGGATAAATAGTTACATAATATAGTGCACCTGAGAGAGGGCCATGGCCTCATGGGGAAGGGCCAGGGAAGAGATAGGGGAGGCCAGGAGATGCTGGGGATAAATAGGGACATAATATAATGCACCTGAGAGAGGGCCATGGCCTCATGGGGAAGGGCCAGGGAAGAGATAGGGGAGTTCAGGAGATGCTGGGGATAAATAGGGACATAACATAGTGCACCTGAGAGAGGGCCATGGCCTCATGGGGAAGGGCCAGGGAAGAGATAGGGGAGGCCCGGAGATGCTGGGGATAAATAGGGACATAACATAGTGCACCTGAGAGAGGGCCATGGCCTCATGGGGAAGGGCCAGGGAAGAGATAGGGGAGGCCAGGAGATGCTGGGGATAAATAGGGACATAATATAGTACACCTGAGAGAGGGCCATGGCCTCATGGGGAAGGGCCAGGGAAGAGATAGTGGAGACCAGGAGATGCTGGGGATAAATAGGGACATAATATAGTGCACCTGAGAGAGGGCCATGGCCTCATGGGGAAGAGCCAGGGAAGAGATAGGAGAGGCCAGGAGATGCTGGGGATAAATAGGGACATAATATAGTGCACCTGTGAGAGGGCCATAGCCTCATGGGGAAGGGCCAGGGAAGAGATAGGAGAGGCCAGGAGATGCTGGGGATAAATAGGGACATAATATAGTACACCTGAGAGAGGGTCATGGGGAAGGGCCAGGGAAGAGATAGGGGAGGCCAGGAGATGCTGGGGATAAATAGGGACATAATATAGTGCACCTGAGAGAGGGCCATGGCCTCATGGGGAAGGGCCAGGGAAGAGATAGGGGAGGCCAAGAGATGCTGGGGATAAATAGGGACATAATATAGTACACCTGTGAGAGGGCCATAGCCTCATGGGGAAGGGCCAGGGAAGAGATAGGAGAGGCCAGGAGATGCTGGGGATAAATAGGGACATAATATAATGCACCTGAGAGAGGGCCATGGCCTCATGGGGAAGGGCCAGGGAAGAGATAGGAGAGGCCAGGAGATGCTGGGGATAAATAGTTACATAATATAGTGCACCTGAGAGAGGGCCATGGCCTCATGGGGAAGGGCCAGGGAAGAGATAGGGGAGGCCAGGAGATGCTGGGGATAAATAGGGACATAATATAATGCACCTGAGAGAGGGCCATGGCCTCATGGGGAAGGGCCAGGGAAGAGATAGGGGAGTTCAGGAGATGCTGGGGATAAATAGGGACATAACATAGTGCACCTGAGAGAGGGCCATGGCCTCATGGGGAAGGGCCAGGGAAGAGATAGGGGAGGCCCGGAGATGCTGGGGATAAATAGGGACATAACATAGTGCACCTGAGAGAGGGCCATGGCCTCATGGGGAAGGGCCAGGGAAGAGATAGGGGAGGCCAGGAGATGCTGGGGATAAATAGGGACATAATATAGTACACCTGAGAGAGGGCCATGGCCTCATGGGGAAGGGCCAGGGAAATTATAGGGGAGGCCAGGAGATGCTGGGGATAAATAGGGACATAATATAGTGCACCTGAGAGAGGGCCATGGCCTCATGGGGAAGGGCCAGGGAAGAGATAGGGGAGGCCAGGAGATGCTGGGGATAAATAGGGACATAATATAGTGCACCTGAGAGAGGGCCATGGCCTCATGGGGAAGGGCCAGGGAAGAGATAGAGGAGGTCAGGAGATGCTGGGGATAAATAGGGACATATTATAGTGCACCTGAGAGAGGGCCATGGCCTCATGGGGAAGGGCCAGGGAAGAGATAGGGGAGGCCAGGAGATGCTGGGGATGAAATAAGAGGAAGCTACAAGTGAGAATGATAATAAACTGAAATTTGACAGGCCCAAACAGCGCCCCCTGCCCTGTGGTGCCCCGTGCGATGGCATCGGCCGCACTACCCTAGCTACGGACCTGCACACATTATGACACACCACACACACACCATACACACACACACCATGACACACCATACACACACACACCATGACACACCACACACACCATGACACACCACACAGACACACACACACCATACACACACACCAGGGCCAGATTAACAATGGGGGCTATTTCTATGTAGTTAGGGAGACATTGTGCTCATAGTGTGAGGGGTGTACACATCAAGGTGACTCTGACCACACCCACATAGCACCCATCACTGCTCCTCCCCTTCTCAGTATAGGCCCTTGAACATTTTCTGTTCCAGGCCCATGTGGGCCTTAATCCTGAAACACACCATACACACTATGACACACCATACACACACACACTATGACACACCATACACACACACACTATGACACACCATACACACACACACACTATGACACACCATACACACACACACACTATGACACACCATACACACACACACTATGACACACCATACACACACATGCTATGACACACACACACTATGACACACCATACACACACACACTATGACACAACATACACTATATACACACACACTATCACACACACGCTATGACACACCTTACACACACACGCTATGACACACACACACACTATGACACACCATACACACACACACACTATGACACGCCTTACACACACACGCTATGACATGCCATATACACACACACTATGACACACCATACACACACACACACTATGACACACCATACACACACACACTATGACACACCATACACACACACACGCTATGACACACCATACACACACACACTATGACACACCATACACACACACACTATGACACAACATATACACACACACTATGACACAACATACACCATATACACACACACTATCACACACCATACACACACACGCTATGACACACCTTACACGCACACACACTATGACACACCATACACACACACACACTATGGCACACCATACACACACGCTATGACACACCATGCACACACACGCTATGACACACCATGTACACACACACTATCACACACCATACACACACACACACTATCACACACCATACACACACACACCGTACACTGATAATAACACTGATCTTACTGTGTATGATGCTATGGAGTCCTCTGTTTGCTCCTTGGCAGTGATGCAGGGAAGGGTCCAGTCACCAGGGGAGGGGCCAGTCTCCAGGGAAGGAGCAGTTACTAGGGGAGGTGCCAGTTGCCACGGGAGGGGCCAGTCTCCAGGTAAGGGGACAGTTACCAGGAGAGAGACCAATCTCCAGGGAAGGGGGCAGTTACCAGGGGAGTGGCCAATCTCCAGGGAAGGGGGCAGTTACCAGGGGAGAGGCCAATCTCCAGGTAAGGGGGCAGTTTCCAGGGGAGAGGCCATTTTCCAGGTAAGGGGGCATTTACCAGGGGAGGGGCTAATCTCCAGGGGAGGTGCCAGTCACCAGGGGAGGGTCCAGTCTCCAGGGAAGGAGCAGTTACTAAGGGAGAGACCAGAGGCGGGCTGGGTCTTGGGGCAGGGTGCCATGTGCCCCCCGGGCCGGTAAAATTTTAGTGGTCCAGGGCCGCCCGCAGCCGTGCTCTGCATATACATAGCAGGCTGTGGAAGGCCGTCGGCTGGGGCTGGTCCTCTGCTCCATCGGATGTCCTACCTCTTGCTCCGCCTCCTGTTCCCCGTGCTGAGTGCACGTCATCACCCTGGGCCCCCCCCCCTCGCAGCGGATCCCCCGGCCATTGATAATTGCAGTCACAGTGCAGTGCAGTTCGAAGGAGGCTAACAGGGAGGCGGAGTCGGGACAGGGGGCGGGGCTACACGGCAGTCAGAGGCCAGGCCAGCATGAAGGGAGAGGGGAGGTGATGTGAGTATACTGTACCCTGCTTGGCTGTAAGGTGATAGAGAGGAAGGGGGGGGGGAGGTTCTGTGACTGTGTATGTATTTGTGTGTATAAGTGTGTATGTATGCGTCTCTCTATGCATGTATCTGTGTGTATATATGTATGTGTTTATGTGTGTGTGTGTGTGTGTGTAACTATGTGTATGTCTGTCTGTGTAAGTGTGTGTATGTATGTCTGTGACTATGTGTGTCTGACTCTATTTATGAATGTGTGTGTGTATGTGATTATATATGGACTGTATATGTGTATTAATTTGTAACCATGTATGTGTGTATTAGTGTGTGACTGAATGTGTGTGTATTATTGTGTAACTATGTATGTGTGTATTGGTGTGTGACTGTGAATAAGTGTGTCTGTATGTATGTGTGTAACTATGTATGTATGTGTGTGTATGTGACTATGTATGACTGTGTGTGTGTATTAATTTGTGACTAAGTGTGTATTAGTGTGTGACTGTATGAATGTGTGTGACTGTGAATAAGTGTGTCTGTATGTACAGTATGTATGTGACCGATGGCTTCCTGACTACATCCCGTGCTGTACATACTTCATTTTTATGTTTCTGGGTGATTATAAAGATGCAGTCATAGTAATTTGTTTTTTAAAAAACTTTTCTTCATTTTATCCTGATTGTTTTGGGCTGTGCAATAGAGTAAATCTGCCTCTAGTTTTAAGGTGGCCATACACGTGCGATGCACCGTGTAGTGCGACTGCTGATCTGCCAGCAGACGGATCGTGCTGTCACTGCCGACAATCGTACGGTCCCCGCAGACCGCACGATATGCCGGCTCCCCCCTCCTCCATTTGAATGGGATCGTACATTGCATCCCAGATCAGATGGTTCTGCAGGAACACCTGGGGATGCGATGTACGACCCCGCGGGACCGTGCAGCACGATATCAGGTACGATATCGTGCCCATACACAGTTTGATATAGCATGTATGGGGGCCTTTAGACTTGTAATCCAGAATGTTACCATGGGATAGAATGGTAAAAAGAGGTGGTAAGTTGCCATGTGCGGGTAGAAACGCCCGGGCCACTTGATTGTATGTGCCCCCCAGACTAAAAGTTGCCAGCCAGCCCCAGGGAGAGACCAATCTCCAGGTAAGGGGGCAGTTACCAGGGGAGAGACCAATCTCCAGGGAAGGGGGCAGTTACCAGGGGATAGGCCAATCTCTAGGGAAGGGGGCAGTTACCAGGGGAGGGGACAGTCTCCAAGGGAAGTGCCAGTTGCCAAGGGAGGGGCCAGTCTCCAGGGGAGGGGCCAGTCTCCAGGGAAGTTGCAGTTACCAGGGGAGAGGCCAGTCTCCAGGGAAGGGGGCAGTTACCAGGGGAGGGGCCAGTCTCCAAGGGCTGTGCCAGTTGCCAAGAGAGGGGCCAGTCTCCAGGGGAGGGTCCAGTCTCCAGGGAAGGGGTAGTTACCAGGGGAGAGGCCAGTCTCCAGGGAAGGGGGCAGTCTCCAGGGGAGGTGCCAGTTGCCATGGGAGGGACCAGTCTCCAGGGAAGGGGTAGATACATGGGGAGAGGCCAGTCTCCAGGGAAGGGGGCAGTTACCAGGGAAGGGGGCAAACACCAGGGAAGGGGGCAGTTACCAGGGGAGAGGCCAGTCTCTAGGGAAGGGGGCAGTTACCAGGGGAGAGACCAATCTCCAGGTAAGGGGGCAGTTACAAGGGGAGACACCAATCTCCAGGTAAGGGGGCAGTTACCAGGGGAGAGACCAATCTCCTGGGAAGGGGGCAGTTACCAGGGGATAGGCCAATCTCTAGGGAAGGGGGCAGTTACCAGGGGAGCGGACAGTCTCCAAGGGAAGTAAGTGCCAGTTGTCAAGGGAGGGGCCAGTCTTCATGGGAGGGGCCAGTCTCCAGGGAAGTTGCAGTTACCAGGTGAGAGGCCAGTCTCCAGGGAAGGGGGCAGTTACCAGGGGAGGGGCCAGTCTCCAAGGGCTGTGCCAGTTGCCAAGGGAGGGGCCAGTCTCCAGGGGAGGGTCCAGTCTCCAGGGAAGGGGTAGTTACCAGGGGAGAGGCCAGTCTTCAGGGAAGGGGGCAGTCTCCAGGGGAGGTGCCAGTTGCCAGGGGAGGGACCAGTCTCCAGGGAAGGGGTAGTTATCTGGGGAGAGGCCAGTCTCCAGGGAAGGGGGCAGTTACCAGAGAGAACAGCAGAGGAGAAGAAAAGAGTTATTGGGGTAAATTTGCTATCAGCAGCTTTGCTGGTTTCTCTGGTGGCATTTATGTTGTGGGCACCAGTTATATCACCATCAATAAATGCTGCCCCATCATAGCAACATTTCTGAGCACCAATTATTTAATATTGCATCTAACATACAGTACCTCCCAACATTCTGGTAGTGGGGGTGTGGCTTCATGGTACAGGGCAAGGCTTCATTATACATGGGCGTGGCTTCACAGTATGGGGGCGTGTCTGTGTGGCACACCATGGGATTTCCCAGCACTTTCTGTGCTGCTGGGCTGCCCCCCTTACAGGGGCATGAGAGAAGGGGGGCCCAGATACTGGTTACTCGGGTCTGGGCTTGTTTAGTGGAGCAGGCCAGCTGTGCAGGTGGAAGAGCACCCTCCTCCTCAGCAGGAGGCATAGTCATTTATAGCCATTTTTGTTTTGTGGGTATGGCTACAGCCTCCGGATTTGGCCATGCCAACCCCATCACCCTTGACCATCATTGCTCTGTGCAGCCCTGGTCCCATTCCCTCTCTAGTGCTGCATCCTGTCACCCTCCTCCCCTGCGTGACACTGTGGGACACCGGAACAGTCGGGAGGTCTGTCTGTAGTGTCATTAATTAATACTATTGTTATTTTAACAAAGTGTAACAATCATTTTCCTATAACATATTAATAAAATAGTATTTATTTAATAAGAATGATCAGTGTATCTGCCTCCTTATTCCACACCTGCCCTTATTATCAGTGTGTAGTGATTCCTCTTCCTGATCCACAGTGCTATTATACTTCTAAGGCAGGGGTTCCCAAACTTTGTCAAATCATGGCGCTCTGGAGTATCAGCATTGTTTCCATGGCACCCCTGGGCCAAAAGTTTCTTATTGAGAAATTCAGCAAATATTAAATGAAGTAAATTGTGCTTATACGTCACCCAGTGGGTCAGTTATGTGATGGTCACCCTTAGGGTCAGTTATGTGATGGCCACCCTTAGGGTCCGTTATGTGGTGGTCACCCTTAGGGTCAGTTATGTGATGGTCACCCTTAGGGTCAGTTATGTGATGCTCACCCTTAGGGTCGGTTATGTGGTGGTCACCCTTAGGGTCAGTTATGTGGTGGTTACCCTTAGGGTCAGTTATGTGAAGGTCACCATTAGGGTCAGTTATGGGGTGGTCACCCTTAGGGTCAGTTATGTGATATTCGCCCTTAGCGTCAGTTATGTGGTGGTCACCCTTAGGGTCAGTTATGTGGTGGTCACCCTTAGGGTCAGTTATGTGATGGTCACCCTTAGGGTCATTTATGTGGTGGTCACCCTTAGGGTCAGTTATGGGGTGGTCACCCTTAGGGTCAGTTATGTGATATTCGCCCTTAGCGTCAGTTATGTGGTGGTCACCCTTAGGGTCAGTTATGTGATGGTCACCCTTAGGGTCAGTTATGTGATGCTCACCCTTAGGGTCGGTTATGTGGTGGTTACCCTTAGGGTCAGTTATGTGATGGTCACAATTAGGGTCAGTTATGGGGTGGTCGCCCTTAGGGTCAGTTATGTGATATTCGCCCTTAGCATCAGTTATGTGGTGGTCACCCTTAGGGTCAGTTATGTGGTGGTCACCCTTAGGGTCAGTTATGTGATGGTCACCCTTAGGGTCAGTTATGGGGTGGTCACCCTTAGGGTCAGTTATGTGATATTCGCCCTTAGCGTCAGTTATGTGATGGTCACCCTTAGGGTCAGTTATGTGGTGGTTACCCTTAGGGTGAGTTATGTGATGCTCACCCTTAGGGTCAGTTATGTGGTGGTCACCCTTAGGGTCAGTTATGTGGTGGTCACCCTTAGGGTCAGTTATGTGAAGGTCACCATTAGGGTCAGTTAAGTGATGGTCGCCGTTAGGGTCAGTTATGTGGTGGTCACCCTTAGGGACAGTTATGTGGTGGTCACCCTTAGGGACAGTTATGTGGTGGTCACCCTTAGGGTCAGTAATGTGAAGGTCACCCTTAGCATCAGTTATGTGGTGGTCTCCCTTAGGGTCAGTTATGTGATGGTCACCCTTAGGGTCAGTTATGTGGTGGTCACCCTTAGAGTCAGTTATGTGATGGTCACCCTTAGGGTCAGTTATGTGGTGGTCACCCTTAGGGCCAGTTATGTGGTGGTCACCCTTAGGGTCAGTTATGTGGTTTCACCCTTAGGGTCAGTTATGTGGTGGTCGCCCTTAGGGTCAGTTATGTGGTGGTCGCCCTTAGCGTCAGTTATGTGGTGGTCACCCTTAGGGTCAGTTATGTGATGGTCACCCTTAGGGACAGTTATGTGGTGGTCACCCTTAGGGTCAGGGTCAGTTATGTGGTGGTCGCCCTTAGGGTCAGTTATGTGATGGTCACCCTTAGGGTCAGTTATGTGATGGTCACCCTTAGCATCAGTTATGTGGTGGTCACCCTTAGGGACAGTTATGTGGTGGTCACCCTTAGGGTCAGGGTCAGTTATGTGGTGGTCACCCTTATGGTCAGTAATGTGATGGTCACCCTTAGGGTCAGTAATGTGATGGTTACCCTTAGGGTCAGTTATGTAATGGTCACCCTTAGGGTCAGTTATGTGGTGGTCACCCTTACGGTCAGTAATGTGATGGTCACCCTTAGGGTCAGTAATGTGATGGTTACCCTTAGGGACAGTTATGTGGTGGTCGCCCTTAGGGTCAGTAATGTGATGGTCACCCTTAGCGTCAGTTATGTGGTGGTCACCCTTAGGGTCAGTTTTGTGGTGGTCGCCCTTAGGGTCAGTTATGTGGTGGTCATCCTTAGGGACGACAGTTATGTGGTGGTCACCCTTAGGGTCAGTTATGTGGTGGTCACCCTTAGGGTCAGTTATGTGGTGGGTGACAGGGCTGCGCTTCTTTTTGTCCATGTATTTTTTGATTGGCAGCCACCAGCGCTGGTTTTGTCAATCACACAGACTAAAAATTATTTTATTTGGTACTAGACCATCAACCCGAGGCACCCTTGCAAGTGCCCTGAGGCACCCCGGGATGCCACGGCACACACTTTGGGAACCACTGTTCTAAGGGAAGATGGGGAACCGATACGCTAAAGTCTGGATCCTCTGCGGGTTTCCAGTAGTTTAGGCCTTAGTAAATCAGCGGGACATGAGGGGACTGACCCGCTGTCCCTATGTCTGTACATGTGTCCCGAATCAATATTGGGAGGTACAGATGCACTCAGTTACATTGAGGCTGATCGCGCCACAAATTTGCTCACTCATCGCGCCATGCGATTCCCCACGATTGCATACGCCACACTACGCTATGGCGTACACTGCGATCGTACCATGCATTTCTATGGAGGCGCAGTCGCATACGCAGTGCATGTATCCGCTCGTGGGCACGCGTCTCGCGCTATGTGTGGCGTGATTTGCTGCACCATCGGTAACAACATAGCTGGGCATATCTGTATGTGCGCGGTGAGTGGGTGCCGCAGACGCCCAAGGTAGATGTCTCTGGTGCCTGCATCAATTGAATGGTGATTTAGGAGAGTGTATGGGTGTTGGGGTGGTCTAGAGTTTTGGAGCCCCCCAGTGTGTGGCCATGCCCCCTAACGTGCCGCACCCATACCCTCTTTATGAGCTGTGTCCAGATTTATTCATTTCTGAGGCATGTGATTTTGTTTTGCAGAAATGTATATATGAGATAGTGTACTGCCTGCTATTAATTATACATAACCAGTGGAGTTCAGTGACCCTATAATGAGCTCTAATATCTACAATGATTTATAGTGGTGGGTGCATTATTCCTTATAAATACAAAAAGTGTTCCTGATAAACATAAAATCAGAATTCATCAATAATAAGCGATGACATCATAGACATATTATTTATATTCGTTTATTCACTATATTAGCATCGCCTGTGTATTATCACCATTGTAATTGTTACCAGTACAGAATATGCTCAACAACCAATTTAAACAGACCTGTGCGAGAGTGACTGGGGCTATTTAACAGCGCAGATGAAAGCGTTCGGTCAGGCGTCTCCCGGCATTTGCCAGCGCCATGTCACAGAGCAGAGTCCCAATAGTGCTAACCCCTGAACCAACTGACTGGACACTTATATTTTAATTGCACTAGAATCACATTAATGGGAAATCATCTCCCCCCAACACCTGCAGCAGCTTCAGGTCCATGAAGAATAATCAATTTCCATTAACCCTTTGCCTTGCTAGAAATATGTAAACTTAACGATGATTCCGCCTCGGCCCCTCCCGGCGTGGGATTCAGCCCAGCTCTGTAATTATCTTATCATCTGCACTTTTAGAACTGTTCTATGAGAATGATCCATGGTTTACTGATAAATTGTAATAAATATATATACTGTATATATTTTTTATAAAGCGCTTTTTTCCAACAGGACTCTGAACAGGATTCTTATGATACTGTCGCCCATCGTCTTGTTGTTGCAAGCTGGTGTCACAAAAGTAAATGACAGTTTATTCACAGGTGCACGCAGTGTTGATGCTGCAAGCTAGCGGACGATGTTTTTAGTCTGCGCAATGCGTCAAAACGGCGCTGTGCATGCCTCCTGATGGTTACTGCTGGAAGCCAAAGAACAAATTTAGAAGCAGAGTGACGCAATTTTGGTGGGCGTTTCTGGGTGGTAACAGGAGGTGGCTGGACAAACGCGGGCGTGCTGCGGTTAGCGACTGATAGTTTCTGCCACAGTTGCACTGATTCCAGTGGCCAGGTTCAGATGGAGACTCTCCCCCTACGTACAGGGCCGGCAACAGAAATCGTGTGGCCCGATACACCCATTTTTTTCGGAGTCCCCCATTCCCAAGACCCTGGCCAGTTGTTTGAGAGTCTGCCTTACCTATATGGGGTTTCTCTTTAAAGGGGAACGTGTTAAGACATTGATCCTCCCTGGGCAGATGGTGACTTCAGTCGGTAATCACTATTCACGTAGGAGATCACATGGTCCGGAAGAAGCCTATTTTTGTATGAATTTAACCAATGTCCTCATCATATGGGGGTTCGACCCTATAATATATAGTAACAGATGTTTTGGTGCAGGGAAAATGGTGAACTTCCCTGATCAAACAATGTGATATTGTTAAACTGTATTTGCTAATTTTGTAGCATTTGTATCAGTAATATTTATTAGAATTAAGATTACTGTCCCAAAGCATTTTCCTTCGAATACTTCCAGTGGTGGATAATCTCCAGCTAGTTCTCTTCGGCCTCATCCCTCCTTGTCTCTCCAGTTCCCTTCAGTCATGCCAGCCCTAGTTCCCTTCTGTCTCTCGATTTCGAGACCCCTTCTGTCTCTCCAGCAACCACAGTGTCTCTCTGGCCCACACAATATATCTCCAGTTCCCACAGTGTCCCTACAACCCCCAAAGTGTCTCTCCAGCCCCATAGTGTCTTTCCATCACCCCACAGTGTCCCTCCAGCCCAAACAGTGTCCAGCTCCCACAATATCTCTGCAATCCCCACAATGAATCTCTAGTCTCCACAGTTTCTCCAGCACCAACAATGTCCTTACAGCCCCCACAGTGTCCCTTCAGCCCCAGTGTCTCTCCAACCCCCACAGTGTCCCTCCAGCCCAACCAGTGTCTCTCCAGCTCCCAATGTTCCTTCAGCCCAAACAGTGTCTCTCCAGCCCCCACAATGTCTCTTCAGTCCCCACAGTGTAACTCTAGCCCCCACTGTGTCCCTCTATCCCCCAGAGTGTCTCTTCAGTCCCCACAGTTTCTCTCCAGCTACCAGTGTCCCTCCAGCCAATACATTGTCTCTCCAGCCCCCACAATGTCTCTTCATTTCCCACAGTGTCTCTCTAGCCCCCACAGTATCCCTCTAGTCCCCAGAGTGTCCCTCCAGCCCCCATAATATCCCTCCAGCTCGCACAGTGTCCATCCAGCCCCCACAGTGTCTCTCTAGCCCCTACAGTGTTCATACAGCCCCTACAGTGTCCCTCCAGCCTCAAGAGTTCCTTCAGCCCCTACAGTGTCCCTCCAGCTCCCACAGTGCCCCTGCATACCCTACTGTATAAAGGACACTGAATAGGGGAGCCCACTACTGAAGGCACTGTATAAGGGACTCTGTATAGGAGGACCACTACTGGGGGAACTGTATAAGGGGAACCACTAGTGGGGGCTATGTATAATGGACACTACTGGGGACACTGTATAAGGGCCACTGCATAGGGGGACAACTACAGGGGGCACAGCATAGGGCTGGCCAATACTGGGGGCACTGTATAATGGGTAGATAGATAGATATGAGATAGATAGATAGATAGATAGATAGATAGATAATTTCCAGGCAGTGCTCTTGTTTACATTATATACATGCTGATATATCAGGGAAATTTGTGGACATTTGTGGGGTCACTGCTAGAACGTACGGTGGGGATTCAATAATTAGCAGTTTTGTCAACTTTTTAGTAAAGACTCAAACACCATCAAACACTTTGCTGAGAACTTCCTCCGCTTTTATTAGGTCAGGAGCTCTGTAATCATTTTGTATAATAATTGTATAGCTTCATTGCTTATCACATTCATTTATTGCACAGACTAAACTGTAAAATGATGCGTTACGTGAGTAGATTATTTCAACAGATATACTTTCTTGTCACATGATGACAATCTATACATAAAACCATCCTAAATAAAATATCTGGAAAGTCCATATATTTGCATATTTTTTCTTTCACTTATATGATGAATGAGGGGAGTAATTAATGGCTCTACTGGTTACAGAGCGCTAGAAATACTACTCTAATTATTAATAGTCTTCAATAACAGTAAATGAAAATAGATCTGTGTTACAGGGAAATATCACACATACCCCTCACAATAAATTTGCCTACTTTTATGAAACAAATATATTATATGTACTATTGGGCCTGAGACCGACAGTGATACTGTATTACCTGTAAAACAGATGAGAGGGGAAAATATATTTGTAAATAAGATAGAAGTCATTTATAGGCGATACCTATAATGAGTAACCATATTGGAAATCATTGTAAGTGTCAGGACCCCTTTGTCTGACAGATTACAAATTAGGTTCAGCTCTCGTTATATCAGATCCCGTCTTAACAATACCCACTGGGTCCCAGGCACAAAGCTTCTGAAATGCAAATGGTGCAAGGACATGGAAAGAGAACAATGTACAATATACACAGCTGTAATGAGGGACGAGCACTTACTATGGGGAACGGAAATTACACTACATGGAGGAACAGATTATTATTTTTCTAGTCCCGTAAAATGCAACTTTTATATATGGGGGAAAGGGGGGGGTATTAAACATTTTAAAGAGTGGAGACGTGGACTTGTGTAGAAGCTGACGCATAGCAACCCAACCAATCAGCTTCCAGCTATCATTTATCAAGCACATTGTATAATATAATCGGTGGTAGCTGATTGGTTGATACATCTCTCCCTTAGTCTACAGGTAATAAGGCAGCATTTGTGCCCATCCCAGGTGTGTCGCTGTGTGTTCCTCTCCTGTAAGACAAACAATATCAAACAGGGCACTAGCAAAAAAGATATATATAATCTCCAGCTTCACACACCTGGGAGTCTGTATAAGCTCACACA
Organism: Taudactylus pleione; assembly: GCA_031769625.1. NCBI lineage: Eukaryota > Metazoa > Chordata > Amphibia > Anura > Myobatrachidae > Taudactylus > Taudactylus pleione. The sequence continues at coordinate 750,781 of JAUIMM010001238.1, forward strand.
AAGACAGAGATCAATCTCAATAAATATGAATGTGGTGTTGCGCTAATTAATTCTATCCATTAATCACACATATACTGGGCATGGCAGAACCAAATAATGATGAAGACATCGATAAAGTTTAACAAAATCTTTATATTATATTAAACTATATATATATATATATATATCTACTATATAAAAGAGAAAATTTGTCCTTCTGTCTTTCTATACAAATCCACAGTTTACAAGCCACGATTGTGAAATTTTTACATACGAGCGTATTAAAACACAGCGGAGGCAACTAAAATAATTTGTATTCAGAATGAATTACTGTTAATTTTTAATTAATGAAAAACAAAATTTTTGCATAGTATTCACCCTCTACAGGTCAGGGACAGAATTAGAAAAGGATTTAGCTTATCTACTATTTTTTCTTTTCTATCTTCTCTACTAAATCAAAATTAATTACTGTTAATTTTTAATTAATTAAAAAACACAATTTTTGCATAGCATTTGCCCTCTACAGGTCAGGTACGGAATTAGAAAAGAATTTAGCTTATCTACTATTTTTTCTTTTCTATCTTCTCTGCTATATAAAAGCAAAAATGTGTACTTTTGTCAAATCCACAGTTTACAAGCGAAGATCGTGACATTTTGGACGCTCATTGTGGGGCCTCACGACATATGGGTAGGGCCTCGGAGCAAGCGTTTTGTGTTGTCATGTTTTGTCATGATCTTAATGTTTATTATCGAAGAGAGCTTTAGCAGGCTTTGCCAGCATTCTCAGCTCTCTGACTATACCAAATTATGCAACAACATTTACTTCTTTCTTCCAACTGTGTCAAAAGGATGACTTTGCAAGGACCCTCCTGTACTGTGAGCTGCCAAAATATTACACATGGAAAACTTCTCCAAAAGTTTTTATGTGCAGAACACAGGGAGTCGCTGTAGATGGTCATCCTGGTATCAGAGTAACAGAAGCTCTTGGCCATGTTTACACTGTACATCCTTTGGAATGCTTCTATCTCCGAAGTTTGCTTTACACCGTTACAGGTCCTACTTCCTTCGAATACCTTAGAACTGTTGATGGGAAAGTTTGCCACACTTTTCGTGAGGCTTGCCTAAGGAGAGGTTTATTGGAGGATGATGTGTAAACAAACATTCTTAAAATCCCGGGCAATGCTGAGCACTCCAGCTAGTATATATATATATATATATATATATAATATCAGCACTGAATAAAGTGCTCACTAGATCTCACTAATATATAACGGTTTATTGTAAATTGCCGAGGTGGTTACATCCTATTATAACATATGTTCGATCTCATGTGTCCGCTTGGAAACAGTGTTTGTTGCAATAACGATCTATCCTTTATGGGAACACTGTAACTGAATTGATATAGACCCTGAGGTCTGTATCTAATAACCATGATTGAGGAGGAACATCTGTCTAACCACGCCATCAGACACGGCATTGAGGTTTAACCAACACCCCCAAAAGAACCTAGGCCTATGTTCATCCAGCGGTAGCCCATAAAGCTGCTGGTGTTCACCAGCTTCTGCCTCTTGACTTCTCCTAGTCATGTGGTAGAGTGCTGCATAACTTGGGTAAGTGGTGAGCATTGTCTAGTCTTGCAATCCCATATTGCCATCTAATCTCGCTAATCAGTAGCTAGTCAGTTATTTGGTGGGTTTGTCTGTGATTTTGCTGTGGTTTCAGTGAATCACCTGCTGTTGTAGATGAGACACGTCTGCTTTCATGGTCTGTCTAACCATATATGGAGCAATAGAGAGGCCCAATCCCATGCCACCCAGTAGAACCTCAGTAGAACCTCAGGAGGTTGTTTGTGGTTTGAATGAAAAGTCTCTTTTAGATCTATCTTTATTCAATAGCAGTCCCTGGTTGGTAGGCAAGGAATGGGATGTAGTTATGAGACAGGTTGGTGTGATGCCGCTGCTTTCAATCTCGACAGGGAAAGCCTGACAAGGGACTTAAGTTAGGGGTTGAAATTCCGATGCCTATATTAATCCCGATGCCGGAACACATAATGATGGCAGCCCGAATGAGGTAAGTCCGGGGTTCCCTTAGTGTTAGCTATGGGGGGGGTGGTGGTTAGGTTTAGGTAGCATAGCGGGGTTGGCAGGTTTTTTGGGGGGGAAGGTTAGGGTTAGGCACCACTAGGGGGAGGGTTAGGGTTAGGCATCACTGGTGGGGGTTAGGGCTAGGCACCAAGGGGGGAGGGTTATGTTTAGGCATTAAGGGGGAGACTTAGGTATAGGCACTAAGGGGGAGGGTTAGGGTGCAGGGTGGGTATGGGTGTGGTTAGGCTACAGGAAGGGAGGGTTAGGGGGAGAAGGGGGGAGGGTAAGTGTACTTACCTGACCCCTGTTGGGATACCAAGCTGGTATTTTGACAGGAGACATCCTGACAGTTGGCATTACGTACCGATTCCGTAAAGGACATGTGGCTGATCCTCCATTCAGAACTTTTTGTGTTTTAAGAAATGATTTCAAGATTTGACTGGTCCTAAAAGCCGATCCTGCCATTGGTGTATCTATAATAGGCGCAGGGCGTGTGGTACACAGTGGCCTTTGGTTAAGGGGGGACCACACCACGCACCTGCACCCACTGAATTTACTTGCCTTGCCACCACTGATTCCATCTTTTCAATGCTGGAAAATGGAGCCAGCGCAATTGCTTTCAGGGGGAGGGCGGGGTGCAATGGATATTGCACATGGGCCTCAGTGATGAGCTTTGACCTAATGAATAAAGAAGGATTCGAATAGATCGGCTTTTTATACATTTGATCCTAGAGATTTGCATGCCAGGCCTGCCAAACTGGCCACAGCTAACCAAAATGTCTGGTGAGTGTCTGTGGTATAATTGAAGGTTTGGCTTAGTCAGATTTTGTTGACCTGGGTCAGGAACCTTAGGGCTGGCTCTTGTATTAGGAGAGGAATTGAAGGTAGCTGGCTTGATGAAGCTCCTCCTCATGCAGGTTGGTAATAGTTTGAAGAGACAGAATGCGGATCAGGCTTGTGAGCTGCCTTGCCGTCTGGATTACTAAAACAACTGGAACAGTCTACTGATGGAGAACTGTTAGAAACATAAAGCAGACAGCACGGACTGCATCAGACTAATAAATGCAGCAGGCATAAGTACAACAAGACTCAATTTGGTGAGTATTAGCGAGTATAGTACACAGTTATAGCTGTAGGGAGATGGGAGATATAGATGGATTTTGCGCTCAACCTGGAAGAGTTGGTTCGACCAAAGATTTTGAAAGTGAAGCTGGATATGGCGCACCGCCTGGCACTGGTGATGGAGTCTTGATGGGAGCAGTGTGCAAACCTAGTTTACTGAACATGCCACACAGCCACAAATAAATATTGGAGTCAGCCATATGTTGAGTACAGTCTGGAATTGATATTGATGTTAAAAATTGCTGTATGTAGCACACAGCCTGGAATGGCTGCTGGAACTTGCTGTGTACAGTGTATGGCCATGAATGTATTCTCGAGTTTGCTGTGTACAGCTGGAGATGGATGCTGGAACTGGCTGTAATTAGCGCAGAGTTTGGAATGGATGCTGGAACTTGCTGTGTATAGTCATTGCAGAAACCAGGAATGGACTGGAACAGATACAGGCACTCTGATCCAGGACACAGGAAGCAGGTCTCATGGAGAGAACTTGTTCTGGCAATGGATGCACTACCAAAGCTGTTTAAATAGGGCACCCTTATCCCTGATAGGCTGAGCAGACCAGGTGAGCAGATAGTGGAACCTGGTTGACAACTAGACAGTCAGGTGATATTGGCCAAGATGGTGGCACCCATGCTGCGCCGATGCAGGAGATGACTCCGGGAGGATTCCAACAACCCTGCTGGTTGGCAGGCATGGAACTTAGCGATGTCTCCGACGGGCAGCAAGAGCACCGATGGGTGTAAGACGGTACTGCTAGGTGAGGTAATGGGGTCTGGAAGACTTTAAAGACTCTAAATAGAAATACGATTCTCCTCCTTTCTCAGCTTTAACGAAAAACAAATGCTAATGGCCAAGCAGAATCGGCAGTCTTATATTGGTCTCAAAGTATGCTCAGCAGGGCTGTAACTAGGGTAGTGTGACCACTGCCATGGCACAGGGCACTGCATGACAAGGGGCGCTGTTCAGGCCTGTCAATTTTCTGTTTATTATCAATCTCACATGTAGCTTCCTCTTAGTTCATCCCCAGCATCTCCTGGCCTCTCCTATCTCTTCCCTGGCCCTTCCCCATGAGGCCATTCCCCTTTTTTGGGTGCTTTATGTCCCAATTTGAAAAAGGTAGGGGCGCCACTGCTCTTTCTGGCACAGGGCACCAAAAAGTGTAGTTATGGCTCTGTTGCTCAGCATTTTCCCACCTCCTATAGAGCTGGGGGAATAGTTCTGCCATGTCAGGAAGCCCTGTGCAACTACACATAACCCACGTATCTTCTCTAATCACAGTTCAACGAAATGTGAAATTGTGCAAATTTGTGCATCTGAGAATTTTGCTTTAAAGACCAATGTGTGGCATAAAATGTTGTAGCGGACACGTATCCCATTAGTGCCACCCTTGCCATGTGAATATCACTGTGTTCACCTCTTTTAGATGATGCAGAGTTTCTTGTTACCACCTCCCAATCTACGTGGAGGGTCCGATTCTCCCTTTGACACGGAACGCGTGTCTCATTATGCTGCTAGCTATGGGCAGAAACTTTTTTCTAGCTATGGGCAGGACTGGTGTGCCAGCGTTATTGCTGCCGGCAATGTGGTAGAAGTGCTGGAACTGGCATCACAGTAGTGAGATTTTAATAATGATCTCTTTCTCGTTTTGTCCGTATTTTTAGTGTACTAAAGATCCTTGAACTGGGCAAGGGCATAGATGTCCTGTCACGTCTAACTTCTACCTTAGATTTTGAAAAAAAAAAGTCGTAGTATTTTCCTTAAAATGAGTTACTAATAGGAGATACCCCTCACCTGTCATGCCTCTGCCTGGCAATTGGAGGCAGAAGAAGTCACTGGGACAGACACTGTGTCCTCTATTGCTCCTGTTTTAAAAAATGTGTTTGGGTCACATGTGATTGCATGACCAGGCTCACACCCAACCATCAGTCTTTCAGATACTCACTTAAACCTACCTCCACTATGACTTATTCTACCCCATCTGTTACTGCTAACCCCTCCGCATGCTCTACCAGCTACAGCCCCATGTCTGAGTCTCAGCATTCCCCTCTTCAGGCCAGGCCCTGACCAATTGGTGCCCTAACCAAGAGTTTATAAGTGCCCTCTTCCATGCCTACCATGCCATTGAGCCTACTACCCAACTGCACTCCATGAGCCTAGTGCCTGATACCCTGGTGGTCTGAGGTGGTAATGAGTAAAGGGTGGCCCACTGATATCTTACCCGCTCTGCCAACATTGACACTGACCCATCCCCGCAGGGCCAGCTTGCCAAGCGCCAGATCCTCTTTTGCCTGTCGGTGCTGGCTTAATGCCGCTGGACTTCACATGACCAGCATGGCAGCCAGTATAACCTCTTTTGCAATAGCCCCCTTAGCTCAGGTATACTGAAGTCTTCTGGCTTGACCTGGCATCTTCTGTCTCCCTTCTGACGCCTCTTCCAGTGTTCTGTCTTCTGACACCTTTGATCTTCTGCCAGGTTACCTCTTCTTTCCTCCCCCTCCGCCATCGTACTGACTTTGCACCAGCTATTAATAACAGGAGCAAGTACGCGTCGAACCATGATCGTCTCATCACAGCCACTCCTAATTGGCTTCCAGTCTGTGAGTCGCAATTTGCTCATGGCTAGAGTGAAATTTTAACATTTTAAAAGCAGTTCCTCTGATGGTGTTGGGATCCGTTGACCTGTCCTAGAGCTGGCCACAGATGTGTCCCCAGCGAGTCACATCTTTACACCTGTCAGGGCTCTGGATACTCTGTCTAGATTAATTCCAAGCAGGTGGTAACCCTAGGCGTCCCTTCTCAAGCTAATACACCATAGACAAATGCCTATGTCAGCCAAGACCTAGGGCGACACTGGTCCTCTTGCTCTAGACTAATAGGGTCCTCATGTTTGCACCTCTGTCACCAGCCTCATCTGCACCTGTTCTGGTTATAGGTGCGATTGTGTTGGTATTATTTGTAACTTTTCAGCGCTGCGGAGCATTGTGGCGCCATACAAATAAATGAGGATGATAATGATGATGTTGTTTCCATGATTTTGACATCAGTTTATATTTTCTTGTTTAACACAGCATGCTATGTATACAGGATTATTTATTGCATTATCTGTACGAGCGCATTCTGTGTTACACCGCTATCAACCATTTTATCAGATCAAGATTCTAAAGAATAATGAACTGTTCTAGTCACAAGATATAGATTTATTACTATCAATAAGTCATATATTATTCTGTTCTATACAACAGGCTTTAATAGATTTCAGTTTAAACTCTACATTATTACACAAGAAAATTACATAAAGACAAAGATACTCCATATATTGACGCAGGAATATTCCTAGGCAGTGATATATGATGAGAGTCAGACACACATTTGAAGAAATCAATTGTTGCATTGATGAAAGTGAAAAACATTATTCTTAATTAAAGACTTCAGTTTATAAGTGTACACTTTTATGTACATACTTAAACGTAACGGGCTTCTTACTTAATTTGTTAATGAAAATCTACATGTCTGCATCAGGATGTACACATTCTTACACCATAAAACACACTGTCGCCTTGTATTCCAGTGTGAGGACAGAACATTATCCTGCTCTATCGCTGTACGATCCTGGCAACACGGGTGGTATATAATCATCATCATCATTATCTCTTATTTATAAGGCACCACAAGGGTTCCATAGTACCGAACAAGAGGAATATAACTGGCAATAAGTTACATAAGTACAGACTAATATAAACACTTCAATAAAGCCACATAAATATATAATTACAGTGGACCCATTACAATTATAATCATATATAGCATAATTATGTAGGGAAGAGAAAGGGAAGAGGGCTATGCTCGCGTAAGCTTACAATCTATATAAGGGGTACATCTCCCCAGCACACTGCAATAAGCCAGTAAAATGGTCATCGCTCTTTATGTAAAAAAAATGCAGGAGACTCAGGGCCTGATTCCCCGCTCGTAAGCGTCCGCACGCTCGCTCTGAGCGATGGTCGCACAACTGCACATGCGTATGGTTCACAATGCGCGTGCGCAAACCAGTCACTGTGGTCGGAAATCGTGCGCTCGTAAAACACAGAGGGGCTGCTATTTTGAGGGATAGAATGTGCCGTTTGTGGGTGGTAACAGGGGAAGGTGCTTGAAAACGGGGAGTGGAGATCCGAACGCAGGCGTGCCAAACGGTCAAAAGGGCGTTTAATGGGAGTGCATAATTAGTAAAGGAGCGTCATCGATCACGTCACTTGGTTGTCTTTTAGCCTGAACTGCTCGCAGTGATTACGGGAAGTAATTCCTACCTCAAGCACTGCGAGCAGTTCAGATGCCGTTCAATGTTCCCGATTAATGTAATTAAAACAGGAGATGACGTGATTTGCGAACGGCAAAGGGGCGTCTTGAAAAAATAGCGAGCGCATTTAGCGGACGCTTTCACAGACATAGAGGCGTCCTCACACTGCAAAGAGCGAGCGCTCAATTTAAATATCCGGCCCCTTTTTGAGAGCGAGCGGCCGCAAATAGTGTCCGGATTTGAATCAGGCCCTCAGTAACACACACTCACCGTCTGGTCTTTGTACTGCTGGTCTTTGTAGTGCCATACTGAAGAGTTTTGGGGTTTCTCCAGGTAAATTAGCTCTCAATATAAAAACACATGAATGTATGACCCAATATTTACGGCTATATCGTGTTGGCAGAAGTGAGTGGCTAATATTATTGCAATTGTGTTCTGCATTTTATTTACATACAGAGCACTAAGCTTTTTATTGTTATATCTCCGTGTGCTGGAAGAATGTATTATTTGCTTCGCTATTGTCTAGTTACCCCCCCTCCCCCTTTACAAGCACCTCACCTATAAAATAATTGAGCAACTTGAATTTTGTATATCAATCTGCGTAAGGGGGAAAACTAAAGCCAGACATGCAGCAATATATCTCTGGTATGATGATGCCCTCAACAAACCTGACCATAAAGTTTTATTTAATATAGTGTAGTGTAATAAATAGCAACGGGCAGGGGCGTCTCAAGAGAGGAGGGGACATGTGTGCACTCTCTCTGCAGGGCCCCCTCCTCTCTCCCCGGTGGCCGGCAGCCGACTGACGCGGCTAGCCAGCCACCGGAGCCTTAGTAGACTGTGGCAGCCATTTTTCCGGCGTTCTGTGCAGCGCAGACACGGGGACCACGGACAGGTAAGTCTAAAATAATATGGGTGCAGTGTGTGCGGTGCGGGGCCCCCCCTGTACCCGGGGGGTCCATGTGCCCCACACACACTGCACCCATTATAGATACGCCACTGGCAGAGGGCCTCATTCTACGCTGCATGCAGTTCTATATGCGTCAGCTATTCTGAGCTGGATGGATGCGGCAGTTACTCTCCATCCAGGAAATGTCTCCTTCTGGGCGTAGCCAGGGTATTGCGCTATTATGAGGCGCGTGTTTGCTGAAGGGAATCAGACTGATCTCTGTCACCCAGCAATGGGGTAAGTTTCTGATACTAATAATGACGAATGTGGCTGCGAACGGCAAAACACGGGGCGGCTATATGCATGAAGCTGAGCGTATACTCACACTAGCATATGGTTCCAAATCTGGTTGCATCGGCCATCCGGGCATGCAGCCGATGTGTAGGCGAGAATCAGGACCAGAGCCGGTGAGTCAGAAAATCAAGTGTGTAGTAAAATTATGGAGATAAAACATAAATTGCGCCCAGTGCAGGGATTCAGGGTCAGAGCAGTTGGTCGGGGCTGGTGAAGGAATGAGCCAAAGGCCATCAGTGACCACTTAGGTGCCAACAGGAGGCTGGAACCAATCATGTGCCCGCATGTCGCATTTCATGCATTACCATCCACCTTTATTTATAGGGCACCACAAATGCCACAGAGCAGGGAAGCCAGCATACATATCACACGGATACAAATCAAGAGATAAACACAACATAAAGACATTTACAAGGACACGCAGAAACCATAGAAGCAGATTTACAAATTAAGAAGAAAATCATAACAAACACACAAATAGAATATAAACATAAAGAAGTATCAGGTACAAATGATTAAACCAAAAAGATGTGGAAAAAGAGATGGAGTAAAGAGGGCCCTGCTTGTGCGGAGTCCAAAATCTAGAGGGAGGGCAAAAGCAGAGATCATGATGTGGCCATGTCCTGACATAGGACGTTTAACAACTGAAGGGAAAGCCATCTTGACCCACAAATCAGTGTGCTTCTCCATAAATATGGGCAAATTTCCATAAATGTGACATCACAAACTAAAACATTTGATGTGCTACGCTCTCATTATGTGACATTTCATGGTTGGAGGTCATGAATGGTAGAATGCTTCCGTGGTTCCCCAAATAAACGTATTAGTTATTATGGTATTGGAATTATCCCAGGCCCTATGTGTGGTGAGTGAGCAGGAATCCGCTCTTGCCTTGGATCTTCACCTCAGCAGCAGTCTTGTTTCTTCCCCTTTCACACCACAGCAGAGAGGCAAGGATATTCCCCCCAGATGCAGACAGTAAACCAGACCAGGATTTTGCAAACAAGGTTTTGTATTTATTACTAAGAACCGTGCCATAAGTGTTAAGGTTGGGCACATTACTAAATGGGTAAACATGAATAAGGTTTGGTGGGTATTGCATGTAAATTAGGGGTGAGCGGGTTCGGATTTCTGAAATCCGAACCCCCCCGAGCCCCACCGATCCTAGGCAGATCCGAGTCAGGCTCGACTTTTCCTGCCTGACTCGGATCTGAAATCGAGGCAAAACGTCATCATCCCGCCTTCCGGGTCTCGAGGGTTTTGGATTCTATATAAGGTACCCGTGTCGGCGCCATTTTCTCACTCGGATGTGGACAGTGAAGAGGGAGGGTGGGAGTTAGGGCTGGCTGGGCTGTGTAGTGTAGTGTAGTGCAGAGTAGTGTTGTGCTGTGCTGTGCTGTGCTGCTGTTGTCCATAGGGCTGTGTCCACTCCTCCAGTCCAAAGTCCATAGGGGCTGGCTGGACTGTGTTGTGCAGTCAGTTGTCCATAGGGGCTGTGTCCACTCCAAAGTCCTGTGCAGTGTCCCAGCCCTAAAGGGGTGCTGTAGTGTTGTCCAGGGGGTGCTCTGTCCATCAGGGGTGCTCCCCCCAAGTTTTTTCTGTGTTTGTAAATTGTGTGCGCAGTAGCCGCATGTGCATCAACAAAGTAGTGCCAAGCGTACGCCTGTGTCATAAGTAAAGGGCCGGCTGGCTTGACCGTTAAAGGGTGCTGTAACCCCCAAAGTACACTCCAAACAAAATAAAAAAATATTTTCTGTGTTTGTGAATTGTGTGCACTGTGGCTGCACGTTCATCAACAAAGGAGCAGCGCCAAGCGTGCGCCTGTGTCCCATGGCCGGCTGGCTCATTTCTTAAAGGGTGGTGTAACCCACAAAGTGCACTAGTCTAGAACAAAAATAAAAAATTATTTTCTGTGTTTGTGTGCGCCTTAGCTGCACGTATATATCAATATAACATAAATGGAGGACCAAACTTTCTCCGATAAAAATAAAATAGGGAAAGATCAAGAACCACTTCCTCCTAGTGCTGAAGCTGCTGCCACTAGTCATGACATAGACGATAACATGCCATCATCGTCGTCTGCAAAGGCCGATGCCCAATGTCATAGTAGAGGGCACATACAATCCCAAATGACAAAGTTCAGGAAAATTACCTTAAAGAAACATTTAAATCATCTGAGGAGAAACGTAAACTTGCCAATATGCCATTTACGACACGGAGTGGCAAGGAACGGCTAAGGTCTATCCCTATGTTCATGACTAGTGGTTCAGCTTCACATGACGATGGAAGCCCTCATCCCGCTAAAATAATCAAACGAGTTAAGTTGGCAAAAGCACAACGAAGAACTGTGCGTTCTAAGAAGATATCACAAATCCCCAAGGAGACTCCAAGTGTGGTGGCGGTTGCGATGCCTGACCTCCCCAGCACTGGACGGGAAGAGGTTGCTCTTTCCACCATTTGCACGCCCCCTGCAAGTGATGAAAGGAGCACCCACAGTCCACTTGCTGATATGCAAATTGAAGATGTCACTGTTGAAGTACAACAGGATGAGGATACTGGTGTAGCTGGCGCTGAGGAGGAAGTTGGCGAGGAGGATTCTGATGGTGATGTGGTTTGTTTAAATCATGCTGCCTGCAAACCACACCATCAACTTCCTCCTCATCAATTTCCTTCTTAGCCAGAATCGGAAGTAGACCTGCAGGCCATGTCACTGGCATGACTGACTCTCCTACCCGGGATTCCTCCGAAGGATCCTGCATTGCTACACCTACTGCTGCTGCTGTTGCTGCTGCTGGGAGTCGTTCATCATCCCAGAGAGGAAGTAGGAACACCACTACTTTTACTAAACAATTGACCCTCCAACAGTCCTTAGCGAGGAGGATGAAGTACGACAGCAGTCATCCTGAAGCAAAATGTATAACTGAGGCCTTGACTGCTATGTTGGTGTTAGACATGCATCCAGTATCCGCCATTAGTGCAGTGGGATTTAGACAATTGATGGAGGTAGTGTGTCCCCGGTTCCAAATCCCATCTAGATTCCACTTCACTAAGCAGGCGATACCGAGACTGTACAGAAACGTCAGAAAAAGTGTCCTCAGTGTCCTGAAAAATGCCGTTGTACCCAATGTCCACTTAACAACGGACATGTGGACAAGTGGAACAGGGCAGACTAAGGACTATATGACTGTGACAGCCCACTGGGTAGATGTATCACCTTACGCAGCGACAACAGCAGCGTCACCAGTAGCAGCATCTCAGAAATGCCAGCTCGGTCCAAGGCAGGCTACGCTGTGTATCACCGGTTTCAGTAAGAGGCACACCACCGACAACCTCTTAGAGAAACTGAGGGAAATCATCGCCCAGTGGCTTACCCCACTTAGACTCTCCTGGGGATTTGTGATATCTGACAACGCCACCAATATTGTGCGGGCATTACATCTGGGCAAATTCCAGCACGTCCCATGTTTTGCTCACACAATAAACTTGGTGGTGCAGAATTTTCTGAAAAGCGACAGGGGCATGCAGGAGACGCTTTGGGTGGCCCGAAAAATTTCTGGCCACTTTCGCCATTCAGCGACTGCGTGCCGAAGACTGGAGCGCCAGCAAACACTCTTGAACCTGCCCCGCCATCATCTGAAGCAAGAGGTTGTGACGCGGTGGAACTCAACCCTCTATATGCTTCAGAGGATGGAGGAGCAGCAAAAGGCCATTCAAGCCTATACATCCACCTATGACATAGGCAAAGGAGGGGGTATGCACCTGACTCAAGCGCAGTGGAGAATGATTTCCGTGTTGTGCAAGGTTCTCCAGCCCTTCGAACTTGCCACACGTGAAGTCAGTTCAGACACTGCCAGCTTGAGTCAGGTCATTCCCCTCATCAGGCTTTTGCAGAAGCAGCTGGAGAAAGTGAAGGATGAGCTAAGACGGAGTGATTCTGCTTGGCATGTGGGACTTGTGGATGAAGCCCTTCATTCGCTTTGCCAGGATTCCAGGGTGGTCAATCTGTTGAAATCAGACCACTACATTTTGGCCACCGTGCTCGATCCTAGGTTTAAAGCCTATGTGGTGTCTCTCTTTCCGGCCGACACAAGCCTGCAGAGGGGCAAAGATCTGCTGGTGAAAACACTGTCAGCTGAAGCGGAACGTGACACGTCAACAGCTCCTTCTTCATTTTCTCCCGCAACTGGGGCTGTCAGGAAAAAACTTAGGTTCCCAAGCAACCCGCTGGCGGTGATGCAGGGCAGGCAGGACCAAGTTTGGACATCTGGTCCGGACTGAAGGATCTGGCAACAATTTCTGACATGTCTACTGTCACTGCATATGATCCTGTCACCATTGACAGAATGGTGGAGGATTACATCGGTGACAGCTTCCAAGTAGGCATGTCAGACAGTCCATACCTGTACTGGCAGGAAAAAGAGGGAATATGGAGGCCCCTGTACAAACTGGCTCTATTTTACCTGAGTTGCCCCCCCCTCCAGTGTGTACTCCGAAAGAGTGTTTAGTGCAGCCGGGAACCTTGTCAGTGAAAGGTGTAGGAGGTTGCTTCCACAAAATGTGGAGAAGATGATGTTCAAAAAAATGAATTATCAACTCTTCTAGGGAGACCAGCCTCCAGAATGTACAGAGGGACATGTGGTGGTGGATTACAGCGGGGACGAGTTAATACTCTGTGAGGATGAGGATGTACACAACACTGAAGAGGGTGAGGAATCGGTGGATGAGGAGGATGAGGACGACATCTTGCCTCCATAGAGCCAGTTTGTGCAGGGACACATTAATTGCCAGCTTGTTTTGTGGGGGCCCAGATGAACCAATCATTTCAGCCACAGTCGTGTGGCAGACCCTGGCGCTGAAATGATTGGTTTGTTAAAGTGTGCATGTCCTGTTTATTCAACATAAGGGTGGGTGGGAGGTCCCAAGGACAATTCCATCTTGCACCTCTTTTTTTTCTTTGCATTATGTACTGTTTGGGCCAAGTTTTTCAAACTGCCATCCTGTCTGCCACAGCAGTGTCACTCCTAGATGGGCCACGTGTTTGTGCCGCCCACTCGTATCTCTTAGCATAGTCATCCATCTACCTCGGTGCAACCTTTTGGACATAAAAACACTATTGTGAGGTGTGAGGTGTTCAGAATAGACTGGAAATGAGTGGAAATTAAGGTTTTTGAGGTTAATAATAGCATAGGAGCAGAAAAACCCACAAATTCTGTGATTTTAGCTGTTTTTATGCTTTTTAAAAAAAAAATACAGATCCAAAACACAAAACCCAGAACCCAAAACACCGAAGGGTGGTTTTGGCAAAACCAATCCAGATTCAAAACACGAAAAAAGATCCAGATCCAAAACCAAAACACAAAACACGAAAAGTGGCCGGTGCACACCCCTAATGTAAACTCTTTAAATTGGACAGTTGATTGTAATCACAAATCTCCTTAAAACTCTGATTCACAGAATCAATACATTATACCATAGGCTATGGATGGTCAACAGGTTAAATAGCAAAAACTTACAGTCCTAATATACATTTGCTATAATTCCTACCGCTCTCCTCAACTTTTTGACTCACAGGCCTACTAAAACTATACAATGATCAGCCATCACCTTAAAATCTTTGTAATGTTCCTCAAACCATTCCTGAACAGACTCAGGGCCTGATTCAGAGCCGCTCGTAAGTGGCCGCTCGTTCGTTCCGAGCGATGTTTGCCCAACTGCGCATGCGTACGGATTTTAATACTCATGCACGAACCAGTCAGTACGGCCGAAAATCGTTTGTTCGCTAAATAGCGAATGCCTGCTATTTTGAGTGACAGGAGTAGGCGTATGTGGGTGGTAACAGAGGAAGGTGCTTGAAAACGGGGAGTTGAGATCAGAACGCAGGCGTGCTTAAAGGTCAAAACGGGCGTTTTATGGGAGTGCATAATTAATACAACAGCGTCACTGACCACGTCACTGGGTTATTTTATAGTCAGAACTGCTCGCAAAATTGTGGTAGGAAAAACCAACCACAAGAATAGCGAGCAGTTCATACGCTGGTCGATGTACTCGATTAATCTAATAAATAGCGGACATGACGTAGGATGCGAGCGGCCAGGGGGCGTAGTTTTCCAAAAAACGACCGCAAGTTTTGTTCGCTCGTTCAGACCTAGAGGCGTCAACAGACCGCAAAGAGCGAACGGTTCATTTGAATAGCCACCCCCTTTTCCTGAACGACCGTCCGCAAATAGCGTCCTGCTCTGAATCAGGCCCTGAGTTTGAAGAAGCACTTGTTGAATATAGAGGCCCATGTCCGATAACATTCAGGATAATGTATACCGATGGTCAGTATGTTATTGATTCTGAAGCCATGTGGTATCTTTTTGCCATGGAAGTAATCTGAAAGTGTTACACCGTGCACTAGTGTTATTATAGTGTTTATGTTTGCCATTGCAGGGTGACATACTGTATAATTCAGTTACTTGTCTATGGCCCTACAGTTTATCTTATTTAACATGGCTTATGTTACCAGCATTTAGCTTAAGGGCATTGTTATGCCTGATCTTGATAAGGTTTGCCTTTTTCCCATTATTGTATATTTGATTTTCTGTGTCGGCTTACAGACACACCCCCCGTGAGTCAGCCGGCGCGTCAGTATGTCGACACATGTCATGACATCAACATGACCCTGTTGGGAGCAGAGTAACCGTGTGTACTTGGTGTAGGGATGTGCTATACAGACACTCTAAGCATTATATAAGGTATGTATTATGTTGTTGTTAGGATCTGTCACGTTGACGTAGTGCAATCAGAAGAAAAGACATTGCAGAATGAAGAATTGAGTCTCCAGAGTATCCTAACTACATCCCGGTTGTAGCATCTTAAATCTTCCATCCAGACAGGTGACTTCTGGACTTTGTCATCGCTTGAGATACTGTAATCTCTGGCTCAGCAGGTGTCAGATTTAGGGGCATATTTACTATTATTCAGGAATTAGTGTGTGTCCTTTTCTTTCCCCCCTCTTTTTGTGTCTGTAATTGTAGTATGGTAAGGTGGATGAATGTAAAATGGACAAAGCCAGCGGTAGAGCGTGTCTTCCCCCAGGGAAGGTCAGCAGAGTCAGGGAGACAAAAGTGATCAGACATGGCGTCATATGAGTGCACTGTGGGGGGGGTTTGGGGGCAGAGCACCAGATGTGGTCACTGCTGCTCTTGGTGTATTGTTCTATAATACAATCTTCATGTCAGACCAGTTTTGTATCCCTAATGACAGTGTGAATGCAGGACACTGAAACATTGGATGCCTTTGTGCCATTCTTCATCCCGAGTGCCGTCTCTAATGTCCATCTTCTGGCGGGTGGAAAAAGGTTTTACTTGTCCAGGTTTCAGGTACAAGCAGGTGGTAAAGATTCCGCAGGTTGGGTTTCTGGCTCAGTAATATCTGCACCGGAATCTATTCTTCTAAAAACCACATAGAGATGGTCAGAGATGTTTGATGATGCTAATTGTGTACTTTAAATAGAAGAATAACAGATGCACAACCCCAACATTACTCATTATATATAGTAATACATATTGAAATAGAATTTTGCAAATAATAAAATAGAGGTTTTGGCATAATCATGGCCATGGCTATGGGCCTACCCACCGCGTCCACGCATGAGACACCTTCAACCTAGGCTAGCTCCCCTTCCCACCTGTCCCTTATTGGTTTTAAGCAGGGATCTGGCATTTTGACTGCACTTTAGTAAGAGGCACAATCTAGGTAAGTCCTACAAATATTTATATACTGTAGTGCTGCCATGGGTAAATATTTGGGGCGTGGGTCCCCTGGATTGCTTTGGTTGGGCTGCTTCAGGGCATCGCATTATAATCACAATTTTCCTTTCTTGCACTTTTAGCACCTTTATTGTGTAATATATATGTATTATTGTCCCATCTTTATTTGTCACCTTACTATATACAGCAGCAGCTGCTCTTATCTATCCTGCACCTTATTACACTTCACCTTTCCTCATTAGAGGGTCAGGGGTGCCAAGAGGGGGGGGGAGAGGGTACTAATTACCCGAGCCTGGGCTTGCTGGAGAGGCCCGGGTCCGGCACCGCTCCCCCCCCTCTTACATCACAGCAGCCCAGCACACGCTGCTGTGTGCTGGGCTGCACTGGGAGACTGCTTGCAGCTGCTAAGTAGCAGCCACAGCAGTCTCCTATGCCTGTGGGGGGAGCGATCAAGCTCATCGTGCCCCCACTAATTATGTGCCAGGCTGAGGGAGCTCAGAGCGCCCCCCTCGAGAGGCGGCGCTGCAAAACTCCCCCCCCCCCCCTCGAAGGGGGCGTGGCCACATCGGCACAATTAGACCACGCCCCCTTTTACCCAGACCGGCCATGGCTCTTGGCGGGCCTGCCTGGGGTGGTTGAGCTCTGATTTTCAACCCCAGTATGTTAGGGACCTACCCTCAGAAGTCACCTGGGCGCGGTGGGTAGGCCCATAACCATGGCCATGATTATGCCAAAACCTCTATTTTATTATTTGCTAAATTCTATTACAATATGTATTACTATATATAATGACTAATGTTGGAATTGTGCATTTGTTATTCTTCTTTTTGTGTTTACAACAATAGTCTCCACAGGTAGCACCTCCCAATATATATATTTATATATATATTCAGGGTGTGCAGTCTAGGGCCCCTGAGCTGTCAGTACAATCAGCCTGTTTGGGAACGCGATGTGTCATCTATATAATCACTATAGTCACTAGTCTAATCATAAATGTCATGATCACCTTTGGGTGAGTTACTGTACATTAATACGTGCTGTGCTCTGGAAACCATTTAGCTACTCCAAGGGCTCCATTAAATTACCCGCGGATTACTCATGGCTGTGAATAAGTGCCGCTATATGCTAAAGCAACAATGTGAGAGTCCGTTGTGAGTCCATGCCGCGAGGGATGCCATTTGCAGTGCTGGTGTGGAAACACGATTGCAAGGACAACTCGCGCCCTTTGCAGGTAATTGAATAGACCCCCAAGTGTCCAATCCCATTGCTCTAATAGCAAGTCCAGTGACCTCAGACTGAAGGATGGGGATACAGGAGGGTAGAACTGGCATTTACAAATGTTAAGATATTTATACCCATGTAATGCATCCTGATAGAATAAAATGCACAGTTCAGTTACAATTAATTATGCTCAGCATATTAAAATTAATTTGATTCTCATTTATGTTATTTGAAAACTTAATTTGTGTTTTAGGTAATGTCCTTGAGGATCCACAGCTGCGAAGTGTTCAAATATCGATTAATTCTTCTTCATTTATCATAAATAACCATCAAAATGATTCATCATTGACTGATCCCAGGAGATTACAATTAGGAACATCTCAGTCTATTTTAGGAGACTGCTTGAAGAGAGCAGTAAATGTATCTTATTGCTTAGGTGGCAGCCTACTTACATCACACTGGAGTAGAAGTCTGATAGCCTTGTATCATAGAGCTGCAGCTGCGAGCTTGTGGTGCTAAGATAATGTGGGAGGACTTTGGAATTAACCTAGAGTGGTAGCTTGTAGCATTAGGGTGGAGTGACAGGCTTATGGCATTGAGGTGGAGTGACTGGCTTATGGCATTGAGGTGGAGTGGCTGGCTTATGGCATTGAGGTGGAGTGACTGGCTTATGGCATTGAGGTGGAGTGAAAGGCTTATGGCATTGAGATGGAGTGACAGGCTTATGGCATTGAGGTGGAGTGACAGGCTTACGGCAATGAGGTGGAGTGACAGGCTTATGGCATTGAGGTGGAGTGACAGGCTTACAGCATTGAGGTGGAGTGACAGGCTTATGGCATTGAGGTGGAGTGAAAGGCTTATGGCATTGAGATGGAGTGACAGGCTTATGGCATTGAGGTGGAGTGACACGCTTATGGCAGTGAGGTGGAGTGACAGGCTTATGGCATTGAGATGGAGTGAAAGGCTTATGGCACTGAGATGGAGTGACAGGCTTAAGGCATTGAGGTGGAGTGACAGGCTTATGGCATTGAGGTGGAGTGCAAGGCTTATGGCATTGAGATGGAGTGACAGGCTTATGGCATTGAGGTGGAGTGACAGGCTTATGGCATTGAGGTGGAGTGACAGGCTTATGGCATTGAGATGGAGAGGCAGGTCTTTAACATTAAGGTGGAGTGACAGGCTTATGGCATTAAGGTGGAGTGACAGGCTTATGGCATTGAGGTGGAGTGACAGGCTTATGGCATTGAGGTGGAGTGACAGGCTCATGGCATTGAGGTGGAGTGACAGGCTTATGGCATTAAGGTGGAATGACAGGCTTATGGCAATAAGGTGGAGTGACAGGCTTATGGCATTGAGGTGGAGTGACAGGCTTAAGGCATTGAGGTGGAGTGACAGGCTTACGGCATTGAGGTGGAGTGACAGGCTTACGGCATTGAGGTGGAGTGAAAGGCTTATGGCATTGAGATGGAGTGACAGGCTTATGGCATTGAGGTGGAGTGACAGGCTTATGGCATTGAGGTGGAGCAATAGGCGTATGGCATTGAGGTGGAGAGGAAGGTCTTTAACATTAAGGTGGAGTGGCAGGCTTATGGCATTAAGGTGGAGTGACAGGCTTATGGCATTAAGGTGGAGTGACAGGCTTATGAGGTGCAGTGAAAGGCTTATGGCATTGAGGTGGAGGGCAGGTCTTTTACATTAAGGTGGAGTGACAGGCTTATGGCATTAAGTTGGAGTGACAGGCTAATGGCATTGAGGTGGAGTGACAGGCTTATGGCATTGAGGTGTAGCAATAGGCGTATGGCATTGAGGTGGAGTGACAGGCTTATGGCATTGAGGTGGAGCAATAGGCGTATGGCATTAAGCTGGAGTGACAGGCTTATGGCACTGAGGTGAAGTGACAGGCTTATGGCATTGAGGTGGAGTGACAGGCTTATGGCATTGAGGTGAAGTGACAGGCTTACGGCATTGAGGTGGAGTGACAGGCTTATGGCATTGAGGTGGAGTGAAAGGCTTATGGCATTGAGATGGAGTGACAGGTTTATAACATTGAGGTGGAGTGACAGGCTTATGGCATTATGGTGGAGTGACAGGCTTATGGCATTAAGGTGGAGTGACAGGCTTATGGCATTAAGGTGGAGTGACAGGCTTATGGCATTGAGGTGGAGCAATAGGCGTATGGCATTGAGATGGAGAGGCAGGTCTTTAACATTAAGGTGGAGTGACAGGCTTATGGCATTGAAGTGGAGTGACAGGCTTATGGCATTGAGGTGGAGTGACAGGCTTATGGCATTGAGGTGGATTGACAGGCTTATGCCATTGAGGTGGAGTGACAGGCTTACGGCACTGAGGTGGAGCGACAGGCTCATAGCATTGAGGTTGAGCAATAGGCTTATGGCATTGAGGTGGAGTGACAGGCTTATGGCATTGAGGTGGAGTAATATGCTTATGGCATTGAGGTGGAGTGACGGGCTTATGGCATTGAGGTGGAGTGACAGGCTTATGGCATTACGGTGGAGTGACAGGCTTATGGCATTAAGGTGGAGTGAAAGGCTTATGCCAATGAGGTGGAGTGAAAGGCTTATGGCTTTGAGGTGGAGGGGCACATCTATTACATTAAGGTGGAGTGACAGGCTTATGGCATTAAGTTGGAGTGACAGGCTAATGGCATTGAGGTGGAGTGACAGGCTTATGGCATTAAGCTGGAGTGACAGGCTTATGGCATTGAGGTGGAGTGACAGGCTTATGGCATTGAAGTGAAGTGACAGGCTTACGGCATTGAGGTGGAGTGACAGGCTTATGGCATTGAGGTGGAGTGACAGGCTTATGGTTTTATGGTGGAGTGACAGGGTTATGGCATTGAGGTGGAGAGGCAGGTCTTTTACATTAAGGTGGAGTGACAGGCTTATGGCATTGAATTGGAGTGACAGGCTTATGGCATTGAGGAGGAGTGATAGGCTCATGGCATTGAGGTGGAGCAATAGGCATATGGCATTGAGGTGGAGTGACAGGCTCATGGCATTGAGGTGGAGAGGCAGGTCTTTAACATTGAGGTGGAGTGACAGGCTTATGGCATTGAAGTGGAGTGACAGGCTCATGGCATTGAGGTGGAGAGGCAGGTCTTTAACATTGAGGTGGAGTGACAGGTTTATGGCATTGAGGTGGAGTGACAGGCTTAAGGCATTGAGGTGGAGTGACAGGCTTATGGCATTAATGTGGAGGGACAGGCTTATGGCATTGAGGTGGAGTGACAGGCTTATGGCATTGAGGTGGAGTGACAGGCTTATGGCTTTAAGGTGGAGTGACAGGCTTATGGCTTTAAGGTGGAGTGACAGGCTTATGGCATTAAGGTGGAGTGACAGGCTTATGGCAATGAGGTGGAGTGACAGGCTTATGGCATTGAGGTGGAGTGACAGGCTCATGGCATTGAGGTGGAGTGACAGGCTCATGGCATTGAGGTGGAGAGGCAGGTCTTTAACATTGAGGTGGAGTGACAGGCTTATGGCATTGAAGTGGAGTGACAGGCTCATGGTATTGAGGTGGAGAGGCAGGTCTTTAAGATTGAGGTGGAGTGACAGGTTTATGGCATTGAGGTGGAGTGACAGGCTTATGGCATTAATGTGGAGGGACAGGCTTATGGCATTGAGGTGGAGTGACAGGCTTATGGCATTGAGGTGGAGTGACAGGCTTATGGCTTTAAGGTGGAGTGACAGGCTTATGGCTTTAAGGTGGAGTGACAGGCTTATGGCATTAAGGTGGAGTGACAGGCTTATGGCATTGAGGTTGAGTGACAGGCTTAAGGCATTGAGGTGGAGTGACAGGCTTATGGCATTAGTGTGGAGTGACAGGCTTATGGCATTAAGGTGGAGTGACAGGCTTACGGCATTGAGGTGGAGTGACAGGCTTATGGCATTGAGGTGGAGTGACAGGCTCATGGCATTGAAGTGGAGTGACAGGCTCATGGCATTGAGGTGGAGAGGCAGGTCTTTAACATTGAGGTGGAGTGACAGGCTTATGGCATTGAAGTGGAGTGACAGGCTCATGGCATTGAGGTGGAGAGGCAGGTCTTTAACATTGAGGTGGAGTGACAGGCTTATGGCATTGAAGTGGAGTGACAGGCTCGTGGCATTGAGGTGGAGAGGCAGGTCTTTAAGATTGAGGTGGAGTGACAGGTTTATGGCATTGAGGTGGAGTGACAGGCTTATGGCATTAATGTGGAGGGACAGGCTTATGGCATTGAGGTGGAGTGACAGACTTATGGCATTGAGGTGGAGTGACAGGCTTATGGCTTTAAGGTGGAGTGACAGGCTTATGGCTTTAAGGTGGAGTGACAGGCTTATGGCATTAAGGTGGAGTGACAGGCTTATGGCATTGAGGTGGAGTGACAGGCTTAAGGCATTGAGGTGGAGTGACAGGCTTATGGCATTAGTGTGGAGTGACAGGCTTATGGCATTAAGGTGGAGTGACAGGCTTACGGCATTGAGGTGGAGTGACAGGCTTATGGCATTGAGGTGGAGTGACAGGCTCATGGCATTGAGGTGGAGAGGCAGGTCTTTAACATTGAGGTGGAGTGACAGGCTTAAGGCATTGAGATGGAGTGACAGGCTTATGGCATTGAGGTGGAGAGGCAGGTCTTTAACATTGAGGTGGAGTGACAGGCTTATGGCATTGAAGTGGAGTGACAGGCTCATGGCATTGAGGTGGAGAGGCAGGTCTTTAACATTGAGGTGGAGTGACAGGCTTAAGGCATTGAGATGGAGTGACAGGCTTATGGCATTGAGGTGGAGTGACAGGCTTATGGCATTGAGGTCGAGTGACAGGCTTATGGCTTTAAGGTGGAGTGACAGGCTTATGGCATTAAGGTGGAGTGACAGGCTTATGGCATTAAGGTGGAGTGACAGGCTTATGGCATTGAGGTGGAGTGACAGGCTTATGGCATTGAGGTGGAGTGACAGGCTCATGGCATTGAGGTGGAGTGACAGGCTCATGGCATTGAGGTGGAGTGACAGGCTCATGGCATTGAGGTGGAGAGGCAGGTCTTCAACATTAAGGTGGAGTGACAGGCTTATGGCAGGTAGAAGCACATTTCCCTTTTGTCACCATGATCGGGCTGCACATGTGGGCAGAAGTGTGACTAACTGCTGTGCTGCAGTCTGTGTGAGTGTGAGTGACTGCTGTGCTGCAGTCTGTGTGAGTGTGAGTGACTGCTGTGCTGCAGTCTGTGAGTGTGAGTGACTGCTGTGCTGCAGCCTGTGTGAGAGTAAGTTACTGCTGTGCTGCAGTCTGTGTGAGTGTGAGTGACTGCTGTGCTGCAGTCTGTGTGAGTGTGAGTGACTGCTGTGCTACAGTCTGTGTGAGTGTGATTGACTGCTGTGCTGCAGTCTGTGTGAGTGTGAGTGACTGCTGTGCTGCAGGCTGTGAGTGTGAGTGACTGCTGTGTTACAGTCTGTGTGAGTGTTATTGACTGCTGTGCTGCAGTCTGTGTGAGTGTGAGTGACTGCTGTGCTACAGTCTGTGTGAGTGTGATTGACTGCTGTGCTGCAGTCTGTGTGAGTGTGATTGACTGCTGTGCTGCAGTCTGTGTGAGTGTGATTGACCGCTGTGCTGCAGTCTGTGTGAGTGTGATTGACTGCTGTGCTGCAGTCTGTGAGTGTGAGTGACTGCTGTGCTACAGTCTGTGTGAGTGTGATTGACTGCTGTGCTGCAGTCTGTGTGAGTGTGAGTGACTGCTGTGCTGCAGTCTGTGAGTGTGAGTGACTGCTGTGCTGCAGTCTGTGAGTGTGAGTGACTGCTGTGCTGCAGTCTGTGTGAGTGTGAGTGACTGCTGTGCTACAGTCTGTGTGAGTGTGATTGACTGCTGTGCTGCAGTCTGTGTGAGTGTGATTGACTGCTGTGCTGCAGTCTGTGTGAGTGTGATTGACTGCTGTGCTGCAGTCTGTGTGAGTGTGAGTGACTGCTGTGCTGCAGTCTGTGTGAGTGTGATTGACTGCTGTGCTGCAGACTGTGTGAGTGTGAGTGACTGCTGTGCTGCAGTCTGTGTGAATGTGATTGACTGCTGTGCTGCAGTCTGTGTGAGTGTGAGTGACTGCTGTGCTGCAGTCTGTGAGTGTGAGTGACTGCTGTGCTACAGTCTGTGTGAGTGTGATTGACTGCTGTGCTGCAGTCTGTGTGAGTGTGAGTGACTGCTGTGCTGCAGTCTGTGAGTGTGAGTGACTGCTGTGCTACAGTCTGTGTGAGTGTGATTGACCGCTGTGCTGCAGTCTGTGTGAGTGTGAGTGACTGCTGTGCTGCAGTCTGTGTGCGTGTGAGTGACTGCTGTGCTACAGTCTGTGTGAGTGTGATTGACTGCTGTGCTGCAGTCTGTGTGAGTGTGAGTGACTGCTGTGCTGCAGTCTGTGAGTGTGAGTGACTGCTGTGCTACAGTCTGTGTGAGTGTGATTGACTGCTGTGCTGCAGTCTGTGTGAGTGTGATTGACCGCTGTGCTACAGTCTGTGTGAGTGTGATTGACTGCTGTGCTGCAGTCTGTGTGAGTGTGACTGACTGCTGTGCTGCAGTCTGTGTGAGTGTGATTGACTGCTGTGCTGCAGTCTGTGTGAGTGTGAGTGACTGCTGTGCTGCAGTCTGTGAGTGTGAGTGACTGCTGTGCTACAGTCTGTGTGAGTGTGATTGACTGCTGTGCTGCAGTCTATGTGAGTGTGAGTGACTGCTGTGCTGCAGTCTATGTGAGTGTGAGTGACTGCTGTGCTACAGTCTGTGTGAGTGTGATTGACTGCTGTGCTGCAGTCTGTGTGAGTGTGAGTGACTGCTGTGCTGCAGTCTGTGAGTGTGAGTGACTGCTGTGCTACAGTCTGTGTGAGTGTGATTGACCGCTGTGCTGCAGTCTGTGTGAGTGTGAGTGACTGCTGTGCTGCAGTCTGTGTGAGTGTGAGTGACTGCTGTGCTACAGTCTGTGTGAGTGTGATTGACTGCTGTGCTGCAGTCTGTGTGAGTGAGTGTGAGTGACTGCTGTGCTGCAGTCTGTGAGTGTGAGTGACTGCTGTGCTACAGTCTGTGTGAGTGTGATTGACTGCTGTGCTGCAGTCTGTGTGAGTGTGATTGACCGCTGTGCTACAGTCTGTGTGAGTGTGATTGACTGCTGTGCTGCAGTCTGTGTGAGTGTGACTGACTGCTGTGCTGCAGTCTGTGTGAGTGTGATTGACTACTGTGCTGCAGTCTGTGTGAGTGTGAGTGACTGCTGTGCTGCAGTCTGTGAGTGTGAGTGACTGCTGTGCTACAGTCTGTGTGAGTGTGATTGACTGCTGTGCTGCAGTCTATGTGAGTGTGAGTGACTGCTGTGCTGCAGTCTATGTGAGTGTGAGTTACTGCTGTGCTGCAGTTTATGTGAGTGTGAGTGACTGCTGTGCTGCAGTCTGTGAGTGTGAGTGACTGCTGTGCTACAGTCTGTGATTGTGAGTGACTGCTGTGCTGCAGTCTATGTGAGTGTGAGTGACTGCTGTGCTGCAGTCTATGTGTGTGTGAGTGACTGCTGTGCTGCAGTCTATGTGAGTGTGAGTGACTGCTGTGCTGCAGTCTGTGTGAGTGTGAGTGACTGCTGTGCTGCAGTCTGTGAGTGTGAGTGACTGCTGTGCTACAGTCTGTGTGAATGTGATTGACTGCTGTGCTGCAGTCTATGTGAGTGTGAGTGACTGCTGTGCTGCAGTCTATGTGAGTGTGAGTGACTGCTGTGCTGCAGCCTGTGTGAGTGTGAGAGTATGTGAGTGTGTCTCTGTGTTGGCCCATTTCTCTCCTGCCTAGATAATAATTTTCTCAATGTGTTGATTGATTGTTCCTGCGCGGTGCACACAGGTAAGTGACATATATGCCCATTTACAGGCTAATAGAGAACATAAATGTACTGGCAGATAATTAGAAAAATACAGCGTTTTGCTTTCCATTCCATGATATCCGTCTTGCAATAAAATGCACTTTCTCTGTCTCTACCGGTAGCTCGTAATATGCAATAAGTCTGGAAATATATTTAGACGTCTTTAACAAAGATATTAATGTAAGAAAGCAAAGGAAATGTGCATTTATAAAAATAAAACCAGCTAAAGTTAATAGGGCTAATAGCTTAGTACTGTCTGGCAGCGTCACATCTGTCACAGGCTCAGGCTAATGAACACTATAGCGAGTGGACATATATGTAGGGTGACCTTGTCTCTCTGTGCAGCTCCACTTCCCAACCACACTTAGCGGGGAGGGAAAAGTTTGCAATGCTGGTTACATTTTTGCAATGTTATTTATATATCTATGGGGGGAATTCAATTCAACGCAATGTTGAATAGCTGCAGGAGGGAGCTCCCGGAGCTATTCAATACACCGCGCTGTTTGGGTGCGCTAAGGATTTCTTCTCGCACCCCCCTGGGGATGCGAGGAGAAATCTGACCAAAGTGCCGGGCGCGCAGCAGTTTTTCTGCTTAGCGTGGCGCTAACAGCCGCTCGCCCCGCACTTTGGTCAGAGAATGCCGGTTAACGCGCCTTAACACCCTTGTTAAGATGTTAAGGCGCAATAGGCGCGATAACCGGCAATTCTTCGACCACTCAGCGCACTGAATTGAATCTCCCCTATTATGACATGCCCCGAAAATGCTTACAACACGCCTGCATTTTTACTGCCACTCCCCGTTACCTCCACCAAACGCTGCCAGTCAATCACACTCTGAGTAAAAAGCAGCCAATTACTATGGTAATGTACAGCAATAATCTTTTCTAACCAAGGTCTTATAAGATTGCCTCGTAGATGACATTAGTCGTATTTCCGCCGGACAGCCAACATGATTTAGTTTTGATGTGACACACGAAAGGGCCACGTACTGTAGATCACCTCCAGCCACGTTACGTGTCTGTCCCTGCGCTTTATTTATTGTCATGCCAAAGCCGACTCTTACCGGGAATTGGACTTGTTTGAAATTAAGAAACGTTTTTCACATAAATGGAATAGAAACAGTACAAAAAGGGAAAAACTTAAATGTTGTATCAGTAGCCGAGGCGTACATCAATGTTTTCTGGAGAAACCGGATAATAAAGAATAATCTCTGCATGGTATAAAATAAAGTCGTTGTGATATATATTTAATGGTTTAGGCACCGTAAGCCAAGAAAGCGCTCGGACGTCTGTTTTTCATGGGCTTGCTTTACTAAAAACCGCTCGGCTCCCTTTTGTCGTACATTATTGTGTCATACACCGAAACCTTCCTCCACACATGCTCTATAGAATAGTGAGAACTGCATCAAAATCCGTCCAGTGGTTCTCGAGATTCAACCGAACAAACCAACAGATACCTACCAGGGACTATATATATATACTACCGACTCACCCCGGCTTCCTCTGGAGCTACTTTTCTGCTTTACTGAGCATGATCTGGGGCCCTTCGTGTGACCTAAACTGGAGGCTTTTATGAAAAATAAAAGTCAGTCTTTTAATACTTAAAACGTACATAGCAGAACAAGGGTGTACAGAGGCAATGGTGGTTGCCTAGTACTAGGCCTGTCCATGATGCAAGGGGAGGGGCCATTATGACATAGGCAAGCCCCCACCCCCAGTGGAGGCTAAAAGCCTACCACTTTAAGTCAATGACAAAGAGCTGCCACTTTACTTCAATGCCATGAGCCTGTCACTCCACCTCAATGCCATAAGCCTGTCACTCCACCTCAATGCCATGAGCCTGTCACTCCACCTCAATGCCATAAGCCTGTCACTCCACCTCAATGCCATAAGCTTGTCACTCCACCTCAGTGCCATAAGCCTGTCACTCCACCTCAATGCCATAAGCCTGTCACTCCACCTCAATGCCATAAGCCTGAGGAAGCAGACAGATGTTCTGGGAAACGCGTTGCTAAGGAATCTATTTACTGGTACTCTCCATTCATTCATTTTTTTTGTCTATTTTTTAATTTTTATGTTTCAATATATTTTATTGAATTTTATTGAAGTTTATATTTTACATTGTTGTAAAATATATATTTTTTATCTATATTTGTGTTATTTGGTGGAATATACCACACCTAATGGAAAAATAAACACATTTTTATTTGGTAACACTTTCCTTCAAGAGTGTTTTTCCAAGAGAATATGATTTTGATCCGGAAAGTAGAAAGAAAGAAATTTTTTGTGATCCACATATTTTTACACAAAACACAGACGGACATCGGGTTTCAAAATAAATGTCCAAGTGTTTAATTATATCCCATTCAAGGTGAGTACACTACATAAATTTGTAGGACTTTCATTGGGTATATTGATCTGCACCATGCAGGGCTGTTATATGTGATTCCCCCAATAAATATGTGACGGTTTGGAGCCATTCATCAACACCACTGGTGAGATGTATGTTGCATCTGGCAACCGCTGTAGGACCATGGTGAAAATTGTGTCCTACGCCTATTACTCACTTGGAAAGGGTGAGTACATGTCCACTTCCTATGAGAAGCAAGGATTTTTTACGTTATTACACTAAATTGTTGTTTCTTCTTTTTTTGCATAATCTATTGAGAACAATAGTCCAATAATGTCATAATTGAGAATAGACCCAAGATAGTGCCGGACCCATCCTTTGATTCCCAAAATCTCCTCTGAGGGGCCCTGTTGAAAAGCTCCTGCTGTTCCTGGCTGCACATCTGAACCTATTTCCATATCTTATAAGATACTTGGCGCCAGTCACACATATATCATAACAATCTATGCCTTGTCACCACAGTCCCCTGCATCTCACCACAACCACCTCCTGCTCACTATGGCCCCCTGCATCTCACCAGTGTCACCACAACCCCTACTGATGCTACCCTGCAGCTGGCAGCATGTCCCCGGGGCTGGGGCACCTGTGCATATTTCCGCAGCCTCCATGCACACCAATCCCCGGCTGCTGAACATGGCGATGTGCAATGTCCTCTTTGCACAATGTACCCTGTATTTCCTTGTCTTCCTTGCCGTGAACAGCACTGACTTCCATGAAAGGTTCCTCCTGTTGATCTAGGGTGTTTGACTGAGCGGGAATATCATTCTTGAGAGAGAGCACTTCATGGTGGTGTAGTGGTGGCTGGAGTCCACCGATGGGTGTTTGTTTTTTCATTCCTGATAGCTATTCCTCCCCTGGTTCATTCCTGGCTACTGTGTCTGCATCAGGGCATCTTCATGCGTTCATTGGAGGCTGTCTCTCACTCTCTGCCTCAGACGTGGCCCTGCTCTGTCCCTGACTTCCTCCCCTCTCTAGGTTGTTGCTAGGCAACAGGGCACATTGCTATCTCTGATTGGCTCTCACCATTTCAGAGAGCAAATCAGAGTGCAGCCCTCAGCCTGCAGCAGCAGTAGCAGTCACTCACTCACACAGACACACACACACACACACACACACACACACACACACACACACACACACACACACACACAACAGTTTTTTCTCTGTGACTTGCTACAGTCCAAGCCTCAGTCCCAGATGCTCTCTTGCTGTTTCAGCACCCTGGCCAGCTACTATAGAGCAACTTGGTCCAAGTTTTTTTTTCTCTGACTTGCTTCAGTAAAATTGTCACTGCTCTATCACAGATGAATGGTTCATACAAGTTCATGCATGTAGCTTTGTACCAGCAAGGAAGTTGGAGAAATGTGGTTATTGAGTTTACTAAATGGACATATATATATATATACAGTATATAATCTTTTAGAATACAGTAAGAAAGAGCAAGTAACTATGCATTATGGTAAAACCTTGCTGCATTGTGGCAGCTTTAAAATGTTCAGAGAGATGTAGATTTGGGAGGGGTTTGTCCAAACTAGGATCTAGACTGCAGTGTAAAAGTAAAGCTGTCCAGGATTTTCAGGCCACGGTGCATGCATAAGCAGCCTATATATTTGCCCTATATGGAAACAAATGTATGTATATGCACCACTTGCATTGCAGTATGGTTTGTCCGAGTGCACAGTTACAGTTACTTGCTCTATCTTATTCTATTCCCAGCCTTGAATCAGGTCCGTTAATAAGCACAGTGTACAAGTGCAAATAGCAGCGGCTCTTACTGCAGGACCCTTGTCAGCACTGGATCTAGAAATCGCAACCAAAAAAAGAAGGCGCTCATAGTTTAATTCAAATAGAAGAGCCACAAGGGCTGGCAGTGCGTCCCGGCAGCATTTGGGGTGGCTGGTGGGGAGATTCCCCTGTATGAATTATGGACTACGCTGCAGTCCCACCTCTGGAGCTGCTGCTCTCTGTCACACATTTAGCACACACACACCCTGGTTTGATTGACTGCTGGACCTTCAGGTAGCAATGCTAGTGACTGTGGCACCGTGCTGCCTTATTGCTAGCTGCATTGTGTTTAGTCAGGACCTATAGTTAATTAGATTCCAGGTTATTATTAGATATTGTTATATATCAGTCATTTCAAGCCACATATTTATACTCGGAGAGTCTGTCATTACCTCAACCCCACCTTCACCCTCCATCTCCCCATTATCAACCCTTTAAAATATGTATCCTCATTGTTTTTGTTCCATTCAACTTGTTTTTGGATAGTGCATAGAGAGGAAATGCGCCATCTATCTATGAAGCAGTGAAAATAAGCACTTCCCAGCTTTGTGCCATTTATCTTAGTTAATGATATAGAAATCAGGGATATCTCCGGCCCTAAATCAGCAACCAGCACTTACCTCCGTCCCCATACACCTCGGTAATGGCAGTGGAATAGACAATTTCTGGAGTGGAGAAACGCGTGAGTCTTCGCTGTAAGGTAACACGATCGAGTATAGTGCTGCCTATTCTTGGCTTTGGGGAGCAGCAGAAGAGGAGAGATAATGGTAGATCCTTGCTGGGCAAACAACTATGTGCATGCAAGGCTTAAGGTCCAAGCACTTATGTACCACAACATGTAGTCAGATTGCTGATAGGAGCACTTATTATTTAAGGAGACTATTGTGCTTATGTTGTGGTGCACAGTGTCATGTACACTAGTGTGATTACTGTACATTGGTGAGCAAAGGGATGTATTTAACAAGGGCTGTGTCATAATTACAGACTAACAATGCAGGGTCAAATGCAGGATTTCTAGAGGGGGGCTTCCATGGCACACTATCACGGCAGGTGGGACTGGTTTCAGGGCAACTGGAAACTCCCCTAAGTGCGCACCTACCCAGCTGGCACAGTTAGTGAGCTGAGGTCCCAAGTCACACAGAAGCAGGAAGATGCTGGTGTAAAACACAACTGTATATAATATATAATAAATGTTTCAATAATATCCCTTTTTTAAGCCTAAAGTTACTGTATATCTGGGAATGTAGTAGCAGTTGCAGAAAATGTAATGTTATTTTGATTTTTCTATATTTCTGTGTTTTTGAATGATGGAGATTATTTGTTAAGTAATACATACACCATTATAGATATATATTATCTCTTAATAATCCATATGGCTTTCCCAAAGCTTCTTAATAATATGTTTCTCTTCCAGTGGCTCCGAGTCTGGGTCTTTCTTTCAATAGAGAGAAACAGCATTTGTGCACATGAGAAATTAGACCTCGTGCCTAAAAGCAGATTGATATACATTAAGGGTCCGTCTATACGGTGTAGTGCTTTTACACAGATTATATCCGCTGCCTGTGCTGCTTCTGCAGAGCATTAAACGCATTGCAAATGTTTTCTCCTATTTCAGTAATCCCAATTCTAATAAATTAAGTACAGTAACAAAATGTCAATGTTAAATCATAGAAGAAAAAAATCCTTCTTAGTATTATTTCATTAAGTTTATGGAGGGGGCGAAGGAGCAGCGACACTACAGCAAATACAAGTGATTTATGGCAAAGATTTACTGATATAGACGTTTAAGGAGTTTGTTTAGATATCTGAAATAAAGATGCAATTTCTCCTTCCAGTCTGCGAATCTGCTCAGCGCATGTTGCATGGACTCTACTGGTGCAAGAAATGGAACCAAACATTTAGGTCAATGGCTTTGTCCAGTTCTCTGTCTGAACGCCTTATGCACCAGGGTGATTTATTCTTAAAAGCAGAAAACAAAACAGATAAAGGTGTAAATATTTCTGTTGTATGTGAGATCTCGGTCCTGGCAGTCTGTCCTCTCACCAGTATGTGATCAGCGAATTACAATCAGTCTACCCAGAGACGGCTCATGAGGTCAGGGGGCATGTGTGCAGTGTCTGAGGCAGATTAAGAGATGGACAAAATGCGATATTACGCAGATTGAGCGATGGCAGCCATTACGCATGCATGTAAGCGCACCGAGCACACGCAGCGATTGAATTGCGATTACGCTCACACAGAGTGACAGGCAGTCAGCGTTTGGAGGAGGTAACAGGGTGGTTAGGAAAACGCAGGCGAGTTGAACTGTTTAAACTCCGGTCGTCCATTAATCAGCCACTGTGTCCTTGCTGGCAGCAGGAGAGCCCTCTGTGTGTCTGGTGACCGGCTTTGGGTGTGGCAGCAGGAGATCCCTCTGTGTGTCTGGTGACCGGCTGTGTGTGTGGTAGCAGGAGACCCCTCTGTGTGGCTGGTGACCAGCTGTGTGTGTGGCAGCAGGAGAGCCCTCTGTGTGTCTGATGATCGCTGTGTGTGTGGCAGCAGGAGAGGCCTCTGTGTGTCTGGGGACCGGCTGTGTGTGTGGCAGCAGGAGAGCCCTCTGTGTGTCTGGTGACCGGCTGTGTGTGGGCAGCAGGAGAGGCCTCTGTGTGTCTGGTGACCGGCTGTGTGTGTGGCAGCAGGAGAGCCCTCTGTGTGTCTGGGGACCGGCTGTGTGTGTGGTAGCAGGAGAGGCCTCTGTGTGTCTGGTGACCGGCTGTGTGTGTGGTAGCAGGAGAGGACTCTGTGTGTCTGGTGACCGGCTGTGTGTGTGGCAGCAGGAGAGCCCTCTGTGTGTCTGGGGACCGGCTGTGTGTGTGTGGCAGCAGAAGAGCCCTCTGTGTGACTGGTGACCGGCTGTGTGTGTGGCAGCAGAAGAGCCCTCTGTGTGACTGGTGACCGGCTGTGTGTGTGGCAGCAGGATAGCCCTCTGTGTGTCTGGTGACCGGCTGTGTGTGTGGGAAACAGGAGAGCCCTCTGTGTGTCTGGTGACCGGCTGTGTGTGTGTGGCAGCAGGAGAGCCCTCTGTGTGTCTGGTGACCGGCTGTGTGTGTGGCAGCAGGAGAGCCCTCTGTGTGTCTGGTGACCGGCTGTGTGTGTGTGGCAGCAGGAGAGCCCTCTGTGTGTCTGGTGACCGGCTCTGTGTGTGGTAGCAGGAGAGGCCTCTGTGTGTCTGGTGACCGGCTGTGTGTGTGGCAGCAGGAGAGCCTTCTTTGTGTCGGGTGACTGGCTGTGTGTGTGGCAGCAGGAGAGCCTTCTTTGTGTCTGGTGACTGGCTGTGTGTGGGAGCAGGAGAGGCCTCTGTGTGTCTGGTGACCGGCTGTGTGTGTGGCAGCAGGAGAGCCCTCTGTGTGTCTGGGGACCAGCTGTGTGTGTGGCAGTAGAAGAGCCCTCTGTGTGTCTGGTGACCGGCTGTGTGTGTGGCAGCAGGAGAGCCCTCTGTCTGTCTGGGTTCCGGCTGTGTGTGTCGCAGCAAGAGATGCCTCTCTGTGTCTGGTGCCCGGCTGTGTGTGTGGTAGCAGAAGAGGGCTCTGTGTGTCTGGTGACCGGCTGTGTGTGTGGCAGCAGGAGAGCCCTCTGTGTGTCTGGGGACCGGCTGTGTGTGGCAGTAGAAGAGCACTCTGTGTGTCTGGTGACCGGCTGTGTGTGTGGCAGCAGGAGAGCC
This sequence comes from Taudactylus pleione, assembly GCA_031769625.1. Lineage (NCBI taxonomy): Eukaryota > Metazoa > Chordata > Amphibia > Anura > Myobatrachidae > Taudactylus > Taudactylus pleione. The sequence continues at coordinate 784,231 of JAUIMM010001238.1, forward strand.
CTCTGTCTGTCTGGGTTCCGGCTGTGTGTGTGGCAGCAAGAGATCCCTCTCTGTGTCTGGTGCCCAGCTGTGTGTGTGGTAGCAGAAGAGGGCTCTGTGTGTCTGGTGACCGGCTGTGTGTGGGCAGCAGGAGAGTCCTTTGTGTGTCTGGTGACTGGCTGTGTGTGTGGCAGCAGGAGAGCCCTCTGTGTGTCTGGGGTCCGGCTGTGTGTGTGGCAGCAGGAGAGTCCTCTGTGGAGAGGCCTCTGTGTGTCTGGTGACCGGCTGTGTGTGGGCAGCAGGAGAGTCCTTTGCGTGTCTGGTGACTGGCTGTGTGTGTGGCAGCAGGAGAGCCCTCTGTGTGTCTGGGGTCCGGCTGTGTGTGTGGCAGCAGGAGAGTCCTCTGTGGAGAGGCCTCTGTGTGTCTGGTGACCGGCTGTGTGTGGGCAGCAGGAGAGTCCTTTGTGTGTCTGGTGACCGGCTGTGTGTGTGGCAGCTTGAGAGCCCTCTGTGTGTCTGGGGACCGGCTGTGTGTGTGGCAGCAGGAGAGCACTCTGTGTGTCTGGTGACCGGCTGTGTGTGTGGCAGCAGTAGAGCCCTCTGTGTGTCTGGAGACCGGCTGTGTCTGTGGCAGCAGTAGATCCCTCTGTGTGTCTGGTGACTGGCTGTGTGTGGCAGCAAGAGAGCCCTCTGTGTGTCTGGTGACCGGCTGTGTGTGTGGCAGCAGGAGATCCCTCTGTGTGTCTGGGTTCTGGCTGTGTGTGTGGCAGCAGGAGAGTCCTCTATGGAGAGGCCTCTGTGTGTCTGGTGACAGGCTGTGTGTGAGTAGCAGCAGGAGAGCCCTCTGTGTGTCTGGGGACCGGCTGTGTGTGTGGCAGCAGGAGAGGCCTCTGTGTGTCTGGTGACAGGTTGTGTGTGTTTAGCAGCAGTAGAGCCCTCTGTGTGTCTGGTGACCGGCTGTGTGTGTGGTAGCAGGAGAGCCCTCTGTGTGTCTGGTGACCGGCTGTGTGTGTGGTAGCAGGAGAGCCATCTGTGTGTCTGGTGAGCGGCTGTGTGTGTGGCAGCAGGAGAGCCCTCTGTGTGTCTGGGGCCCGGCTGTGTCTGTGGCAGCAGGAGAGCCCTCTGTGTGTCTGGTGACTGGCTGTGTGTGTGGCAGCAGGAGAGGCCTCTGTGTGCCTGGTGACTGGCTGTGTGTGGGGCAGCAGGAGAGCCCTCTGTGTGTCTGGTGGCCGGCTGTGTGTGAGGCAGCAGGAGAGCCTTCTGTGTGTCTGGTGACTGGCTGTGTGTGTGGCAGCAGGAGAGCCATCTGTGTGTCTGGTGACCGGCTGTGTGTGTGGCAGCAGGAGAGCCCTCTGTGTGTCTGGTGACCGGCTGTGTGTGTGTGGCAGCAGGAGAGACCTCTGTGTGTCTGGTGAAAGGCTGTTTGTGTGGCAGCAGGAGAGGCCTCTGTGTGTCTGAGGACAGGCTGTGTGTGTGGCAGCAGGAGAGCCCTCTGTGTGTCTGGTGACCGGCTGTGTGTGTGGCAGCAGGAGAGCCATCTGTGTGTCTGGTGACAATCTGTGTGTGTGGCATTAGGAGAACCCTCTGTCTGTCTGGGTTCCGGCTGTGTGTGTGGCAGTAGGAGATCCCTCTGTGTGTCTGGTGACCGGCTGTGTGTGTGGCAGCAGGAGAGCCCTCTGTCTGTCTGGGTTCCGGCTGCGTGTGTGGCAGCAAGAGAGCCCTCTGTGTGTCTGGTGACCGGCAGATTCTTTGGCAGCAGGACAGCCCTCTGTGTGTCTGGTGACCGGCTGTGTGTGTGGCAGCAGGAGAGTCCTCTGTGTGTCTGGGGACTGGCTGTGTGTGAAGCAGCAGGAGAGCCCTCTGTGTGTCTGGTGACCGGCTGTGTGGGTGTAGCAGCAGGAGAGCTCTCTGTGTGTCTGGTGACTGGCTGTTTCTTTGGCAGCAGGACAGCCCTCTATGTGTCTGGTGACTGGCTGTGTGTGTGGCGGCAGGAGAGGCCTCTGTGTCTGGTGACTGGCTGTGTGTGTGGCAGCAGGAGAGTCCTCTGTGTGTCTAGGGACTGGCTGTGTGTGAGGCAGCAGGAGAGCTCTCTGTGTGTCTGGTGACCGGCTGTGTGTGAAGCAGCAGGAGAGCTCTCTGTGTGTCTGGTGACCGGCTGTTTCTTTGGCAGCAGGACAGCCCTCTGTGTGTTTGGGGACAGGCTGTGTGTGTGGCAGCAGGAGAGGCCTTAGAGTGTTTGGTGACCTCTGTGTCTGTGGTAGCAGGAGAGTCCTCTGTGTGTCTGGTGACCGGCTGTGTGTGTGGTAGCAGGAGAGCCCTCTTTGTGTCTGGGGACTGGCTGTGTGCGAGGCAGCAGAAGAACTCTCTGTGTGTCTGGTGACCGACTGTGTGTGTGGCAGCAGGAGAGACCTCTGTGTGTCTGGTGACCGGCTGTGACTGCGGCAGCAGAAGAGCCCTCTGTGTGTCTGGTGTCCGGCTGTGACTGTGGCAGCAGAGGAGCCCTCTGTGTGTCTGGTGACCGGCTGTGTGTGTGGCAGCAGGAGATCCCTCTGTGTGTCTGGTGACTGGCTGTGTGTGTGGCAGCAGAAGAGCCCTCTGTGTGTCTGGGGACCGGCTGTGTGTGTGGCAGAAGAAGAGCACTCTGTGTGTCTGGTGACCGGCTGTGTGTGTGGCAGCAGGAGAGCCCTCTGTCTGTCTGGGTTCCGGCTGTGTGTGTGGCAGCAAGAGATCCCTCTCTGTGTCTGGTGACCGGCTGTGTGTGTGGTAGCAGAAGAGGCCTCTGTGTGTCTGGTGACCGGCTGTGTGTGGGCAGCAGGAGAGTCCTTTGTGTGTCTGGTGACTGGCTGTGTGTGTGGCAGCAGGAGAGCCCTCTGTGTGTCTGGGGTCTGGCTTTGTGTGTGGCAGCAGGAGAGTCCACTGTGGAGAGCCCTCTGTGTGTCTGGGAACCGGCTGTGTGTGTGGCAGCAGGAGAGCACTCTGTGTGTCTGGTGACCGGCTGTGTGTGAGGCAGCAGGAGAGCTCTCTGTGTGTCTGGTGACCGGCTGTGTCTGTGGCAGCAGGAGAACCCTCTGTGTGTCTGGTGACCGGCTGTGTGTGAGGCAGCAGGAGAGTCGTCTGTGTGTCTGGTGACTGGCTGTGTGTGTGGCAGCAGGAGAGCCCTCTGTGTGTCTGGGGACTGGCTGTGTATGTGGCAGCAGGAGAGTCCTCTGTGTGTCTTGTGACCGGCTGTGTGTGAGGCAGCAGGAGAGCTCTCTGTGTGTCTGGTGACCTGCTGTGTCTGTGGCAGCAGGAGAATCCTCTGTGTGTCTGGTGACCAGCTGTGTGTGTGGCAGCAGGAGAGCCCTCTGTGTGTCCGGTGACCGGCTGTGTGTGTGGCAGCAGGAGAGCCCTCTGTGTGTCTTGAGACCGGCTGTGTCTGTGGCAACAGTAGATCCCTCTGTGTGTCTGGTGACCGGCTGTGGGTGTGGCAGCAGGAGAGCCCTCTGTGTGTCTGGTGACTGGCTGTGTGTGTGTGGCAGCAGGAGAGGCCTCTGTGTGTCTGGGGACCGGCTGTGTGTGTGGCAGCAGGAGAGGCCTCTGTGTGTCTGGTGACAGGCTGTGTGTGTGTAGCAGCAGGAGAGCCCTCTGTGTGTCTGGGGACCGGCTGTGTGTGTGGCAGCAGGAGAGGCCTCTGTGTGTCTGGTGACCGGCTGTGTGTGTGGCAGCAGGAGAGGCCTCTGTGTGTCTGGGGACTGGCTGTGTGCGAGGCAGCAGAAGAACTCTCTGTGTGTCTGGTGACCGACTGTGTGTGTGGCAGCAGGAGAGACCTCTGTGTGTCTGGTGACCGGCTGTGACTGCGGCAGCAGAAGAGCCCTCTGTGTGTCTGGTGTCCGGCTGTGACTGTGGCAGCAGAAGAGCCCTCTGTGTGTCTGGTGACCGGCTGTGTGTGTGGCAGCAGGAGATCCCTCTGTGTGTCTGGTGACTGGCTGTGTGTGTGGCAGCAGAAGAGCCCTCTGTGTGTCTGGGGACCGGCTGTGTGTGTGGCAGAAGAAGAGCACTCTGTGTGTCTGGTGACCGGCTGTGTGTGTGGCAGCAGGAGAGCCCTCTGTCTGTCTGGGTTCCGGCTGTGTGTGTGGCAGCAAGAGATCCCTCTCTGTGTCTGGTGACCAGCTGTGTGTGTGGTAGCAGAAGAGGCCTCTGTGTGTCTGGTGACCGGCTGTGTGTGGGCAGCAGGAGAGTCCTTTGTGTGTCTGGTGACTGGCTGTGTGTGTGGCAGCAGGAGAGCCCTCTGTGTGTCTGGGGTCTGGCTTTGTGTGTGGCAGCAGGAGAGTCCACTGTGGAGAGCCCTCTGTGTGTCTGGGAACCGGCTGTGTGTGTGGCAGCAGGAGAGCACTCTGTGTGTCTGGTGACCGGCTGTGTCTGTTGCAACAGGAGAATCCTCTGTGTGTCTGGTGACCAGCTGTGTGTGTGGCAGCAGGAGAGCCCTCTGTGTGTCCGGTGACCGGCTGTGTGTGTGGCAGCAGGAGAGCCCTCTGTGTGTCTTGAGACCGGCTGTGTCTGTGGCAACAGTAGATCCCTCTGTGTGTCTGGTGACCGGCTGTGTGTGTGGCAGCAGGAGAGCCCTCTGTGTGTCTGGTGACTGGCTGTGTGTGTGTGGCAGCAGGAGAGGCCTCTGTGTGTCTGGGGACCGGCTGTGTGTGTGGCAGCAGGAGAGGCCTCTGTGTGTCTGATGACAGGCTGTGTGTGTAGCAGCAGGAGAGCCCTCTGTGTGTCTGGGGACCGGCTGTGTGTGTGGCAGCAGGAGAGGCCTCTGTGTGTCTGGTGACCGGCTGTGTGTGTGGCAGCAGGAGAGGCCTCTGTGTGTCTGGTGACCGGCTGTGTGTGTGGCAGCAAGAGAGGCCTCTGTGTGTCTGGTGACAGGCTGTGTGTGAGTAGCAGCAGGAGAGCCCTCTGTGTGTCTGGGGACCGGCTGTGTGTGTGGCAGCAGTAGAGGCCTCTGTGTGTCTGGTGACAGGCTGTGTGTGTGTAGCAGCAGGAGAGGCCTCTTTGTGTCTGGTGACCGGCTGTGTGTGTGGTAGCAGGAGAGCCCTCTGTGTGTCTGGTGGCCGGCTGTGTGTGTGGTAGCAGGAGAGCCATCTGTGTGTCTGGTGAGCGGCTGTGTGTGTGGCAGCAGGAGAGCCCTCTGTGTGTCTGGGGCCCGGCTGTGTCTGTGGCAGCAGGAGAATCCTCTGTGTGTCTGGTGACCGGCTGTGTGTTTGGCAGCAGGAGAGCCCTCTGTGCGTCTGGTGACCGGCTGTGTGTGAGGCAGCAGGAGAGTCCTCTGTGTGTCTGGTGACCGGCTGTGTGTTTGGCAGCAGGAGAGCCCTCTGTGTGTCTGGGGACCGGCTGTGTGTGTGGCAGCAGGAGAGCCCTCTGTGTGTCTGGTGACCGGCTGTGTGTGAGGCAGCAGGAGAGCTCTCTGTGTGTCTGGTGACCTGCTGTGTCTGTGGCAGCAGGAGAATCCTCTGTGTGTCTGGTGACCGGCTGTGTGTGTGGCAGCAGGAGAGCCCTCTGTGTGTCAGGTGACCGGCTGTGTGTGTGGCAGCAGGAGAGCCCTCTGTGTGTCTGGAGACCGGCTGTGTCTGTGGCAGCAGTAGATCCCTCTGTGTGTCTGGTGACCGGCTGTGTGTGTGGCAGCAGGAGAGCCCTCTGTGTGTCTGGTGACTGGCTGTGTGTGTGTGGCAGCAGGAGAGGCCTCTGTGTGTCTTGGGACCGGCTGTGTGTGTGGCAGCAGGAGAGGCCTCTGTGTGTCTGGTGACCGGCTGTGTGTGTGGCAGCAGGAGAGCCCTCTGTGTGTCTGGTGACAGGCTGTGAGTATGTGGCAGCAGGAGAGCCCTCTGTGTGTCTGGTGACTGGCTATGTGTGTGGTAGCAGGAGAGGCCTCTGTGTGTCTGGTGACCGGCTGTGTGTGTGGCAGCAGGAGAGCCTTCTTTGTGTCTGGTGACTGGCTGTGTGTGGCAGCAGGAAATGCCTTTGTGTGTCTGAGGACTGGCTGTGTGTGTGACAGCAGGAGAGCCCTCTGTGTGTCTGAGGACTGGCTGTGTGTGTGGCAGCAGGAGAGCCCTCTGTGTGTCTGGTGACCGGCTGTGTGTGTGGCAGCAGGAGAGCCCTCTGTGTGTCTGGGGACCGGCTGTGTGTGTGGCAGTAGAAGAGCACTCTATGTGTCTGGTGACCGGCTGTGTGTGTGGCAGCAGGAGAGCCCTCTGTCTGTCTGGGTTCCGGCTGTGTGTGTGGCAGCAAGAGATCCCTCTCTGTGTCTGGTGACCGGCTGTGTGTGTGGTAGCAGAAGAGGCCTCTGTGTGTCTGGTGACCGGCTGTGTCTGGGCAGCAGGAGAGTCCTTTGTGTGTCTGGTGACTGGCTGTGTGTGTGGCAGCAGGAGAGCCCTCTGTGTGTCTGGGGTCTGGCTGTGTGTGTGGCAGCAGGAGAGTCCACTGTGGAGAGGCCACTGTGTGTCTGGTGACCGGCTGTGTGTGGGCAGCAGGAGAGTCCTTTGTGTGTCTGGTGACCGGCTGTGTGTGTGGCAGCAGGAGAGCCCTCTGTGTGTCTGGGGACCGGCTGTGTGTGTGGCAGCAGGAGAGCACTCTGTGTGTCTGGTGACCGGCTGTGTGTGAGGCAGCAGGAGAGCTCCCTGTGTGTCTGGTGACCGGCTGTGTCTGTGGCAGCAGGAGAACCCTCTGTGTGTCTGGTGACCGGCTGTGTGTGAGGCAGCAGGAGAGTCCTCTGTGTGTCTGGTGACCGGCTGTGTGTGTGGCAGCAGGAGAGCCCTCTGTGTGTCTGGGGACCGGCTGTGTGTGTGGCAGCAGGAGAGCCCTCTGTGTGTCTTGTGACCGGCTGTGTGTGAGGCAGCAGGAGAGCTCTCTGTGTGTCTGCTGACCTGCTGTGTCTGTGGCAGCAGGAGAATCCTCTGTGTGTCTGGTGACCGGCTGTGTGTGTGGCAGCAGGAGAGCCCTCTGTGTGTCCGGTGACCGGCTGTGTGTGTGACAGCAGGAGAGCCCTCTGTGTGTCTTGAGACAGGCTGTGTCTGTGGCAGCAGTAGATCCCTCTGTGTGTCTGGTGACCGGCTGTGTGTGTGGCAGCAGGAGAGCCCTCTGTGTGTCTGGTGACTGGCTGTGTGTGTGTGGCAGCAGGAGAGGCCTCTGTGTGTCTGGGGACCGGCTGTGTGTGTGGCAGCAGGAGAGGCCTCTGTGTGTCTGGTGACAGGCTGTGTGTGTGTAGCAGCAGGAGAGCCCTCTGTGTGTCTGGGGACCGGCTGTGTGTGTGGCAGCAGGAGAGGCCTCTGTGTGTCTGGTGACCGGCTGTGTGTGTGGCAGCAGGAGAGGCCTCTGTGTGTCTGGTGACCGGCTGTGTGTGTGGCAGCAAGAGAGGCCTCTGTGTGTCTGGTGACAGGCTGTGTGTGAGTAGCAGCAGGAGAGCCCTCTGTGTGTCTGGGGACCGGCTGTGTGTGTGGCAGCAGGAGAGGCCTCTGTGTGCCTGGTGACTGGCTGTGTGTGGGGCAGCAGGAGAGCCCTCTGTGTGTCTGGTGACCGGCTCTGTGTGAGGCAGCAGGAGAGCCTTCTGTGTGTCTGGTGACTGGCTGTGTGTGTGGCAGCAGGAGAGCCATCTGTGTGTCTGGTGACCGGCTGTGTGTGTGGCAGCAGGAGAGCCCTCTGTGTGTCTGGTGACCGGCTGTGTGTGTGTGGCAGCAGGAGAGACCTCTGTGTGTCTGGTGAAAGGCTGTGTGTGTGGCAGCAGGAGAGGCCTCTGTGTGTCTGAGGACAGGCTGTGTGTGTGGCAGCAGGAGAGCCCTCTGTGTGTCTGGGGACCGGCTGTGTGTGTGGCAGCAGGAGAGGCCTCTGTGTGTCTGGTGACAGGTTGTGTGTGTTTAGCAGCAGGAGAGGCCTCTGTGTGTCTGGTGACCGGCTGTGTGTGTGGTAGCAGGAGAGCCCTCTGTGTGTCTGGTGACCGGCTGTGTGTGTGGTAGCAGGAGAGCCATCTGTGTGTCTGGTGAGCGGCTGTGTGTGTGGCAGCAGGAGAGCCCTCTGTGTGTCTGGGGCCCGGCTGTGTCTGTGGCAGCAGGAGAGCCCTCTGTGTGTCTGGTGACTGGCTGTGTGTGTGGCAGCAGGAGAGGCCTCTGTGTGCCTGGTGACTGGCTGTGTGTGGGGCAGCAGGAGAGCCCTCTGTGTGTCTGGTGGCCGGCTGTGTGTGAGGCAGCAGGAGAGCCTTCTGTGTGTCTGGTGACTGGCTGTGTGTGTGGCAGCAGGAGAGACATCTGTGTGTCTGGTGACCGGCTGTGTGTGTGGCAGCAGGAGAGCCCTCTGTGTGTCTGGTGACCGGCTGTGTGTGTGTGGCAGCAGGAGAGACCTCTGTGTGTCTGGTGAAAGGCTGCGTGTGTGGCAGCAGGAGAGGCCTCTGTGTGTCTGAGGACAGGCTGTGTGTGTGGCAGCAGGAGAGCCCTCTGTGTGTCTGGTGACCGGCTGTGTGTGTGGCAGCAGGAGAGCCATCTGTGTGTCTGGTGACAATCTGTGTGTGTGGCATTAGGAGAACCCTCTGTGTGTCTGGTGACCGGCTGTGTGTGTGGCAGCAGGAGAGCCCTCTGTCTGTCTGGGTTCCGGCTGTGTGTGTGGCAGTAGGAGATCCCTCTGTGTGTCTGGTGACCGGCTGTGTGTGTGGCAGCAGGAGAGCCCTCTGTCTGTCTGGGTTCCGGCTGCGTGTGTGGCAGCAAGAAAGCCCTCTGTGTGTCTGGTGACCGGCAGATTCTTTGGCAGCAGGACAGCCCTCTGTGTGTCTGGTGACCGGCTGTGTGTGTGGCAGCAGGAGAGTCCTCTGTGTGTCTGGGGACTGGCTGTGTGTGAAGCAGCCGGAGAGCCCTCTGTGTGTCTGGTGACCGGCTGTGTGGGTGTAGCAGCAGGAGAGCTCTCTGTGTGTCTGGTGACTGGCTGTTTCTTTGGCAGCAGGACAGCCCTCTATGTGTCTGGTGACTGGCTGTGTGTGTGGCGGCAGGAGAGGCCTCTGTGTCTGGTGACTGGCTGTGTGTGTGGCAGCAGGAGAGCTCTCTGTGTGTCTGGTGACCGGCTGTGTGTGAAGCAGCAGGAGAGCTCTCTGTGTGTCTGGTGACCGGCTGTTTCTTTGGCAGCAGGACAGCCCTCTGTGTGTTTGGGGACAGGCTGTGTGTGTGGCAGCAGGAGAGGCCTCAGTGTGTTTGGTGACCTCTGTGTCTGTGGTAGCAGGAGAGTCCTCTGTGTGTCTGGTGACCGGCTGTGTGTGTGGTAGCAGGAGAGCCCTCTTTGTGTCTGGGGACTGGCTGTGTGCGAGGCAGCAGAAGAACTCTCTGTGTGTCTGGTGACCGACTGTGTGTGTGGCAGCAGGAGAGACCTCTGTGTGTCTGGTGACCGGCTGTGACTGCGGCAGCAGAAGAGCCCTCTGTGTGTCTTGTGTCCGGCTGTGACTGTGGCAGCAGAAGAGCCCTCTGTGTGTCTGGTGACCGGCTGTGTGTGTGGCAGCAGGAGATCCCTCTGTGTGTCTGGTGACTGGCTGTGTGTGTGGCAGCAGAAGAGCCCTCTGTGTGTCTGGGGACCGGCTGTGTGTGTGGCAGAAGAAGAGCACTCTGTGTGTCTGGTGACCGGCTGTGTGTGTGGCAGCAGGAGAGCCCTCTGTCTGTCTGGGTTCCGGCTGTGTGTGTGGCAGCAAGAGATCCCTCTCTGTGTCTGGTGACCGGCTGTGTGTGTGGTAGCAGAAGAGGCCTCTGTGTGTCTGGTGACCAGCTGTGTGTGGGCAGCAGGAGAGTCCTTTGTGTGTCTGGTGACTGGCTGTGTGTGTGGCAGCAGGAGAGCCCTCTGTGTGTCTGGGGTCTGGCTTTGTGTGTGGCAGCAGGAGAGTCCACTGTGGAGAGCCCTCTGTGTGTCTGGGAACCGGCTGTGTGTGTGGCAGCAGGAGAGCACTCTGTGTGTCTGGTGACCGGCTGTGTGTGAGGCAGCAGGAGAGCTCTCTGTGTGTCTGGTGACCGGCTGTGTCTGTGGCAGCAGGAGAACCCTCTGTGTGTCTGGTGACCGGCTGTGTGTGAGGCAGCAGGAGAGTCCTCTGTGTGTCTGGTGACCGGCTGTGTGTGTGGCAGCAGGAGAGCCCTCTGTGTGTCTGGGGACTGGCTGTGTGTGTGGCAGCAGGAGAGCCCTCTGTGTGTCTTGTGACCGGCTGTGTGTGAGGCAGCAGGAGAGCTCTCTGTGTGTCTGGTGACCTGCTGTGTCTGTGGCAGCAGGAGAATCCTCTGTGTGTCTGGTGACCAGCTGTGTGTGTGGCAGCAGGAGAGCCCTCTGTGTGTCCGGTGACCGGCTGTGTGTGTGGCAGCAGGAGAGCCCTCTGTGTGTCTGGTGACCGGCTGTGTGTGTGTGGCAGCAGGAGAGCCCTCTGTGTGTCTGGTGACTGGCTATGTGTGTGGTAGCAGGAGAGGCCTCTGTGTGTCTGGTGACCAGCTGTGTGTGTGGCAGCAGGAGAGCCTTCTTTGTGTCTGGTGACTGGCTGTGTGTGGCAGCAGGAGAGGCCTTTGTGTGTCTGAGGACTGGCTGTGTGTGTGACAGCAGGAGAGCCCTCTGTGTGTCTGAGGACTGGCTGTGTGTGTGGCAGCAGGAGAGCCCTCTGTGTGTCTGGTGACCGGCTGTGTGTGTGGCAGCAGGAGAGCCCTCTGTGTGTCTGGGGACCGGCTGTGTGTGTGGCAGTAGAAGAGCACTCTGTGTGTCTGGTGACCGGCTGTGTGTGTGGCAGCAGGAGAGCCCTCTGTCTGTCTGGGTTCCGGCTGTGTGTGTGGCAGCAAGAGATCCCTCTCTGTGTCTGGTGACCGGCTGTGTGTGTGGTAGCAGAAGAGGCCTCTGTGTGTCTGGTGACCGGCTGTGTGTGGGCAGCAGGAGAGTCCTTTGTGTGTCTGGTGACTGGCTGTGTGTTTGGCAGCAGGAGAGCTCTCTGTGTGTCTGGGGTCTGGCTGTGTGTGTGGCAGCAGGAGAGTCCACTGTGGAGAGCCCTATGTGTGTCTGGGGACCGGCTGTGTGTGTGGCAGCAGGAGAGCACTCTGTGTGTCTGGTGACCGGCTGTGTGTGAGGCAGCAGGAGAGCTCTCTGTGTGTCTGGTGACCGGCTGTGTCTGTGGCAGCAGGAGAACCCTCTGTGTGTCTGGTGACCGGCTGTGTGTGAGGCAGCAGGAGAGTCCTCTGTGTGTCTGGTGACCGGCTGTGTGTGTGGCAGCAGGAGAGCCCTCTGTGTGTCTGGGGACCGGCTGTGTGTGTGGCAGCAGGAGAGCCCTCTGTGTATCTGGTGACCGGCTGTGTGTGAGGCAGCAGGAGAGCTCTCTGTGTGTCTGGTGACCTGCTGTGTCTGTGGCAGCAGGAGAATCCTCTGTGTGTCTGGTGACCGGCTGTGTGTGTGGCAGCAGGAGAGCCCTCTGTGTGTGCGATGACCGGCTGTGTGTGTGGCAGCAGGAGAGCCCTCTGTGTGTCTTGAGACCGGCTGTGTCTGTGGCAGCAGTAGATCCCTCTGTGTGTCTGGTGACCGACTGTGTGTGTGGCAGCAGGAGAGCCCTCTGTGTGTCTGGTGACTGGCTGTGTGTGTGTGGCAGCAGGAGAGGCCTCTGTGTGTCTGGGGACTGGCTGTGTGTGTGGCAGCAGGAGAGGCCTCTGTGTGTCTGACGACAGGCTGTGTGTGTGTAGCAGCAGGAGAGCCCTCTGAGTGTCTGGGGACCGGCTGTGTGTGTGGCAGCAGGAGAGGCCTCTGTGTGTCTGGTGACCGGCTGTGTGTGTGGCAGCAGGAGAGGCCTCTGTGTGTCTGGTGACCGGCTGTGTGTGTGGCAGCAAGAGAGGCCTCTGTGTGTCTGGTGACAGGCTGTGTGTGAGTAGCAGCAGGAGAGCCCTCTGTGTGTCTGGGGACCGGCTGTGTGTGTGGCAGCAGGAGAGGCCTCTGTGTGTGTGGTGACAGGCTGTGTGTGTGTAGCAGCAGGAGAGGCCTCTGTGTGTCTGGTGACCGGCTGTGTGTGTGGTAGCAGGAGAGCCCTCTGTGTGTCTGGTGACCGGCTGTGTGTGTGGTAGCAGGAGAGCCATCTGTGTGTCTGGTGAGCGGCTGTGTGTGTGGCAGCAGGAGAGCCCTCTGTGTGTCTGGGGCCCGGCTGTGTCTGTGGCAGCAGGAGAGCCCTCTGTGCATCTGGTGACCGGCTGTGTGTGAGGCAGCAGGAGAGTCCTCTGTGTGTCTGGTGCCCGGCTGTGTGTTTGGCAGCAGGAGAGCCCTCTGTGTGTCTGGGGACCGGCTGTGTGTGTGGCAGCAGGAGAGCCCTCTGTGTGTCTGGTGACGGGCTGTGTGTGAGGCAGCAGGAGAGCTCTCTGTGTGTCTGGTGACCTGCTGTGTCTGTGGCAGCAGGAGAATCCTCTGTGTGTCTGGTGACCGGCTGTGTGTGTGGCAGCAGGAGAGCCCTCTGTGTGTCTGGTGACCGGCTGTGTGTGTGGCAGCAGGAGAGCCCTCTGTGTGTCTGGAGACCGGCTGTGTCTGTGGCAGCAGTAGATCCCTCTGTGTGTCTGGTGACCGGCTGTGTGTGTGGCAGCAGGAGAGCCCTCTGTGTGTCTGGTGACTGGCTGTGTGTGTGTGGCAGCAGGAGAGGCCTCTGTGTGTCTGGGGTCTGGCTGTGTGTGTGGCAGCAGGAGAGTCCACTGTGGAGAGGCCTCTGTGTGTCTGGTGACCGGCTGTGTGTGGGCAGCAGCAGAGTCCTTTGTGTGTCTGGTGACCGGCTGTGTGTGTGGCAGCAGGAGAGCCCTCTGTGTGTCTGGGGACCGGCTGTGTGTGTGGCAGCAGGAGAGCACTCTGTGTGTCTGGTGACCGGCTGTGTGTGAGGCAGCAGGAGAGCTCTCTGTGTGTCTGGTGACCGGCTGTGTCTGTGGCAGCAGGAGAACCCTCTGTGTGTCTGGTGACCGGCTGTGTGTGAGGCAGCAGGAGAGTCCTCTGTGTGTCTGGTGACCGGCTGTGTGTGTGGCAGCAGGAGAGCCCTCTGTGTGTCTGGTGACCGGCTGTGTGTGAGGCAGCAGGAGAGCTCTCTGTGTGTCTGGTGACCTGCTGTGTCTGTGGCAGCAGGAGAATCCTCTGTGTGTCTGGTGACCGGCTGTGTGTGTGGCAGCAGGAGAGCCCTCTATGTGTCCGGTGACCGGCTGTGTGTGTGGCAGCAGGAGAGCCCTCTGTGTGTCATGAGACAGGCTGTGTCTGTGGCAGCAGTAGATCCCTCTGTGTGTCTGGTGACCGGCTGTGTGTGTGGCAGCAGGAGAGCCCTCTGTGTGTCTGGTGACTGGCTGTGTGTGTGTGGCAGCAGGAGAGGCCTCTGTGTGTCTGGGGACCGGCTGTGTGTGTGGCAGCAGGAGAGGCCTCTGTGTGTCTGGTGACAGGCTGTGTGTGTGTAGCAGCAGGAGAGCCCTCTGTGTGTCTGGGGACCGGCTGTGTGTGTGGCAGCAGGAGAGGCCTCTGTGTGTCTGGTGACCGGCTGTGTGTGTGGCAGCAGGAGAGGCCTCTGTGTGTCTGGTGACCGGCTGTGTGTGTGGCAGCAAGAGAGGCCTCTGTGTGTCTGGTGACAGGCTGTGTGAGAGTAGCAGCAGGAGAGCCCTCTGTGTGTCTGGGGACCGGCTGTGTGTGTGGCAGCAGGAGAGGCCTCTGTGTGTCTGGTGACAGGTTGTGTGTGTTTAGCAGCAGTAGAGGCCTCTGTGTGTCTGGTGACCGGCTGTGTGTGTGGTAGCAGGAGAGCCCTCTGTGTGTCTGGTGACCGGCTGTGTGTGTGGTAGCAGGAGAGCCATCTGTGTGTCTGGTGAGCGGCTGTGTGTGTGGCAGCAGGAGAGCCCTCTGTGTGTCTGGGGCCCGGCTGTGTCTGTGGCAGCAGGAGAGCCTTCTGTGTGTCTGGTGACTGGCTGTGTGTGTGGCAGCAGGAGAGGCCTCTGTGTGCCTGGTGACTGGCTGTGTGTGGGGCTGCAGGAGAGCCCTCTGTGTGTCTGGTGGCCGGCTGTGTGTGAGGCAGCAGGAGAGCCTTCTGTGTGTCTGGTGACTGGCTGTGTGTGTGGCAGCAGGAGAGCCATCTGTGTGTCTGGTGACCGGCTGTGTGTGTGGCAGCAGGAGAGCCCTCTGTGTGTCTGGTGACCGGCTGTGTGTGTGTGGCAGCAGGAGAGACCTCTGTGTGTCTGGTGAAAGGCTGTGTGTGTGGCAGCAGGAGAGGCCTCTGTGTGTCTGAGGACAGGCTGTGTGTGTGGCAGCAGGAGAGCCCTCTGTGTGTCTGGTGACCGGCTGTGTGTGTGGCAGCAGGAGAGCCATCTGTGTGTCTGGTGACAATCTGTGTGTGTGGCATTAGGAGAACCCTCTGTGTGTCTGGTGACCGGCTGTGTGTGTGGCAGCAGGAGAGCCCTCTGTCTGTCTGGGTTCCGGCTGTGTGTGTGGCAGTAGGAGATCCCTCTGTGTGTCTGGTGACCGGCTGTGTGTGTGGCAGCAGGAGAGCCCTCTGTCTGTCTGGGTTCCGGCTGCGTGTGTGGCAGCAAGAGAGCCCTCTGTGTGTCTGGTGACCGGCAGATTCTTTGGCAGCAGGACAGCCCTCTGTGTGTCTGGTGACCGGCTGTGTGTGTGGCAGCAGGAGAGTCCTCTGTGTGTCTGGGGACTGGCTGTGTGTGAAGCAGCAGGAGAGCCCTCTGTGTGTCTGGTGACCGGCTGTGTGGGTGTAGCAGCAGGAGAGCTCTCTGTGTGTCTGGTGACTGGCTGTTTCTTTGGCAGCAGGACAGCCCTCTATGTGTCTGGTGACTGGCTGTGTGTGTGGCGGCAGGAGAGGCCTCTGTGTCTGGTGACTGGCTGTGTGTGTGGCAGCAGGAGAGTCCTCTGTGTGTCTAGGGACTGGCTGTGTGTGAGGCAGCAGGAGAGCTCTCTGTGTGTCTGGTGACCGGCTGTGTGTGAAGCAGCAGGAGAGCTCTCTGTGTGTCTGGTGACCGGCTGTTTCTTTGGCAGCAGGACAGCCCTCTGTGTGTTTCGGGACAGGCTGTGTGTGTGGCAGCAGGAGAGGCCTCAGTGTGTTTGGTGACCTCTGTGTCTGTGGCAGCAGGAGAGTCCTCTGTGTGTCTGGTGACCGGCTGTGTGTGTGGTAGCAGGAGAGCCCTTTTTGTGTCTGGGGACTGGCTGTGTGCGAGGCAGCAGAAGAACTCTCTGTGTGTCTGGTGACCGACTGTGTGTGTGGCAGCAGGAGAGACCTCTGTGTGTCTGGTGACCGGCTGTGACTGCGGCAGCAGAAGAGCCCTCTGTGTGTCTGGTGTCCGGCTGTGACTGTGGCAGCAGAAGAGCCCTCTGTGTGTCTGGTGACCGGCTGTGTTTGTGGCAGCAGGAGATCCCTCTGTGTGTCTGGTGACTGGCTGTGTGTGTGGCAGCAGAAGAGCCCTCTGTGTGTCTGGGGACCGGCTGTGTGTGTGGCAGAAGAAGAGCACTCTGTGTGTCTGGTGACCGGCTGTGTGTGTGGCAGCAGGAGAGCCCTCTGTCTGTCTGGGTTCCGGCTGTGTGTGTGGCAGCAAGAGATCCCTCTCTGTGTCTGGTGACCGGCTGTGTGTGTGGTAGCAGAAGAGGCCTCTGTGTGTCTGGTGACCGGCTGTGTGTGGGCAGCAGGAGAGTCCTTTGTGTGTCTGGTGACTGGCTGTGTGTGTGGCAGCAGGAGAGCCCTCTGTGTGTCTGGGGTCTGGCTTTGTGTGTGGCAGCAGGAGAGTCCACTGTGGAGAGCCCTCTGTGTGTCTGGGAACCGGCTGTGTGTGTGGCAGCAGGAGAGCACTCTGTGTGTCTGGTGACCGGCTGTGTGTGAGGCAGCAGGAGAGCTCTCTGTGTGTCTGGTGACCGGCTGTGTCTGTGGCAGCAGGAGAACCCTCTGTGTGTCTGGTGACCGGCTGTGTGTGAGGCAGCAGGAGAGTCCTCTGTGTGTCTGGTGACCGGCTGTGTGGGTGTAGCAGCAGGAGAGCTCTCTGTGTGTCTGTTGACTGGCTGTTTCTTTGGCAGCAGGACAGCCCTCTATGTGTCTGGTGACTGGTTGTGTGTGTGGCGGCAGGAGAGGCCTCTGTGTCTGGTGACTGGCTGTGTGTGTGGCAGCAGGAGAGTCCTCTGTGTGTCTAGGGACTGGCTGTGTGTGAGGCAGCAGGAGAGCTCTCTGTGTGTCTGGTGACCGGCTGTGTGTGAAGCAGCAGGAGAGCTCTCTGTGTGTCTGGTGACCGGCTGTTTCTTTGGCAGCAGGACAGCCCTCTGTGTGTTTGGGGACAGGCTGTGTGTGTGGCAGCAGGAGAGGCCTCAGTGTGTTTGGTGACCTCTGTGTCTGTGGTAGCAGGAGAGTCCTCTGTGTGTCTGGTGACCGGCTGTGTGTGTGGTAGCAGGAGAGCCCTCTTTGTGTCTGGGGACTGGCTGTGTGCGAGGCAGCAGAAGAACTCTCTGTGTGTCTGGTGACCGACTGTGTGTGTGGCAGCAGGAGAGACCTCTGTGTGTCTGGTGACCGGCTGTGACTGCGGCAGCAGAAGAGCCCTCTGTGTGTCTGGTGTCCGGCTGTGACTGTGGCAGCAGAAGAGCCCTCTGTGTGTCTGGTGACCGGCTGTGTGTGTGGCAGCAGGAGATCCCTCTGTGTGTCTGGTGACTGGCTGTGTGTGTGGCAGCAGAAGAGCCCTCTGTGTGTCTGGGGACCGGCTGTGTGTGTGGCAGAAGAAGAGCACTCTGTGTGTCTGGTGACCGGCTGTGTGTGTGGCAGCAGGAGAGCCCTCTGTCTGTCTGGGTTCCGGCTGTGTGTGTGGCAGCAAGAGATCCCTCTCTGTGTCTGGTGACCGGCTGTGTGTGTGGTAGCAGAAGAGGCCTCTGTGTGTCTGGTGACCAGCTGTGTGTGGGCAGCAGGAGAGTCCTTTGTGTGTCTGGTGACTGGCTGTGTGTGTGGCAGCAGGAGAGCCCTCTGTGTGTCTGGGGTCTGGCTTTGTGTGTGGCAGCAGGAGAGTCCACTGTGGAGAGCCCTCTGTGTGTCTGGGAACCGGCTGTGTGTGTGGCAGCAGGAGAGCACTCTGTGTGTCTGGTGACCGGCTGTGTGTGAGGCAGCAGGAGAGCTCTCTGTGTGTCTGGTGACCGGCTGTGTCTGTGGCAGCAGGAGAACCCTCTGTGTGTCTGGTGACCGGCTGTGTGTGAGGCAGCAGGAGAGTCCTCTGTGTGTCTGGTGACCGGCTGTGTGTGTGGCAGCAGGAGAGCCCTCTGTGTGTCTGGGGACTGGCTGTGTGTGTGGCAGCAGGAGAGCCCTCTGTGTGTCTTGTGACCGGCTGTGTGTGAGGCAGCAGGAGAGCTCTCTGTGTGTCTGGTGACCTGCTGTGTCTGTGGCAGCAGGAGAATCCTCTGTGTGTCTGGTGACCAGCTGTGTGTGTGGCAGCAGGAGAGCCCTCTGTGTGTCCGGTGACCGGCTGTGTGTGTGGCAGCAGGAGAGCCCTCTGTGTGTCTGGTGACCGGCTGTGTGTGTGTGGCAGCAGGAGAGCCCTCTGTGTGTCTGGTGACTGGCTATGTGTGTGGTAGCAGGAGAGGCCTCTGTGTGTCTGGTGACCAGCTGTGTGTGTGGCAGCAGGAGAGCCTTCTTTGTGTCTGGTGACTGGCTGTGTGTGGCAACAGGAGAGGCCTTTGTGTGTCTGAGGACTGGCTGTGTGTGTGACAGCAGGAGAGCCCTCTGTGTGTCTGAGGACTGGCTGTGTGTGTGGCAGCAGGAGAGCCCTCTGTGTGTCTGGTGACCGGCTGTGTGTGTGGCAGCAGGAGAGCCCTCTGTGTGTCTGGGGACCGGCTGTGTGTGTGGCAGTAGAAGAGCACTCTGTGTGTCTGGTGACCGGCTGTGTGTGTGGCAGCAGGAGAGCCCTCTGTCTGTCTGGGTTCCGGCTGTGTGTGTGGCAGCAAGAGATCCCTCTCTGTGTCTGGTGACCGGCTGTGTGTGTGGTAGCAGAAGAGGCCTCTGTGTGTCTGGTGACCGGCTGTGTGTGGGCAGCAGGAGAGTCCTTTGTGTGTCTGGTGACTGGCTGTGTGTTTGGCAGCAGGAGAGCTCTCTGTGTGTCTGGGGTCTGGCTGTGTGTGTGGCAGCAGGAGAGTCCACTGTGGAGAGCCCTATGTGTGTCTGGGGACCGGCTGTGTGTGTGGCAGCAGGAGAGCACTCTGTGTGTCTGGTGACCGGCTGTGTGTGAGGCAGCAGGAGAGCTCTCTGTGTGTCTGGTGACCGGCTGTGTCTGTGGCAGCAGGAGAACCCTCTGTGTGTCTGGTGACCGGCTGTGTGTGAGGCAGCAGGAGAGTCCTCTGTGTGTCTGGTGACCGGCTGTGTGTGTGGCAGCAGGAGATCCCTCTGTGTGTCTGGGGACCGGCTGTGTGTGTGGCAGCAGGAGAGCCCTCTGTGTATCTGGTGACCGGCTGTGTGTGAGGCAGCAGGAGAGCTCTCTGTGTGTCTGGTGACCTGCTGTGTCTGTGGCAGCAGGAGAATCCTCTGTGTGTCTGGTGACCGGCTGTGTGTGTGGCAGCAGGAGAGCCCTCTGTGTGTGCGATGACCGGCTGTGTGTGTGGCAGCAGGAGAGCCCTCTGTGTGTCTTGAGACCGGCTGTGTCTGTGGCAGCAGTAGATCCCTCTGTGTGTCTGGTGACCGACTGTGTGTGTGGCAGCAGGAGAGCCCTCTGTGTGTCTGGTGACTGGCTGTGTGTGTGTGGCAGCAGGAGAGGCCTCTGTGTGTCTGGGGACTGGCTGTGTGTGTGGCAGCAGGAGAGGCCTCTGTGTGTCTGACGACAGGCTGTGTGTGTGTAGCAGCAGGAGAGCCCTCTGAGTGTCTGGGGACCGGCTGTGTGTGTGGCAGCAGGAGAGGCCTCTGTGTGTCTGGTGACCGGCTGTGTGTGTGGCAGCAGGAGAGGCCTCTGTGTGTCTGGTGACCGGCTGTGTGTGTGGCAGCAAGAGAGGCCTCTGTGTGTCTGGTGACAGGCTGTGTGTGAGTAGCAGCAGGAGAGCCCTCTGTGTGTCTGGGGACCGGCTGTGTGTGTGGCAGCAGGAGAGGCCTCTGTGTGTGTGGTGACAGGCTGTGTGTGTGTAGCAGCAGGAGAGGCCTCTGTGTGTCTGGTGACCGGCTGTGTGTGTGGTAGCAGGAGAGCCCTCTGTGTGTCTGGTGACCGGCTGTGTGTGTGGTAGCAGGAGAGCCATCTGTGTGTCTGGTGAGCGGCTGTGTGTGTGGCAGCAGGAGAGCCCTCTGTGTGTCTGGGGCCCGGCTGTGTCTGTGGCAGCAGGAGAGCCCTCTGTGCATCTGGTGACCGGCTGTGTGTGAGGCAGCAGGAGAGTCCTCTGTGTGTCTGGTGACCGGCTGTGTGTTTGGCAGCAGGAGAGCCCTCTGTGTGTCTGGGGACCGGCTGTGTGTGTGGCAGCAGGAGAGCCCTCTGTGTGTCTGGTGACGGGCTGTGTGTGAGGCAGCAGGAGAGCTCTCTGTGTGTCTGGTGACCTGCTGTGTCTGTGGCAGCAGGAGAATCCTCTGTGTGTCTGGTGACCGGCTGTGTGTGTGGCAGCAGGAGAGCCCTCTGTGTGTCTGGTGACCGGCTGTGTGTGTGGCAGCAGGAGAGCCCTCTGTGTGTCTGGAGACCGGCTGTGTCTGTGGCAGCAGTAGATCCCTCTGTGTGTCTGGTGACCGGCTGTGTGTGTGGCAGCAGGAGAGCCCTCTGTGTGTCTGGTGACTGGCTGTGTGTGTGTGGCAGCAGGAGAGGCCTCTGTGTGTCTGGGGTCTGGCTGTGTGTGTGGCAGCAGGAGAGTCCACTGTGGAGAGGCCTCTGTGTGTCTAGTGACCGGCTGTGTGTGGGCAGCAGCAAAGTCCTTTGTGTGTCTGGTGACCGGCTGTGTGTGTGGCAGCAGGAGAGCCCTCTGTGTGTCTGGGGACCGGCTGTGTGTGTGGCAGCAGGAGAGCACTCTGTGTGTCTGGTGACCGGCTGTGTGTGAGGCAGCAGGAGAGCTCTCTGTGTGTCTGGTGACCGGCTGTGTCTGTGGCAGCAGGAGAACCCTCTGTGTGTCTGGTGACCGGCTGTGTGTGAGGCAGCAGGAGAGTCCTCTGTGTGTCTGGTGACCGGCTGTGTGTGTGGCAGCAGGAGAGCCCTCTGTGTGTCTGGGGACCAGCTGTGTGTGTGGCAGCAGGAGAGCCCTCTGTGTGTCTGGTGACCGGCTGTGTGTGAGGCAGCAGGAGAGCTCTCTGTGTGTCTGGTGACCTGCTGTGTCTGTGGCAGCAGGAGAATCCTCTGTGTGTCTGGTGACCGGCTGTGTGTGTGGCAGCAGGAGAGCCCTCTGTGTGTCCGGTGACCAGCTGTGTGTGTGGCAGCAGGAGAGCCCTCTGTGTGTCATGAGACAGGCTGTGTCTGTGGCAGCAGTAGATCCCTCTGTGTGTCTGGTGACCGGCTGTGTGTGTGGCAGCAGGAGAGCCCTCTGTGTGTCTGGTGACTGGCTGTGTGTGTGTGGCAGCAGGAGAGGCCTCTGTGTGTCTGGGGACCGGCTGTGTGTGTGGCAGCAGGAGAGGCCTCTGTGTGTCTGGTGACAGGCTGTGTGTGTGTAGCAGCAGGAGAGCCCTCTGTGTGTCTGGGGACCGGCTGTGTGTGTGGCAGCAGGAGAGGCCTCTGTGTGTCTGGTGACCGGCTGTGTGTGTGGCAGCAGGAGAGGCCTCTGTGTGTCTGGTGACCGGCTGTGTGTGTGGCAGCAAGAGAGGCCTCTGTGTGTCTGGTGACAGGCTGTGTGAGAGTAGCAGCAGGAGAGCCCTCTGTGTGTCTGGGGACCGGCTGTGTGTGTGGCAGCAGGAGAGGCCTCTGTGTGTCTGGTGACAGGTTGTGTGTGTTTAGCAGCAGTAGAGGCCTCTGTGTGTCTGGTGACCGGCTGTGTGTGTGGTAGCAGGAGAGCCCTCTGTGTGTCTGGTGACCGGCTGTGTGTGTGGTAGCAGGAGAGCCATCTGTGTGTCTGGTGAGCGGCTGTGTGTGTGGCAGCAGGAGAGCCCTCTGTGTGTCTGGGGCCCGGCTGTGTCTGTGGCAGCAGGAGAGCCCTCTGTGTGTCTGGTGACTGGCTGTGTGTGTGGCAGCAGGAGAGGCCTCTGTGTGCCTGGTGACTGGCTGTGTGTGGGGCAGCAGGAGAGCCCTCTGTGTGTCTGGTGGCCGGCTGTGTGTGAGGCAGCAGGAGAGCCTTCTGTGTGTCTGGTGACTGGCTGTGTGTGTGGCAGCAGGAGAGCCATCTGTGTGTCTGGTGACCGGCTGTGTGTGTGGCAGCAGGAGAGCCCTCTGTGTGTCTGGTGACCGGCTGTGTGTGTGTGGCAGCAGGAGAGACCTCTGTGTGTCTGGTGAAAGGCTGTGTGTGTGGCAGCAGGAGAGGCCTCTGTGTGTCTGAGGACAGGCTGTGTGTGTGGCAGCAGGAGAGCCCTCTGTGTGTCTGGTGACCGGCTGTGTGTGTGGCAGCAGGAGAGCCATCTGTGTGTCTGGTGACAATCTGTGTGTGTGGCATTAGGAGAACCCTCTGTGTGTCTGGTGACCGGCTGTGTGTGTGGCAGCAGGAGAGCCCTCTGTCTGTCTGGGTTCCGGCTGTGTGTGTGGCAGTAGGAGATCCCTCTGTGTGTCTGGTGACCGGCTGTGTGTGTGGCAGCAGGAGAGCCCTCTGTCTGTCTGGGTTCCGGCTGCGTGTGTGGCAGCAAGAGAGCCCTCTGTGTGTCTGGTGACCGGCAGATTCTTTGGCAGCAGGACAGCCCTCTGTGTGTCTGGTGACCGGCTGTGTGTGTGGCAGCAGGAGAGTCCTCTGTGTGTCTGGGGACTGGCTGTGTGTGAAGCAGCAGGAGAGCCCTCTGTGTGTCTGGTGACCGGCTGTGTGGGTGTAGCAGCAGGAGAGCTCTCTGTGTGTCTGGTGACTGGCTGTTTCTTTGGCAGCAGGACAGCCCTCTATGTGTCTGGTGACTGGCTGTGTGTGTGGCGGCAGGAGAGGCCTCTGTGTCTGGTGACTGGCTGTGTGTGTGGCAGCAGGAGAGTCCTCTGTGTGTCTAGGGACTGGCTGTGTGTGAGGCAGCAGTAGAGCTCTCTGTGTGTCTGGTGACCGGCTGTGTGTGAAGCAGCAGGAGAGCTCTCTGTGTGTCTGGTGACCGGCTGTTTCTTTGGCAGCAGGACAGCCCTCTGTGTGTTTGGGGACAGGCTGTGTGTGTGGCAGCAGGAGAGGCCTCAGTGTGTTTGGTGACCTCTGTGTCTGTGGCAGCAGGAGAGTCCTCTGTGTGTCTGGTGACCGGCTGTGTGTGTGGTAGCAGGAGAGCCCTCTTTGTGTCTGGGGACTGGCTGTGTGCGAGGCAGCAGAAGAACTCTCTGTGTGTCTGGTGACCGACTGTGTGTGTGGCAGCAGGAGAGACCTCTCTGTGTCTGGTGACCGGCTGTGACTGCGGCAGCAGAAGAGCCCTCTGTGTGTCTGGTGTCCGGCTGTGACTGTGGCAGCAGAAGAGCCCTCTGTGTGTCTGGTGACCGGCTGTGTGTGTGGCATCAGGAGATCCCTCTGTGTGTCTGGTGACTGGCTGTGTGTGTGGCAGCAGAAGAGCCCTCTGTGTGTCTGGGGACCGGCTGTGTGTGTGGCAGAAGAAGAGCACTCTGTGTGTCTGGTGACCGGCTGTGTGTGTGGCAGCAGGAGAGCCCTCTGTCTGTCTGGGTTCCGGCTGTGTGTCTGGCAGCAAGAGATCCCTCTCTGTGTCTGGTGACCGGCTGTGTGTGTGGTAGCAGAAGAGGCCTCTGTGTGTCTGGTGACCGGCTGTGTGTGGGCAGCAGGAGAGTCCTTTGTGTGTCTGGTGACTGGCTGTGTGTGTGGCAGCAGGAGAGCCCTCTGTGTGTCTGGGGTCTGGCTTTGTGTGTGGCAGCAGGAGAGTCCACTGTGGAGAGCCCTCTGTGTGTCTGGGAACCGGCTGTGTGTGTGGCAGCAGGAGAGCACTCTGTGTGTCTGGTGACCGGCTGTGTGTGAGGCAGCAGGAGAGCTCTCTGTGTGTCTGGTGACCGGCTGTGTCTGTGGCAGCAGGAGAACCCTCTGTGTGTCTGGTGACCGGCTGTGTGTGAGGCAGCAGGAGAGTCCTCTGTGTGTCTGGTGACCGGCTGTGTGTGTGGCAGCAGGAGAGCCCTCTGTGTGTCTGGGGACTGGCTGTGTGTGTGGCAGCAGGAGAGCCCTCTGTGTGTCTTGTGACCGGCTGTGTGTGAGGCAGCAGGAGAGCTCTCTGTGTGTCTGGTGACCTGCTGTGTCTGTGGCAGCAGGAGAATCCTCTGTGTGTCTGGTGACCAGCTGTGTGTGTGGCAGCAGGAGAGCCCTCTGTGTGTCCGGTGACCGGCTGTGTGTGTGGCAGCAGGAGAGCCCTCTGTGTGTCTTGAGACCGGCTGTGTCTGTGGCAACAGTAGATCCCTCTGTGTGTCTGGTGACCGGCTGTGTGTGTGGCAGCAGGAGAGCCCTCTGTGTGTCTGGTGACTGGCTGTGTGTGTGTGGCAGCAGGAGAGGCCTCTGTGTGTCTGGGGACCGGCTGTGTGTGTGGCAGCAGGAGAGGCCTCTGTGTGTCTGGTGACAGGCTGTGTGTGTGTAGCAGCAGGAGAGCCCTCTGTGTGTCTGGGGACCGGCTGTGTGTGTGGCAGCAGGAGAGGCCTCTGTGTGTCTGGTGACCGGCTGTGTGTGAGGCAGCAGGAGAGCCTTCTGTGTGTCTGGTGACTGGCTGTGTGTGTGGCAGCAGGAGAGCCATCTGTGTGTCTGGTGACCGGCTGTGTGTGTGGCAGCAGGAGAGCCCTCTGTGTGTCTGGTGACCGGCTGTGTGTGTGTGGCAGCAGGAGAGACCTCTGTGTGTCTGGTGAAAGGCTGTGTGTGTGGCAGCAGGAGAGGCCTCTGTGTGTCTGAGGACAGGCTGTGTGTGTGGCAGCAGGAGAGCCCTCTGTGTGTCTGGTGACCGGCTGTGTGTGTGGCAGCAGGAGAGCCCTCTGTGTGTCTGGTGACCGGCTGTGTGTGTGTGGCAGCAGGAGAGACCTCTGTGTGTCTGGTGAAAGGCTGTGTGTGTGGCAGCAGGAGAGGCCTCTGTGTGTCTGAGGACAGGCTGTGTGTGTGGCAGCAGGAGAGCCCTCTGTGTGTCTGGTGACCGGCTGTGTGTGTGGCAGCAGGAGAGCCATCTGTGTGTCTGGTGACAATCTGTGTGTGTGGCATTAGGAGAACCCTCTGTGTGTCTGGTGACCGGCTGTGTGTGTGGCAGCAGGAGAGCCCTCTGTCTGTCTGGGTTCCGGCTGTGTGTGTGGCAGTAGGAGATCCCTCTGTGTGTCTGGTGACCGGCTGTGTGTGTGGCAGCAGGAGAGCCCTCTGTCTGTCTGGGTTCCGGCTGCGTGTGTGGCAGCAAGAGAGCCCTCTGTGTGTCTGGTGACCGGCAGATTCTTTGGCAGCAGGACAGCCCTCTGTGTGTCTGGTGACCGGCTGTGTGTGTGGCAGCAGGAGAGTCCTCTGTGTGTCTGGGGACTGGCTGTGTGTGAAGCAGCAGGAGAGCCCTCTGTGTGTCTGGTGACCGGCTGTGTGGGTGTAGCAGCAGGAGAGCTCTCTGTGTGTCTGGTGACTGGCTGTTTCTTTGGCAGCAGGACAGCCCTCTATGTGTCTGGTGACTGGCTGTGTGTGTGGCGGCAGGAGAGGCCTCTGTGTCTGGTGACTGGCTGTGTGTGTGGCAGCAGGAGAGTCCTCTGTGTGTCTAGGGACTGGCTGTGTGTGAGGCAGCAGGAGAGCTCTCTGTGTGTCTGGTGACCGGCTGTGTGTGAAGCAGCAGGAGAGCTCTCTGTGTGTCTGTTGACCGGCTGTTTCTTTGGCAGCAGGACAGCCCTCTGTGTGTTTGGGGACAGGCTGTGTGTGTGGCAGCAGGAGAGGCCTCAGTGTGTTTGGTGACCTCTGTGTCTGTGGCAGCAGGAGAGTCCTCTGTGTGTCTGGTGACCGGCTGTGTGTGTGGTAGCAGGAGAGCCCTCTTTGTGTCTGGGTACTGGCTGTGTGCGAGGCAGCAGAAGAACTCTCTGTGTGTCTGGTGACCGACTGTGTGTGTGGCAGCAGGAGAGACCTCTGTGTGTCTGGTGACCAGCTGTGACTGCGGCAGCAGAAGAGCCCTCTGTGTGTCTGGTGTCCGGCTGTGACTGTGGCAGCAGAAGAGCCCTCTGTGTGTCTGGTGACCGGCTGTGTGTGTGGCATCAGGAGATCCCTCTGTGTGTCTGGTGACTGGCTGTGTGTGTGGCAGCAGAAGAGCCCTCTGTGTGTCTGGGGACCGGCTGTGTGTGTGGCAGAAGAAGAGCACTCTGTGTGTCTGGTGACCGGCTGTGTGTGTGGCAGCAGGAGAGCCCTCTGTCTGTCTGGGTTCCGGCTGTGTGTGTGGCAGCAGGAGAGCCCTCTGTCTGTCTGGGTTCCGGCTGTGTGTGTGGCAGCAAGAGATCCCTCTCTGTGTCTGGTGACCGGCTGTGTGTGTGGTAGCAGAAGAGGCCTCTGTGTGTCTGGTGACCGGCTGTGTGTGGGCAGCAGGAGAGTCCTTTGTGTGTCTGGTGACTGGCTGTGTGTGTGGCAGCAGGAGAGCCCTCTGTGTGTCTGGGGTCTGGCTTTGTGTGTGGCAGCAGGAGAGTCCACTGTGGAGAGCCCTCTGTGTGTCTGGGAACCGGCTGTGTGTGTGGCAGCAGGAGAGCACTCTGTGTGTCTGGTGACCGGCTGTGTGTGAGGCAGCAGGAGAGCTCTCTGTGTGTCTGGTGACCAGCTGTGTCTGTGGCAGCAGGAGAACCCTCTGTGTGTCTGGTGACCGGCTGTGTGTGAGGCAGCAGGAGAGTCCTCTGTGTGTCTGGTGACCGGCTGTGTGTGTGGCAGCAGGAGAGCCCTCTGTGTGTCTGGGGACTGGCTGTGTGTGTGGCAGCAGGAGAGCCCTCTGTGTGTCTTGTGACCGGCTGTGTGTGAGGCAGCAGGAGAGCTCTCTGTGTGTCTGGTGACCTGCTGTGTCTGTGGCAGCAGGAGAATCCTCTGTGTGTCTGGTGACCAGCTGTGTGTGTGGCAGCAGGAGAGCCCTCTGTGTGTCCGGTGACCGGCTGTGTGTGTGGCAGCAGGAGAGCCCTCTGTGTGTCTTGAGACCGGCTGTGTCTGTGGCAACAGTAGATCCCTCTGTGTGTCTGGTGACCGGCTGTGTGTGTGGCAGCAGGAGAGCCCTCTGTGTGTCTGGTGACTGGCTGTGTGTGTGTGGCAGCAGGAGAGGCCTCTGTGTGTCTGGGGACCGGCTGTGTGTGTGGCAGCAGGAGAGGCCTCTGTGTGTCTGGTGACAGGCTGTGTGTGTGTAGCAGCAGGAGAGCCCTCTGTGTGTCTGGGGACCGGCTGTGTGTGTGGCAGCAGGAGAGGCCTCTGTGTGTCTGGTGACCGGCTGTGTGTGTGGCAGCAGGAGAGGCCTCTGTGTGTCTGGGGACTGGCTGTGTGCGAGGCAGCAGAAGAACTCTCTGTGTGTCTGGTGACCGACTGTGTGTGTGGCAGCAGGAGAGACCTCTGTGTGTCTGGTGACCGGCTGTGACTGCGGCAGCAGAAGAGCCCTCTGTGTGTCTGGTGTCCGGCTGTGACTGTGGCAGCAGAAGAGCCCTCTGTGTGTCTGGTGACCGGCTGTGTGTGTGGCAGCAGGAGATCCCTCTGTGTGTCTGGTGACTGGCTGTGTGTGTGGCAGCAGAAGAGCCCTCTGTGTGTCTGGGGACCGGCTGTGTGTGGCAGAAGAAGAGCACTCTGTGTGTCTGGTGACCGGCTGTGTGTGTGGCAGCAGGAGAGCCCTCTGTCTGTCTGGGTTCCGGCTGTGTGTGTGGCAGCAAGAGATCCCTCTCTGTGTCTGGTGACCGGCTGTGTGTGTGGTAGCAGAAGAGGCCTCTGTGTGTCTGGTGACCGGCTGTGTGTGGGCAGCAGGAGAGTCCTTTGTGTGTCTGGTGACTGGCTGTGTGTGTGGCAGCAGGAGAGCCCTCTGTGTGTCTGGGGTCTGGCTTTGTGTGTGGCAGCAGGAGAGTCCACTGTGGAGAGCCCTCTGTGTGTCTGGGAACCGGCTGTGTGTGTGGCAGCAGGAGAGCACTCTGTGTGTCTGGTGACCGGCTGTGTGTGAGGCAGCAGGAGAGCTCTCTGTGTGTCTGGTGACCGGCTGTGTCTGTGGCAGCAGGAGAACCCTCTGTGTGTCTGGTGACCGGCTGTGTGTGAGGCAGCAGGAGAGTCCTCTGTGTGTCTGGTGACCGGCTGTGTGTGTGGCAGCAGGAGAGCCCTCTGTGTGTCTGGGGACTGGCTGTGTGTGTGGCAGCAGCAGAGCCCTCTGTGTGTCTTGTGACCGGCTGTGTGTGAGGCAGCAGGAGAGCTCTCTGTGTGTCTGGTGACCTGCTGTGTCTGTGGCAGCAGGAGAATCCTCTGTGTGTCTGGTGACCAGCTGTGTGTGTGGCAGCAGGAGAGCCCTCTGTGTGTCCGGTGACCGGTTGTGTTTGTGGCAGCAGGAGAGCCCTCTGTGTGTCTTGAGACCGGCTGTGTCTGTGGCAACAGTAGATCCCTCTGTGTGTCTGGTGACCGGCTGTGTGTGTGGCAGCAGGAGAGCCCTCTGTGTGTCTGGTGACTGGCTGTGTGTGTGTGGCAGCAGGAGAGGCCTCTGTGTGTCTGGGGACCGGCTGTGTGTGTGGCAGCAGGAGAGGCCTCTGTGTGTCTGATGACAGGCTGTGTGTGTAGCAGCAGGAGAGCCCTCTGTGTGTCTGGGGACCGGCTGTGTGTGTGGCAGCAGGAGAGGCCTCTGTGTGTCTGGTGACTGGCTGTGTGTGTGGCAGCAGGAGAGGCCTCTGTGTGTCTGGTGACCGGCTGTGTGTGTGGCAGCAAGAGAGGCCTCTGTGTGTCTGGTGACAGGCTGTGTGTGAGTAGCAGCAGGAGAGCCCTCTGTGTGTCTGGGGACCGGCTGTGTGTGTGGCAGCAGTAGAGGCCTCTGTGTGTCTGGTGACAGGCTGTGTGTGTGTAGCAGCAGGAGAGGCCTCTTTGTGTCTGGTGACCGGCTGTGTGTGTGGTAGCAGGAGAGCCCTCTGTGGGTCTGGTGGCCGGCTGTGTGTGTGGTAGCAGGAGAGCCATCTGTGTGTCTGGTGAGCGGCTGTGTGTGTGGCAGCAGGAGAGCCCTCTGTGTGTCTGGGGCCCGGCTGTGTCTGTGGCAGCAGGAGAATCCTCTGTGTGTCTGGTGACCGGCTGTGTTTGGCAGCAGGAGAGCCCTCTGTGCGTCTGGTGACCGGCTGTGTGTGAGGCAGCAGGAGAGTCCTCTGTGTGTCTGGTGACCGGCTGTGTGTTTGGCAGCAGGAGAGCCCTCTGTGTGTCTGGGGACCGGCTGTGTGTGTGGCAGCAGGAGAGCCCTCTGTGTGTCTGGTGACCGGCTGTGTGTGAGGCAGCAGGAGAGCTCTCTGTGTGTCTGGTGACCTGCTGTGTCTGTGGCAGCAGGAGAATCCTCTGTGTGTCTGGTGACCGGCTGTGTGTGTGGCAGCAGGAGAGCCCTCTGTGAGTCAGGTGACCGGCTGTGTGTGTGGCAGCAGGAGAGCCCTCTGTGTGTCTGGGGACCGGCTGTGTCTGTGGCAGCAGTAGATCCCTCTGTGTGTCTGGTGACCGGCTGTGTGTGTGGCAGCAGGAGAGCCCTCTGTGTGTCTGGTGACTGGCTGTGTGTGTGTGGCAGCAGGAGAGGCCTCTGTGTGTCTTGGGACCGGCTGTGTGTGTGGCAGCAGGAGAGGCCTCTGTGTGTCTGGTGACCGGCTGTGTGTGTGGCAGCAGGAGAGCCCTCTGTGTGTCTGGTGACAGGCTGTGAGTATGTGGCAGCAGGAGAGCCCTCTGTGTGTCTGGTGACTGGCTATGTGTGTGGTAGCAGGAGAGGCCTCTGTGTGTCTGGTGACCGGCTGTGTGTGTGGCAGCAGGAGAGCCTTCTTTGTGTCTGGTGACTGGCTGTGTGTGGCAGCAGGAAACGCCTTTGTGTGTCTGAGGACTGGCTGTGTGTGTGACAGCAGGAGAGCCCTCTGTGTGTCTGAGGACTGGCTGTGTGTGTGGCAGCAGGAGAGCCCTCTGTGTGTCTGGTGACCGGCTGTGTGTGTGGCAGCAGGAGAGCCCTCTGTGTGTCTGGGGACCGGCTGTGTGTGTGGCAGTAGAAGAGCACTCTGTGTGTCTGGTGACCGGTGTGTGTGGCAGCAGGAGAGCCCTCTGTCTGTCTGGGTTCCGGCTGTGTGTGTGGCAGCAAGAGATCCCTCTCTGTGTCTGGTGACCGGCTGTGTGTGTGGTAGCAGAAGAGGCCTCTGTGTGTCTGGTGACCGGCTGTGTCTGGGCAGCAGGAGAGTCCTTTGTGTGTCTGGTGACTGGCTGTGTGTGTGGCAGCAGGAGAGCCCTCTGTGTGTCTGGGGTCTGGCTGTGTGTGTGGCAGCAGGAGAGTCCACTGTGGAGAGGCCACTGTGTGTCTGGTGACCGGCTGTGTGTGGGCAGCAGGAGAGTCCTTTGTGTGTCTGGTGACTGGCTGTGTGTGTGGCAGCAGGAGAGCCCTCTGTGTGTCTGGGGACCGGCTGTGTGTGTGGCAGCAGGAGAGCACTCTGTGTGTCTGGTGACTGGCTGTGTGTGAGGCAGCAGGAGAGCTCCCTGTGTGTCTGGTGACCGGCTGTGTCTGTGGCAGCAGGAGAACCCTCTGTGTGTCTGGTGACCGGTTGTGTGTGAGGCAGCAGGAGAGTCCTCTGTGTGTCTGGTGACCGGCTGTGTGTGTGGCAGCAGGAGAGCCCTCTGTGTGTCTGGGGACCGGCTGTGTGTGTGGCAGCAGGAGAGCCCTCTGTGTGTCTTGTGACTGGCTGTGTGTGAGGCAGCAGGAGAGCTCTCTGTGTGTCTGCTGACCTGCTGTGTCTGTGGCAGCAGGAGAATCCTCTGTGTGTCTGGTGACCGGCTGTGTGTGTGGCAGCAGGAGAGCCCTCTGTGTGTCCGGTGACCGGCTGTGTGTGTGACAGCAGGAGAGCCCTCTGTGTGTCTTGAGACAGGCTGTGTCTGTGGCAGCAGTAGATCCCTCTGTGTGTCTGGTGACCGGCTGTGTGTGTGGCAGCAGGAGAGCCCTCTGTGTGTCTGGTGACTGGCTGTGTGTGTGGCAGCAGGAGAGGCCTCTGTGTGTCTGGTGACAGGCTGTGTGTGTGTAGCAGCAGGAGAGCCCTCTGTGTGTCTGGGGACCGGCTGTGTGTGTGGCAGCAGGAGAGGCCTCTGTGTGTCTGGTGACCGGCTGTGTGTGTGGCAGCAGGAGAGGCCTCTGTGTGTCTGGTGACCGGCTGTGTGTGGCAGCAAGAGAGGCCTCTGTGTGTCTGGTGACAGGCTGTGTGTGAGTAGCAGCAGGAGAGCCCTCTGTGTGTCTGGGGACCGGCTGTGTGTGTGGCAGCAGGAGAGGCCTCTGTGTGCCTGGTGACTGGCTGTGTGTGGGGCAGCAGGAGAGCCCTCTGTGTGTCTGGTGACCGGCTGTGTGTGAGGCAGCAGGAGAGCCTTCTGTGTGTCTGGTGACTGGCTGTGTGTGTGGCAGCAGGAGAGCCATCTGTGTGTCTGGTGACCGGCTGTGTGTGTGGCAGCAGGAGAGCCCTCTGTGTGTCTGGTGACCGGCTGTGTGTGTGTGGCAGCAGGAGAGACCTCTGTGTGTCTGGTGAAAGGCTGTGTGTGTGGCAGCAGGAGAGGCCTCTGTGTGTCTGATGACAGGCTGTGTGTGTGGCAGCAGGAGAGCCCTCTGTGTGTCTGGTGACCGGCTGTGTGTGTGGCAGCAGGAGAGCCATCTGTGTGTCTGGTGACAGTCTGTGTGTGTGGCATTAGGAGAACCCTCTGTGTGTCTGGTGACCGGCTGTGTGTGTGGCAGCAGGAGAGCCCTCTGTCTGTCTGGGTTCCGGCTGTGTGTGTGGCAGTAGGAGATCCCTCTGTGTGTCTGGTGACCGGCTGTGTGTGTGGCAGCAGGAGAGCCCTCTGTCTGTCTGGGTTCCGGCTGCGTGTGTGGCAGCAAGAGAGCCCTCTGTGTGTCTGGTGACCGGCTGTTTCTTTGGCAGCAGGACAGCCCTCTGTGTGTCTGGTGACCGGCTGTGTGTGTGGCAGCAGGAGAGTCCTCTGTGTGTCTGGGGACTGGCTGTGTGTGAAGCAGCAGGAGAGCCCTCTGTGTGTCTGGTGACCGGCTGTGTGGGTGTAGCAGCAGGAGAGCTCTCTGTGTGTCTGGTGACTGGCTGTTTCTTTGGCAGCAGGACAGCCCTCTATGTGTCTGGTGACTGGCTGTGTGTGTGGCAGCAGGAGAGGCCTCTGTGTCTGGTGACTGGCTGTGTGTGTGGCAGCAGGAGAGTCCTCTGTGTGTCTAGGGACTGGCTGTGTGTGAGGCAGCAGGAGAGCTCTCTGTGTGTCTGGTGACCGGCTGTGTGTGAAGCAGCAGGAGAGCTCTCTGTGTGTCTGGTGACCGGCTGTTTCTTTGGCAGCAGGACAGCCCTCTGTGTGTCTGGGGACAGGCTGTGTGTGTGGCAGCAGGAGAGGCCTCAGTCTGTTTGGTGACCGCTGTGTCTGTGGTAGCAGGAGAGTCCTCTGTGTGTCTGGTGACCGGCTGTGTGTGTTGCAGCAGGAGAGCCCTCTTTGTGTCTGGGGACTGGCTGTGTGCGAGGCAGCAGAAGAACTCTTTGTGTGTCTGGTGACCGACTGTGTGTGTGGCAGCAGGAGAGACCTCTGTGTGTCTGGTGACCGGCTGTGACTGCGGCAGCAGAAGAGCCCTCTGTGTGTCTGGTTTCCGGCTGTGACTGTGGCAGCAGAAGAGCCCTCTGTGTGTCTGGTGACCGGCTGTGTGTGTGGCAGCAGGAGAGCCCTCTGTGTGTCTGGTGACTGGCTGTGTGTGTGGCAGCAGGAGAGCCCTCTGTGTGTCTGGGGTCCGGCTGTGTGTGTGGCAGCAGGAGAGTCCTCTGTGGAGAGGCCTCTGTGTGTCTGGTGACCGGCTGTGTGTGCGGAAGCAGGAAAGCCCTCTGTGTGTCTGGTGACCAGCTGTGTCTGTGGCAGAAGGAGAGGCCTCTGTGTGTCTCAGGTCCGGCTGTGTGTGTGGCAGCAGGAGAGCCCTCTGTGTGTCCGGTGACCAGCTGTTTCTTTGGCAGCAGGACAGCCCTCTGTGTGTCTGGGGACTGGCTGTGTGTGTGACAGCAGGAGACCCCTCTGTGTGTATGGTGACCGGCAGTGTGTGGCAGCAGGAGAGCCCCCTGTGTGTCTGGGGACCGGCTGTGTCTGTGGCAGCAGGAGAGCCCTCTGTGTGTCTGGGGACCGGCTGTGTCTGTGGCAGCAGGAGAGCCCTCTGTGTGTCTGGGCAGGGGCTGTATGTGCAGCAGCAGGAGAGGCCTCTGTGTGTCTGGTGACCCGCTGTGACTGCAGCAGCAGAAGAGCCCTCTGTGTGTCTGGTGACCGGCTGTGTGTGTGGCAGCAGGAGAGACCTCTGTGTGTCTGGTGACCGGCTGTGTGTGTGGCAGCAGGAGAGCCCTCTGTGTGTCTGGGGTCCGGCTGTGTGTGTGGCAGCAGGAGAGTCCTCTGTGTATCTGGTGACCGGCTGTGTGTGCGGCAGCAGGAGAGCCCTCTGTGTGTCTGGTGACCGGCTGTGTGTGTGGCAGCAGGAGAGCCCTCTGTGTGTCTGGTGACCGGCTGTGTGTGCGGCAGCAGGAGAGGCCTCTGTGTGTCTGGTGACTGGCTGTATGTGTGGCAGCAGGAGAGGCCTCTGTGTGTCTGGTGACCGGCTGTGTGTGTGGAAGCAGGAAAGTCCTCTGTGTGTCTGGAGACCGGCTGTGTGTGTGGCAGCAGGAGAGGCCTCTGTGTGTCTGGGGTCCGGCTCTGTGTGTGGCAGCAGGAGAGCCCTCTGTGTGTCTGGTGACCGGCTGTGTGTGTGGCAGCAGGAGAGGCCTCTGTGTGTCTGGTGAGCAGCTGTGTGTGTAGCAGCAGGAGAGCCCTCTGTGTGTCTGGTGATCGCTGTGTGTGTGAAAGCAGGAGAGCCCTCTTTGTGTCTGGTGACCGGCTGTGTGTGTGACAGCAGGAGAGCCCTCTGTGTGTCTGGTGACCGACTGTGTGTGTGGCAGCAGGAGAGCCCTCTGTGTGTCTGGTGATCGCTGTGTGTGTGACAGCAGGAGAGCCCTCTGTGTGTCTGGTGACAGCCTGTTTGTGTGGCAGCAGGAGAGCCCTCTGTGTGTCTGGGGACCGGCTGTGTGTGTGGCAGCAGGAGAGGCCTCTGTGTGTCTGGTGACCGGCTGTGTGTGCGGCAGCAGGAGAGGGCTCTGTGTGTTTGGGGACCGGCTGTTTGTGTGGCAGCAGGAGAGGCCTCTGTGTGTATGGTGATCGGCTGTGTGTGTGGCAGCAGGAGAGCCCTCTCTGTGTCTGGGGACCGGCTGTGTGTGTGGCAACAGGAGAGGCCTCTGTGTGTCTGGTGACCGCCTGTGTGTGTAGCAGCAGGAGAGCCCTCTGTGTGTCTGGTGACCGGCTGTGTGTGTGGCAGCAGGAGAGCCTTCTGTGTGTATTGACCGGCTGTGTGTGTGGCAGCAGGAGAGCCCTCTGTGTGTCTGGTGACCGGCTGTGTGCAGCAGCAGGACAGCCCTCTGTGTGTCTGATGACCGGCTGTGTGTGAGGCAGCAGGTGAGCCCTCTGTGTGTCTGGTGACCGGCTGTGTGTGTGGAAGCAGGAGAGTCCTCTGTGTGTCTGGTGACCGACTGTGTGTGTGCCAGCAGGAGAGCCCTCTGTGTGTCTGCAGACCGGCTGTGTGTGGCAGCAGGAGAGCCCTCTGTGTGTCTGGGTACCGGCTGCGTGTGTGGCAGCAAGAGAGCCCTCTGTGTGTCTGGTGACCGGCTGTTTCTATGGCAGCAGGACAGCCCTCTGTGTGTCTGGTGACCGGCTGTGTGTGTGGCAGCAGGAGAGCCCTCTGTGTGTCTGGGGACTGGCTGTGTGTGTGGCAACAGGAGAGGCCTCTGTGTGTCTGGTGACCGCCTGTGTGTGCGGCAGCAGGAGAGCCTTCTGTGTGTCTGGTGACCGGCTGTGTGTGTGGCAGCAGGAGAGCCTTCTGTGTGTCTGGTGACCGGCTGTGTGTGTGGCAGCAGGAGAGCCCTCTGTGTGTCTGGTGACCGGCTGTGTGCGGCAGCAGGAAAGCCCTCTGTGTGTCTGATGACCGGCTGTGTGTGAGGCAGCAGGAGAGCCCTCTGTGTGTCTGGTGATCGCTGTGTGTGTGAAAGCAGGAGAGCCCTCTTTGTGTCTGGTGACCGGCTGTGTGTGTGACAGCAGGAGAGCCTTCTGTGTGTCTGGTGACCGACTGTGTGTGTGGCAGCAGGAGAGCCCTCTGTGTGTCTGGTGATCGCTGTGTGTGTGACAGCAGGAGAGCCCTCTGTGTGTCTGGTGACAGCCTGTTTGTGTGGCAGCAGGAGAGCCCTCTGTGTGTCTGGGGACCGGCTGTGTGTGTGGCAGCAGGAGAGGCCTCTGTGTGTCTGGTGACCGGCTGTGTGTGCGGCAGCAGGAGAGGGCTCTGTGTGTTTGGGGACCGGCTGTTTGTGTGGCAGCAGGAGAGGCCTCTGTGTGTATGGTGATCGGCTGTGTGTGTGGCAGCAGGAGAGCCCTCTGTGTGTCTGGGGACCGGCTGTGTGTGTGGCAACAGGAGAGGCCTCTGTGTGTCTGGTGACCGCCTGTGTGTGTAGCAGCAGGAGAGCCCTCTGTGTGTCTGGTGACCGGCTGTGTGTGTGGCAGCAGGAGAGCCTTCTGTGTGTATTGACCGGCTGTGTCTGTGGCAGCAGGAGAGCCCTCTGTGTGTCTGGTGACCGGCTGTGTGCGGCAGCAGGAGAGCCCTCTGTGTGTCTGATGACTGGCTGTGTGTGAGGCAGCAGGAGAGCCCTCTGTGTGTCTGGTGACCGGCTGTGTGTGTGGAAGCAGGAGAGTCCTCTGTGTGTCTGGTGACCGACTGTGTGTGTGCCAGCAGGAGAGCCCTCTGTGTGTCTGCAGACCGGCTGTGTGTGGCAGCAGGAGAGCCCTCTGTGTGTCTGGGTTCCGGCTGCGTGTGTGGCAGCAAGAGAGCCCTCTGTGTGTCTGGTGACCGGCTGTTTCTATGGCAGCAGGACAGCCCTCTGTGTGTCTGGTGACCGGCTGTGTGTGTGGCAGCAGGAGAGCCCTCTGTGTGTCTGGGGACTGGCTGTGTGTGTGGCAACAGGAGAGGCCTCTGTGTGTCTGGTGACCGCCTGTGTGTGCGGCAGCAGGAGAGCCCTCTGTGTGTCTGGTGACCGGCTCTGTGTGTGGCAGCAGGAAAGCCTTCTGTGTGTCTGGTGACCGGCTGTGTGTGTGGCAGCAGGAGAGCCCTCTGTGTGTCTGGTGACCGGCTGTGTGCGGCAGCAGGAGAGCCCTCTGTGTGTCTGATGACCGGCTGTGTGTGAGGCAGCAGTAGAGCCCTCTGTGTGTCTGGTGACCGGCTGTGTGTGTGGAAGCAGGAGAGTCCTCTGTGTGTCTGGAGACCGACTGTGTGTGTGGCAGCAGGAGAGCCCTCTGTGTGTCTGCAGACCGGCTGTGTGTGGCAGCAGGAGAGCCCTCTGTGTGTCTGGTGACCGGCTGTGTGTGTGGCAGCAGGAGAGCCCTCTGTGTGTCTGGTGACCGGCTGTGTGTGTGGCAGCAGGAGAGCCCTCTGTGTGTCTGGTGACCGGCTGTGTGTGCGGCAGCAGGAGAGACATCTGTGTGTTTGGGGACCGGCTGTTTGTGTGGCAGCAGGAGAGCCCTCTGTGTGTCTGGAGACCTGCCATGTCTGTGGCAGCAGGAGAGTGCTCTGTGTGTCTGGTGACCGGCTGTGTGTGTGGCAGCAGGAGAGGCCTCTGTGTGTCTGGTGACCGCCTCTTTGTGTGGAAGCAGGAGAGCCCTCTGTGTGTCTGGGGACCAGCTGTGTATGACAGCAGGAGAGCCCTCTGTGTGTCTGGGGACCGGCTGTGTGTGGCAGCAGGAGAGGCCTCTGTGTATCTGGTGACTGGCTGTGTGTGTGGCAGCAGGAGAGCCCTCTGTGTGTCTGGAGACCGGCTGTGTGTGTTGCAGCAGGAGAGCCCTCTGTGTGTCTGTTGACCGGCTGTGTGTGCGGCAGCAGGAGAGGCCTCTGTATGTCTGGTGACCGGCTGTGTGTGTGGTAGCAGGAGAGCCCTCTGTGTGTCTGGTGACTGGCTGTGTGTGAGGTAGCAGGAGAGGCCTCTGTTTGTCTAGTGACCGGCTGTGTGTGTGGCAGCAGGAGAGCCCTCTGTGTATCTGGTGACCGGCTGTGTGTGTGGCAGGAGGAGAGCCCTCTGTGTATCGGGTGACTGGCTGTATGTGTGGCAGCAGGAGAGCCCTCTGTGTGTCTGGTGACTGGCTGTGTGTGTGGCAGCAGAAGAGCCCTCTGTGTGTCTGGGGACCGGCTGTGTGTGTGGCAGCAGGAGAGCCCTCTGTGTGTCTGTTGACCGGCTGTGTGTGCGGCAGCAGGAGAGGCCTCTGTGTGTCTGGGGACCGGCTGTGTGTGTGGCAGCAGGAGAGCGCTCTGTGTATCTGGTGACCGTCTGTGTGTGTGGCAGCAGGAGAGCCCTCTGTGTGTCTGGGGACCGGCTGTGTGTGTGGTAGCAGGAGAGCCCTCTGTGTGTCTGTTGACCGGCTGTGTGTGCGGCAGCAGGAGAGTCCTCTGTGTGTCTGGTGACCGGCTGTGTGTGTGGCAGCAGGAGAGCCCTCTGTGTGTCTGGGGACCGGCTGTGTGTGTGGCAGCAGGAGAGGCCTCTGTGTGTCTGGTGACCGGCTGTGTGTGTGGCAGCAGGAGAGGCCTCTGTGTGTCTGGTGACCGCCTGTGTGTGAGGCAGCAGGAGAGCCCTCTGTGTCTCTGGTGACTGGCTGTGTGTGTGACAGCAGGAGAGGCCTCTGTGTGTCTGGTGACCGGCTGTGTGTGAGGTAGCAGGAGAGGCCTCTGTGTGTCTGGAGACCGGCTGTGTGTGTGGCAGCTGGAGAGCCCTCTGTGTATCTGGTGACCGGCTGTGTGTGTGGCAGCAGGAGAGGCCTCTGTGTTTCTGGTGACCGGCTGTGTGTGTGGCAGCAGGAGAGCCCTCTGTGTGTCTGGTAACTGGCTGTGTGTGTGGCAGCAGGAGAGCCATCTGTGTGTCTGGTGACCGGCTGTGTGTGTGTGGCAGCAGGAGTTCCCTCTGTGTGTCTGGTGACAGGCTGTGTGTGTGGCAGCAGGAGAGCCCTCTGTTTGTCTGGTGACTGGCTGTTTGTGTGGCAGCAGGATAGCCCTCTGTGTGACTGGTGACCGGCTGGGTGTGTGGCAGCAGGAGAGTCCTCTGTGTGTCTGGTGACTGGCTGTGTGTGTAGCAGCAGGAGAGCCATCTGTGTGTCTGGTGACTGGCTGTGTGTGTGTGGCAGCAGGAGTGCCCTCTGTGTGTCTGGTGACCGGCTGTGTGTGTGGCAGCAGGAGAGGCCTCTGTGTGTCTGGTGACCAGCTGTGTGTGTCGCAGCAGGAGAGGCCTCTGTGTGTCTGGTGACCGGCTGTGTGTCTGGCAGCAGGAGTACCCTCGGTGTATCTGGTGACCGGCTGTGTGTGTGGCAGCAGGAGAGCCCTCTGTGTGTCTGGTGACCGACTGTTTGTGTGGCAGCAGGAGAGCCCTCTGTGTGTCTGGTGATCGCTGTGTGTGTGGCAGCAGGAGAGCCCTCTGTGTGTCTGGTTATCAGCTGTGTGTGTGGCAGCAGGAGAGACCTCTGTGAGTCTGGTGACCGGCTGTGTGTGTGGCAGCAGGAGAGCCCTCTGTGTGTCTGGGGTCCGGCTGAGTGTGTGGCAGCAGGAGAGTCCTCTGTGTGTCTGTTGACCGGCTGTGTGTGTGGGGCAGCAGGAGAGACCTCTGTGTGTCTGGTGTCCGGCTGTGTGTGTGGCAACAGGAGTGGCCTCTGTGTTTTTGGGGACCGGCAGTGTGTGTGGCAGCAGGAGAGGCCTCTGTGTGTTTGGGGACCGGCTGTTCGTGTGGCAGCAGGAGACCCGTCTGTGTGTCTGGTGACCGGCTGTGTGTGTGGCAGCAGGAGAGGCCTTTGTGTGTCTGGTGACCGGCTGTGTGTGTGGCAGCAGGAGAGGCCTCTGTGTGTCTGGGGACCGGCTGTGTGTGAGGCAGCAGGAGAGGCCTCTGTGTGTCTGGTGACCGGCTGTGTGTGTGGCAGCAGGAGAGGCCTCTGTGTGTCTGGTGACTGGCTGTGTGTGTAGCAGCAGGAGAGCCCTCTGTGTGTCTGGTGATCGCTTTGTGTGTGGCAGCAGGAGAGGCCTCTGTGTGTCTGGTGACCGGCTGTTTGTGTGGCAGCAGGAGAGTCCTCTGTGTGTCTTGTGACCGGCTGTGTGTGTGGCAGCAGGAGAGCCCTCTGTGTGTCTGGGGACTGGCTGTGTGATGTAGCAGGAGAGGCCTCTGTGTGTCTGGGGACCGGCTGTGTGTATGGCAGCAGGACAGGCCTCTGTGTGTCTGGTGACCGGCTGTGACTGCGGCAGCAGGAGAGTCCTCTGTGTGTCTGGGGACGGGCTGTGTGTGCGGCAGCAGGAGAGCCCTCTGTGTGTCTGGTGACCGGCTGTGTGTGCGGCAGCAGGAGAGCCCTCTGTGTGTCTGGTGACCGGCTGTGTGTGTGGCAGCAGGAGAGCCCTCTGTGTGTCTAGGGACCAGCTGTGTGTGTGGGGCAGCAGGAGAGGCCTCTGTGTGTCTGGTGACCGGCTGTGTGTGTGTGGCAGCAGGAGTGGCCTCTGTGTGTTTGGGGACCGGCTGTGTGTGTGGCAGCAGGAGAGGCCTCTGTGTGTTTGGGGAAAGGCTGTGTGTGTGGCAGCAGGAGAGGCCACATTGTGTCTGGTGACCGGCTGTGTGTGAGGCAGCAGGAGAGGCCTCTGTGTGTCTGGTGACCGGCTGTGTGTGTGTGGCAGCAGAGCCCTCTGTGTGTCTGGGGACCGGCTGTGTGTGCGGCAGCAGGAGAGGCCTCTGTGTGTCTGGGGACCGGCTGTGTGTGTGGCAGCAGGAGAGCCCTCTGTGTATCTGGTGACCGGCTGTGTGTGTGGCAGAAGGAGAGCCCTCTGTGTGTCTGTGGACCGGCTGTGTGTGTGGCAGCAGGAGAGCCCTCTGTGTGTCTGTTGACCGGCTGTGTGTGCGGCAGCAGGAGAGTCCTCTATGTGTCTGGTGACCGGCTGTGTGTGTGGCAGCATGAGAGCCCTCTGTGTGTCTGGGGACCGGCTGTGTGTTTGGCAGCAGGAGAGGCCTCTGTGTGTCTGGTGACTGGCTGTGTGTGTGGCAGCAGGAGAGGCCTCTGTGTGTCTGGTGACCGGCTGTTTGTGAGGCAGCAGGAGAGCCCTCTGTGTATCTGGTGACCGGCTGTGTGTGTGACAGCAGGAGATGCCTCTGTGTGTCTGGTGACCGGCTGTGTGTGTGGCAGCATGAGAGCCCTCTGTGTGTCTGGGGACCGGCTGTGTGTTTGGCAGCAGGAGAGGCCTCTGTGTGTCTGGTGACTGGCTGTGTGTGTGGCAGCAGGAGAGGCCTCTGTGTGTCTGGTGACCGGCTGTTTGTGAGGCAGCAGGAGAGCCCTCTGTGTATCTGGTGACCGGCTGTGTGTGTGACAGCAGGAGATGCCTCTGTGTGTCTGGTGACTGGCTGTGTGTGAGGTAGCAGGAGAGGCCTCTGTGTGTCTGGTGACCGGCTGTGTGTGTGGCAGCTGGAGAGCCCTCTGTGTATCTGGTGACCGGCTGTGTGTGTGGCAGCAGGAGAGGCCTCTGTGTGTCTGGTGACCGGCTGTGTGTGTGGCAGCAGGAGAGCCCTCTGTGTGTCTGGTAACTGGATGTGTGTGTGGCAGCAGGAGAGCCATCTGTGTGTCTGGTGACCGGCTGTGTGTGTGGCAGCAGGAGAGGCCTCTGTGTGTCTGGTGACCGGCTGTGACTGCGGCAGCAGGAGAGGCCTCTGTGTGTCTGGTGACTGGCTGTCTGTGTAGCAGCAGGAGAGCCCTCTGTGTGTCTGGTGACCGGCTGTGTGTCTGGCAGCAGGAGAGGCCTCTGTGTGTCTGGTGACCGGCTGTGTGTGTGGCAGCAGGAGAGGCCTCTGTGTGTCTGGTGACCGGCTGTGTGTGTGGCAGCAGGAGAGGCCTCTGTGTGTCTGGGGACCGGCTGTGTGTGAGGCAGCAGGAGAGGCCTCTGTGTGTCTGGTGACCGGCTGTGTGTGTGGCAGCAGGAGAGGCCTTTGTGTGTCTGGTGACCGGCTGTGTGTGTGGCAGCAGGAGAGCCCTCTGTGTGTCTGATGACCGGCTGTGTGTGTGGCAGCAGGAGAGGCCTCTGTGTGTCTGGTGACCGGCTGTTTGTGTGGCAGCAGGAGAGCCCTCTGTGTGTCTAGGGACCAGCTGAGTGTGTGTGGCAGCAGGAGAGGCCTCTGTGTGTCTGGTGACCGGCTGTGTGTGTGTGGCAGCAGGAGTGGCCTCTGTGTGTTTGGGGACCGGCTGTGTGTTTGGCAGCAGGAGAGGCCTCTGTGTGTTTGGGGACCGGCTGTGTGTGTGGCAGCAGGAGAGGTCACTGTGTGTCTGGTGACCGGCTGTGTGTGAGGCAGCAGGAGAGGCCTCTGTGTGTCTGGTGACCGGCTGTGTGTGTGGCCGCAGGAGAGGCCTCTGTGTATCTGGTGACCGGCTGTGAGTGTGTGGCAGCAGGAGTACCCTCTGTGTATCTGGTGACCGGCTGTGTGTGTGGCAGCAGGAGATCCCTCTGTGTGTCTCTTGACCGGCTGTGTGTGTGGCAGCAGGAGAGCCCTCTGTGTGTCTGGTGACCGGCTGTGTGTGTGGCAGCAGGAGAGGCCTCTGTGTGTCTGGTGACCGGCTGTGTGTGTGGCAGCAGGAGAGGCCTCTGTGTGTCTGGTGACCGGCAGTGTGTGAGGCAGGAGGAGAGGCCTCTGTGTGTCTGGGGACGGCTGTGTGTGTGGCAGCAGGAGGGGCCTCTGTGTGTCTGGTGACCGGCTATGTGTGTAGCAGCAGGAGAGGCCTCTGTGTGTCTGGTGACCGGCTGTGTGTGTGGCAGCAGGAGTTCCCTCTGTGTATCTGGTGACCGGCTGTGTGTGTGGCAGCAGGAGAGGCCTCTGTGTGTCTGGTGACCGGCTGTGTGTGTGGCAGCAGGAGAGCCCTCTGTGTGTCTGGTAACTGGCTGTGTGTGTGGCAGCAGGAGAGCCATCTGTGTGTCTGGTGACCGGCTGTGTGTGTGGCAGCAGGAGATCCCTCTGTGTGTCTGGTGACCGGCTGTGTGTGTGGCAGCAGGAGAGCCCTCTGTGTGTCTGGTGACCGGCTGTGTGTGTGGCAGCAGGAGAGGCCTCTGTGTGTCTGGTGACCGGCTGTGTGTGTGGCAGCAGGAGAGGCCTCTGTGTGTCTGGTGACCGGCAGTGTGTGAGGCAGGAGGAGAGGCCTCTGTGTGTCTGGGGACCGGCTGTGTGTGTGGCAGCAGGAGTACCCTCTGTGTATCTGGTGACCGGCTGTGTGTGTGGCAGCAGGAGAGGCCTCTGTGTGTCTGGTGACCGGCTGTGTGTGTGGCAGCAGGAGAGCCCTCT
The DNA here is from genome assembly GCA_031769625.1 of Taudactylus pleione. NCBI lineage: Eukaryota > Metazoa > Chordata > Amphibia > Anura > Myobatrachidae > Taudactylus > Taudactylus pleione. The sequence continues at coordinate 825,744 of JAUIMM010001238.1, forward strand.
GTGTGTCTGGTAACTGGCTGTGTGTGTGGAAGCAGGAGAGCCATCTGTGTGTCTGGTGACCGGCTGTGTGTGTGTGGCAGCAGGAGAGGCCTCTGTGTGTCTGGTGACCAGCTGTGTGTGTGGCAGCAGGAGAGCCCTCTGTGTGTCTGGGGACTGGCTGTTTGTGCGGTAGCCGGAGAGCCCTCTGTGTGACTGATGACCGGCTGTGTGTGTGGCAGCAGGAGAGTTCTCTGTGTGTCTGGTGACCGGATGTGTGTGTAGCAGCAGGAGAGCCCTCTGTGTGTCTGGTGACCGGCTGTGTGTGTGGCAGCAGGAGAGGCCTCTGTGTGTCTGGTGACCGGCTGTGACTGCGGCAGCAGGAGAGCCCTCTGTGTGTCTGGTGACTGGCTGTGTGTGTAGCAGCAGGAGAGCCCTCTGTGTGTCTGGTGACCGGCAGTGTGTGTGGCAGCAGGAGACCCCTCTGTGTGTCTGGTGACCGGCAGTGTGTGTGGCAGCAGGAGAGCCCTCTGTGTGTCTGGTGAGCGGCTGTGTGTGTGGCAGCAGGAGAGGCCTCTGTGTGTCTGGTGACTGGCTATGTGTGTAGCAGCAGGAGAGCCCTCTGTGTGTCTGGTGACAGGCTGTGTGTGTGGCAGCAGGAGAGGCCTATATGTGTCTGGTGACAGGCTGTGTGTGTGGTAGCAGGAGAGGCCTCTGTGTGTCTGGTGACCGGCTGTGTGTGAGGCAGCAGGAGAGGCCTCTGTGTGTCTGGTGACCGGCTGTGTGTGTGGCCGCAGGAGAGGCCTCTGTGTATCTGGTGACCGGCTGTGAGTGTGTGGCAGCAGGAGTACCCTCTGTGTATCTGGTGACCGGCTGTGTGTGTGGCAGCAGGAGATCCCTCTGTGTGTCTCTTGACCTGCTGTGTGTGTGGCAGCAGGAGAGCCCTCTGTGTGTCTGGTGACCGGCTGTGTGTGTGGCAGCAGGAGAGGCCTCTGTGTGTCTGGTGACCGGCTGTGTGTGTGGCAGCAGGAGAGGCCTCTGTGTGTCTGGTGACCGGCAGTGTGTGAGGCAGGAGGAGAGGCCTCTGTGTGTCTGGGGACGGCTGTGTGTGTGGCAGCAGGAGGGGCCTCTGTGTGTCTGGTGACCGGCTATGTGTGTAGCAGCAGGAGAGGCCTCTGTGTGTCTGGTGACCGGCTGTGTGTGTGGCAGCAGGAGTTCCCTCTGTGTATCTGGTGACCGGCTGTGTGTGTGGCAGCAGGAGAGGCCTCTGTGTGTCTGGTGACCGGCTGTGTGTGTGGCAGCAGGAGAGCCCTCTGTGTGTCTGGTAACTGGCTGTGTGTGTGGCAGCAGGAGAGCCATCTGTGTGTCTGGTGACCGGCTGTGTGTGTGTGGCAGCAGGAGAGGCCTCTGTGTGTCTGGTGACCAGCTGTGTGTGTGGCAGCAGGAGAGCCCTCTGTGTGTCTGGGGACTGGCTGTTTGTGCGGTAGCCGGAGAGCCCTCTGTGTGACTGATGACCGGCTGTGTGTGTGGCAGCAGGAGAGTTCTCTGTGTGTCTGGTGACCGGATGTGTGTGTAGCAGCAGGAGAGCCCTCTGTGTGTCTGGTGACCGGCTGTGTGTGTGGCAGCAGGAGAGGCCTCTGTGTGTCTGGTGACCGGCTGTGACTGCGGCAGCAGGAGAGCCCTCTGTGTGTCTGGTGACTGGCTGTGTGTGTAGCAGCAGGAGAGCCCTCTGTGTGTCTGGTGACCGGCAGTGTGTGTGGCAGCAGGAGACCCCTCTGTGTGTCTGGTGACCGGCAGTGTGTGTGGCAGCAGGAGAGCCCTCTGTGTGTCTGGTGAGCGGCTGTGTGTGTGGCAGCAGGAGAGGCCTCTGTGTGTCTGGTGACTGGCTATGTGTGTAGCAGCAGGAGAGCCCTCTGTGTGTCTGGTGACAGGCTGTGTGTGTGGCAGCAGGAGAGGCCTATATGTGTCTGGTGACAGGCTGTGTGTGTGGTAGCAGGAGAGGCCTCTGTGTGTCTGGTGACCGGCTGTGTGTGTGGCAGCAGGAGAGCCCTCTGTGTGTCTGGTAACTGGCTGTGTGTGTGGAAGCAGGAGAGCCATCTGTGTGTCTGGTGACCGGCTGTGTGTGTGTGGCAGCAGGAGAGGCCTCTGTGTGTCTGGTGACCAGCTGTGTGTGTGGCAGCAGGAGAGCCCTCTGTGTGACTGATGACCGGCTGTGTGTGTGGCAGCAGGAGAGCCCTCTGTGTGTCTGGTGACCGGCAGTGTGTGAGGCAGGAGGAGAGGCCTCTGTGTGTCTGGGGACCGGCTGTGTGTGTGGCAGCAGGAGAGGCCTCTGTGTGTCTGGTGACCGGCTATGTGTGTAGCAGCAGGAGAGGCCTCTGTGTGTCTGGTTACCGGCTGTGTGTGTGGCAGCAGGAGTACCCTCTGTGTATCTGGTGACCGGCTGTGTGTGTGGCAGCAGGAGAGGCCTCTGTGTGTCTGGTGACCGGCTGTGTGTGTGGCAGCAGGAGAGCCCTCTGTGTGTCTGGTAACTGGCTGTGTGTGTGGAAGCAGGAGAGCCATCTGTGTGTCTGGTGACCGGCTGTGTGTGTGTGGCAGCAGGAGAGGCCTCTGTGTGTCTGGTGACCAGCTGTGTGTGTGGCAGCAGGAGAGCCCTCTGTGTGTCTGGGGACTGGCTGTTTGTGCGGTAGCCGGAGAGCCCTCTGTGTGACTGATGACCGGCTGTGTGTGTGGCAGCAGGAGAGTTCTCTGTGTGTCTGGTGACCGGATGTGTGTGTAGCAGCAGGAGAGCCCTCTGTGTGTCTGGTGAGCGGCTGTGTGTGTGGCAGCAGGAGAGGCCTCTGTGTGTCTGGTGACCGGCTGTGACTACGGCAGCAGGAGAGCCCTCTGTGTGTCTGGTGACTGGCTGTGTGTGTAGCAGCAGGAGAGCCCTCTGTGTGTCTGGTGACCGGCAGTGTGTGTGGCAGCAGGAGACCCCTCTGTGTGTCTGGTGACCGGCAGTGTGTGTGGCAGCAGGAGAGCCCTCTGTGTGTCTGGTGAGCGGCTGTGTGTGTGGCAGCAGGAGAGGCCTCTGTGTGTCTGGTGACTGGCTATGTGTGTAGCAGCAGGAGAGCCCTCTGTGTGTCTGGTGACAGGCTGTGTGTGTGGCAGCAGGAGAGGCCTATATGTGTCTGGTGACAGGCTGTGTGTGTGGTAGCAGGAGAGGCCTCTGTGTGTCTGGTGACCGGCTGTGTGTGTGGCAGCAGGAGAGCTCTCTGTGTGTCTGGGGACCGGCTGTGTGATGTAGCAGGAGAGCCCTCTGTGTGTCTGGTGACTGGCTGTGTGTGTGGCAGCAGGAGAGGCCTCTGTGTGTCTGTTGACCGGCTGTGACTGCGGCAGCAGGAGAGTCCTCTGTGTGTCTGGTGACCGGCTGTGTGTGTGGCAGCAGGAGAGCCATCTGTGTGTCTGGTGACGGGCTGTGTGTGGCAGCAGGAGAGGCCTCTGTGTGTCTGGTGACCGGCTGTGTGTGTGGCAGCAGGAGAGCCCTCTGTGTGTCTGGTGACTGGCTGTTTGTGCGGCAGCAGGAGAGCCCTCTGTGTGACTGGTGACCGGCTGTGTGTGTGGCAGCAGGAGAGTCCTCTGTGTGTCTGGTGACTGGCTGTGTGTGTAGCAGCAGGAGAGCCCTCTATGTGTCTGGTGACCGGCTGTGTGTGTGGCAGCAGGAGAGGCCTCTGTGTGTCTGGTGACCGGCTGTGACTGCGGCAGCAGGGGAGTCCTCTGTGTGTCTGGTGACTGGCTGTGTGTGTGGCAGCAGGAGATCCCTCTGTGTGTCTGGTGACCGGCTGTGTGTGTGGCAGCAGGAGAGCCCTCTGTGTGTCTGGTGACCGGCTGTGTGTGTGGCAGCAGGAGAGGCCTCTGTGTGTCTGGTGACCGGCTGTGTGTGTGGCAGCAGGAGAGGCCTCTGTGTGTCTGGTGACCGGCTGTGTGTGTGGCAGCAGGAGTACCCTCTGTGTATCTGGTGACCGGCTGTGTGTGTGGCAGCAGGAGAGGCCTCTGTGTGTCTGGTGACCGGCTGTGTGTGTGGCAGCAGGAGAACCCTCTGTGTGTCTTGTAACTGGCTGTGTGTGTGGCAGCAGGAGAGCCATCTGTGTATCTGGTGACCGGCTGTGTGTGTGTGGCAGCAGGAGAGGCCTCTGTGTGTCTGGTGACCGGCTGTGTGTGTGGCAGCAGGAGAGCCCTCTGTGTGTCTGGTGACTGGCTGTTTGTGCGGTAGCCGGAGAGCCCTCTGTGTGACTGAAGACCGGCTGTGTGTGTGGCAGCAGGAGAGTTCTCTGTGTGTCTGGTGACCGGCTGTGTGTGTAGCAGCAGGAGAGCCCTCTGTGTGTCTGGTGACCGGCTGTGTGTGTGGCAGCAGGAGAGGCCTCTGTGTGTCTGGTGACCGGCTGTGACTGTGGCAGCAGGAGAGCCCTCTGTGTGTCTGGTGACTTGCTGTGTGTGTAGCAGCAGGAGAGCCCTCTGTGTGTCTGGTGACCGGCAGTGTGTGTGGCAGGAGGAGACCCCTCTGTGTGTCTGGTGACCGGCAGTGTGTGTGGCAGCAGGAGAGCCCTCTGTGTGTCTGGTGACCGGCTGTGTGTGTGGCAGCAGGAGAGGCCTCTGTGTGTCTGGTGACTGGCTATGTGTGTAGCAGCAGGAGAGCCCTCTGTGTGTCTGGTGACAGGCTGTGTGTGTGGCAGCAGGAGAGGCCACTATGTGTCTGGTGACAGGCTGTGTGTGTGGCAGCAGGAGAGGCCTCTGTGTGTCTGGTGACCGGCTGTGTGTGTGGCAGCAGGAGAGCCCTCTGTGTGTCTGGGGACCGGCTGTGTGATGTAGCAGGAGAGGCCTCTGTGTGTCTGGTGACCGGCTGTGTGTGTGGCAGCAGGAGTGGCCTCTGTGTGTCTGGTGACCGGCTGTGACTGGGGCAGCAGGAGAGTCCTCTGTGTGTCTGGTGACCGGCTGTGTGTGTGGCAGCAGGAGAGCCCTCTGTGTGTCTAGGGACCAGCAGTGTGTGTGGGGCAGCAGGAGAGGCCTCTGTGTGTCTGGTGACCGGCTGTGTGTGTGTGGCAGCAGGAGTGGCCTCTGTGTGTTTGGGGACCGGCTGTGTGTGTGGCAGCAGGAGAGGCCTCTGTGTGTTTGGGGACCGGCTGTGTGTGTGGCAGCAGGAGAGGCCACTGTGTGTCTGGTGACCGGCTGTGTGTGAGACAGCAGGAGAGGCCTCTGTGTGTCTGGTGACCGGCTGTGTGTGTGTGGCAGCAGGAGAGCCCTCTGTGTGTCTGGGGACCGGCTGTGTGTGCGGCAGCAGGAGAGCCCTCTGTGTGTCTGTTGACCGGCTGTGTGTGCAGCAGCAGGAGAGGCCTCTGTGTGTCTGGTGACTGGCTGTGTGTGTAGCAGCAGGAGAGCCATCTGTGTGTCTGGTGACTGGCTGTGTGTGTGTGGCAGCAGGAGTGCCCTCTGTGTGTCTGGTGACCGGCTGTGTGTGTGGCAGCAGGAGAGGCCTCTGTGTGTCTGGTGACCAGCTGTGTGTGTCGCAGCAGGAGAGGCCTCTGTGTGTCTGGTGACCGGCTGTGTGTCTGGCAGCAGGAGTACCCTCGGTGTATCTGGTGACCGGCTGTGTGTGTGGCAGCAGGAGAGCCCTCTGTGTGTCTGGTGACCGACTGTGTGTGTGGCAGCAGGAGAGCCCTCTGTGTGTCTGGTGATCGCTGTGTGTGTGGCAGCAGGAGAGCCCTCTGTGTGTCTGGTTATCAGCTGTGTGTGTGGCAGCAGGAGAGACCTCTGTGAGTCTGGTGACCGGCTGTGTGTGTGGCAGCAGGAGAGCCCTCTGTGTGTCTGGGGTCCGGCTGAGTGTGTGGCAGCAGGAGAGTCCTCTGTGTGTCTGTTGACCGGCTGTGTGTGTGGGGCAGCAGGAGAGCACTCTGTGTGTCTGGTGTCCGGCTGTGTGTGTGGCAACAGGAGTGGCCTCTGTGTGTTTGGGGACCGGCAGTGTGTGTGGCAGCAGGAGAGGCCTCTGTGTGTTTGGGGACCGGCTGTTCGTGTGGCAGCAGGAGACCCGTCTGAGTGTCTGGTGACCGGCTGTGTGTGTGGCAGCAGGAGAGGCCTTTGTGTGTCTGGTGACCGGCTGTGTGTGTGGCAGCAGGAGAGGCCTCTGTGTGTCTGGGGACCGGCTGTGTGTGAGGCAGCAGGAGAGGCCTCTGTGTGTCTGGTGACCGGCTGTGTGTGTGGCAGCAGGAGAGGCCTCTGTGTGTCTGGTGACTGGCTGTGTGTGTAGCAGCAGGAGAGCCCTCTGTGTGTCTGGTGATCGCTGTGTGTGTGGCAGCAGGAGAGGCCTCTGTGTGTCTGGTGACCGGCTGTTTGTGTGGCAGCAGGAGAGTCCTCTGTGTGTCTTGTGACCGGCTGTGTGTGTGGCAGCAGGAGAGCCCTCTGTGTGTCTGGGGACCGGCTGTGTGATGTAGCAGGAGAGGCCACATTGTGTCTGGTGACCGGCTGTGTGTATGGCAGCAGGACAGGCCTCTGTGTGTCAGGTGACCGGCTGTGACTGCGGCAGCAGGAGAGTCCTCTGTGTGTCTGGGGACGGGCTGTGTGTGCGGCAGCAGGAGAGCCCTCTGTGTGTCTGGTGACCGGCTGTGTGTGCGGCAGCAGGAGAGCCCTCTGTGTGTCTGGTGACCGGCTGTGTGTGTGGCAGCAGGAGAGCCCTCTGTGTGTCTAGGGACCAGCTGTGTGTGTGGGGCAGCAGGAGAGGCCTCTGTGTGTCTGGTGACCGGCTGTGTGTGTGTGGCAGCAGGAGTGGCCTCTGTGTGTTTGGGGACCGGCTGTGTGTGTGGCAGCAGGAGAGGCCTCTGTGTGTTTGGGGAAAGGCTGTGTGTGTGGCAGCAGGAGAGGCCACATTGTGTCTGGTGACCGGCTGTGTGTGAGGCAGCAGGAGAGGCCTCTGTGTGTCTGGTGACCGGCTGTGTGTGTGTGGCAGCAGAGCCCTCTGTGTGTCTGGGGACCGGCTGTGTGTGCAGCAGCAGGAGAGGCCTCTGTGTGTCTGGGGAACGGCTGTGTGTGTGGCAGCAGGAGAGCCCTCTGTGTATCTGGTGACCGGCTGTGTGTGCGGCAGAAGGAGAGCCCTCTGTGTGTCTGTGGACCGGCTGTGTGTGTGGCAGCAGGAGAGCCCTCTGTGTGTCTGTTGACCGGCTGTGTGTGCGGCAGCAGGAGAGTCCTCTGTGTGTCTGGTGACCGGCTGTGTGTGAGGCAGCAGGAGAGGCCTCTGTGTGTCTGGTGACCGGCTATGTGTGTAGCAGCAGGAGAGGCCTCTGTGTGTCTGGTTACCGGCTGTGTGTGTGGCAGCAGGAGTACCCTCTGTGTATCTGGTGACCGGCTGTGTGTGTGGCAGCAGGAGAGCCCTCTGTGTGTCTGGTAACTGGCTGTGTGTGTGGCAGCAGGAGAGCCATCTGTGTGTCTGGTGACCGGCTGTGTGTGTGGCAGCAGGAGAGGCCTCTGTGTGTCTGGTGACCGGCTGTGACTGCGGCAGCAGGAGAGGCCTCTGTGTGTCTGGTGACTGGCTGTCTGTGTAGCAGCAGGAGAGCCCTCTGTGTGTCTGGTGACCGGCTGTGTGTCTGGCAGCAGGAGAGGCCTCTGTGTGTCTGGTGACCGGCTGTGTGTGTGGCAGCAGGAGAGGCCTCTGTGTGTCTGGTGACCGGCTGTGTGTGTGGCAGCAGGAGAGGCCTCTGTGTGTCTGGGGACCGGCTGTGTGTGAGGCAGCAGGAGAGGCCTCTGTGTGTCTGGTGACCGGCTATGTGTGTGGCAGCAGGAGAGGCCTTTGTGTGTCTGGTGACCGGCTGTGTGTGTGGCAGCAGGAGAGCCCTCTGTGTGTCTGATGACCGGCTGTGTGTGTGGCAGCAGGAGAGGCCTCTGTGTGTCTGGTGACCGGCTGTTTGTGTGGCAGCAGGAGAGCCCTCTGTGTGTCTAGGGACCAGCTGAGTGTGTGTGGCAGCAGGAGAGGCCTCTGTGTGTCTGGTGACCGGCTGTGTGTGTGTGGCTGCAGGAGTGGCCTCTGTGTGTTTGGGGACCGGCTGTGTGTTTGGCAGCAGGAGAGGCCTCTGTGTGTTTGGGGACCGGCTGTGTGTGTGGCAGCAGGAGAGGCCACTGTGTGTCTGGTGACCGGCTGTGTGTGAGGCCGCAGGAGAGGCCTCTGTGTATCTGGTGACCGGCTGTGAGTGTGTGGCAGCAGGAGTACCCTCTGTGTATCTGGTGACCGGCTGTGTGTGTGGCAGCAGGAGATCCCTCTGTGTGTCTGGTGACCGGCTGTGTGTGTGGCAGCAGGAGAGCCCTCTGTGTGTCTGGTGACCGGCTGTGTGTGTGGCAGCAGGAGAGGCCTCTGTGTGTCTGGTGACCGGCTGTGTGTGTGGCAGCAGGAGAGGCCTCTGTGTGTCTGGTGACCGGCAGTGTGTGAGGCAGGAGGAGAGGCCTCTGTGTGTCTGGGGACGGCTGTGTGTGTGGCAGCAGGAGGGGCCTCTGTGTGTCTGGTGACCGGCTATGTGTGTAGCAGCAGGAGAGGCCTCTGTGTGTCTGGTGACCGGCTGTGTGTGTGGCAGCAGGAGTACCCTCTGTGTATCTGGTGACCGGCTGTGTGTGTGGCAGCAGGAGAGGCCTCTGTGTGTCTGGTGACCGGCTGTGTGTGTGGCAGCAGGAGAGCCCTCTGTGTGTCTGGTAACTGGCTGTGTGTGTGGCAGCAGGAGAGCCATCTGTGTGTCTGGTGACCGGCTGTGTGTGTGGCAGCAGGAGATCCCTCTGTGTGTCTGTTGAACGTCTGTGTGTGTGGCAGCAGGAGAGCCCTCTGTGTGTCTGGTGACCGGCTGTGTGTGTGGCAGCAGGAGAGGCCTCTGTGTGTCTGGTGACCGGCTGTGTGTGTGGCAGCATGAGAGGCCTCTGTGTGTCTGGTGACCGGCAGTGTGTGAGGCAGGAGGAGAGGCCTCTGTGTGTCTGGGGACCGGCTGTGTGTGTGGCAGCAGGAGAGGCCTCTGTGTGTCTGGTGACCGGCTATGTGTGTAGCAGCAGGAGAGGCCTCTGTGTGTCTGGTTACCGGCTGTGTGTGTGGCAGCAGGAGTACCCTCTGTGTATCTGGTGACCGGCTGTGTGTGTGGCAGCAGGAGAGGCCTCTGTGTGTCTGGTGACCGGCTGTGTGTGTGGCAGCAGGAGAGCCCTCTGTGTGTCTGGTAACTGGCTGTGTGTGTGGAAGCAGGAGAGCCATCTGTGTGTCTGGTGACCGGCTGTGTGTGTGTGGCAGCAGGAGAGGCCTCTGTGTGTCTGGTGACCGGGTGTGTGTGGCAGCAGGAGAGCCCTCTGTGTGTCTGGGGACTGGCTGTTTGTGCGGTAGCCGGAGAGCCCTCTGTGTGACTGATGACCGGCTGTGTGTGTGGCAGCAGGAGAGTTCTCTGTGTGTCTGGTGACCGGATGTGTGTGTAGCAGCAGGAGAGCCCTCTGTGTGTCTGGTGTCCGGCTGTGTGTGTGGCAGCAGGAGAGGCCTCTGTGTGTCTGGTGACCGGCTGTGACTGCGGCAGCAGGAGAGCCCTCTGTGTGTCTGGTGACTGGCTGTGTGTGTAGCAGCAGGAGAGCCCTCTGTGTGTCTGGTGACCGGCAGTGTGTGTGGCAGCAGGAGACCCCTCTGTGTGTCTGGTGACCGGCAGTGTGTGTGGCAGCAGGAGAGCCCTCCGTGTGTCTGGTGAGCGGCTGTGTGTGTGGCAGCAGGAGAGGCCTCTGTGTGTCTGGTGACTGGCTATGTGTGTAGCAGCAGGAGAGCCCTCTGTGTGTCTGGTGACAGGCTGTGTGTGTGGCAGCAGGAGAGGCCTCTATGTGTCTGGTGACAGGCTGTGTGTGTGGTAGCAGGAGAGGCCTCTGTGTGTCTGGTGACCGGCTGTGTGTGTGGTAGCAGGAGAGCTCTCTGTGTGTCTGGGGACCGGCTGTGTGATGTAGCAGGAGAGGCCTCTGTGTGTCTGGTGACTGGCTGTGTGTGTGGCAGCAGGAGAGGCCTCTGTGTGTCTGGTGACCGGCTGTGACTGCGGCAGCAGGAGAGTCCTCTGTGTGTCTGGTGACCGGCTGTGTGTGTGGCAGCAGGAGAGCCATCTGTGTGTCTGGTGACGGGCTGTGTGTGGCAGCAGGAGAGGCCTCTGTGTGTCTGGTGTCCGGCTGTGTGTGTGGCAGCAGGAGAGCCCTCTGTGTGTCTGGTGACTGGCTATTTGTGCGGCAGCAGGAGAGCCCTCTGTGTGACTGGTGACCGGCTGTGTGTGTGGCAGCAGGAGAGTCCTCTGTGTGTCTGGTGACTGGCTGTGTGTGTAGCAGCAGGAGAGCCCTCTATGTGTCTGGTGACCGGCTGTGTGTGTGGCAGCAGGAGAGGCCTCTGTGTGTCTGGTGACCGGCTGTGACTGCGGCCGCAGGGGAGTCCTCTGTGTGTCTGGTGACCGGCTGTGTGTGTGGCAGCAGGAGATCCCTCTGTGTGTCTGGTGACCGGCTGTGTGTGTGGCAGCAGGAGAGCCCTCTGTGTGTCTGGTAACCGGCTGTGTGTGTGGCAGCAGGAGAGGCCTCTGTGTGTCTGGTGACCGGCTGTGTGTGTGGCAGCAGGAGAGGCCTCTGTGTGTCTGGTGACCGGCTGTGTGTGTGGCAGCAGGAGTACCCTCTGTGTATCTGGTGACCGGCTGTGTGTGTGGCAGCAGGAGAGGCCTCTGTGTGTCTGGTGACCGGCTGTGTGTGTGGCAGCAGGAGAACCCTCTGTGTGTCTTGTAACTGGCTGTGTGTGTGGCAGCAGGAGAGCCATCTGTGTGTCTGGTGACCGGCTGTGTGTGTGTGGCAGCAGGAGAGGCCTCTGTGTGTCTGTTGACCGGCTGTGTGTGTGGCAGCAGGAGAGCCCTCTGTGTGTCTGGTGACTGGCTGTTTGTGCGGTAGCTGGAGAGCCCTCTGTGTGACTGATGACCGGCTGTGTGTGTGGCAGCAGGAGAGTTCTCTGTGTGTCTGGTGACCGGCTGTGTGTGCAGCAGCAGGAGAGCCCTCTGTGTGTCTGGTGACCGGCTGTGTGTGTGGCAGCAGGAGAGGCCTCTGTGTGTCTGGTGACCGGCTGTGACTGTGGCAGCAGGAGAGCCCTCTGTGTGTCTGGTGACTTGCTGTGTGTGTAGCAGCAGGAGAGCCCTCTGTGTGTCTGGTGACCGGCTGTGTGTGTGGCAGCAGGAGAGGCCTCTGTGTGTCTGGTGACTGGCTATGTGTGTAGCAGCAGGAGAGCCCTCTGTGTGTCTGGTGACAGGCTGTGTGTGTGGCAGCAGGAGAGGCCTCTATGTGTCTGGTAACAGGCTGTGTGTGTGGCAGCAGGAGAGGCCTCTGTGTCTGGTGACCGGCTGTGTGTGTGGCAGCAGGAGAGCCCTCTGTGTGTCTGGTGACTGGCTGTTTGTGCGGTAGCTGGAGAGCCCTCTGTGTGACTGATGACCGGCTGTGTGTGTGGCAGCAGGAGAGTTCTCTGTGTGTCTGGTGACCGGCTGTGTGTGTAGCAGCAGGAGAGCCCTCTGTGTGTCTGGTGACCGGCTGTGTGTGTGGCAGCAGGAGAGGCCTCTGTGTGTCTGGTGACCGGCTGTGACTGTGGCAGCAGGAGAGCCCTCTGTGTGTCTGGTGACTTGCTGTGTGTGTAGCAGCAGGAGAGCCCTCTGTGTGTCTGGTGACCGGCAGTGTGTGTGGCAGGAGGAGACCCCTCTGTGTGTCTGGTGACCGGCAGTGTGTGTGGCAGCAGGAGAGCCCTCTGTGTGTCTGGTGACCGGCTGTGTGTGTGGCAGCAGGAGAGGCCTCTGTGTGTCTGGTGACTGGCTATGTGTGTAGCAGCAGGAGAGCCCTCTGTGTGTCTGGTGACAGGCTGTGTGTGTGGCAGCAGGAGAGGCCTCTATGTGTCTGGTAACAGGCTGTGTGTGTGGCAGCAGGAGAGGCCTCTGTGTCTGGTGACCGGCTGTGTGTGTGGCAGCAGGAGAGCCCTCTGTGTGTCTGGGGACCGGCTGTGTGATGTAGCAGGAGAGGCCTCTGTGTGTCTGGTGACCGGCTGTGTGTGTGGCAGCAGGAGAGGCCTCTGTGTGTCTGGTGACCGGCTGTGACTGGGGCAGCAGGAGAGTCCTCTGTGTGTCTGGTGACCGGCTGTGTGTGTGGCAGCAGGAGAGCCCTCTGTGTGTCTAGGGACCAGCAGTGTGTGTGGGGCAGCAGGAGGAGGCCTCTGTGTGTCTGGTGACCGGCTGTGTGTGTGTGGCAGCAGGAGTGGCCTCTGTGTGTTTGGGGACCGGCTGTGTGTGTGGCAGCAGGAGAGGCCTCTGTGTGTTTGGGGACCGGCTGTGTGTGTGGCAGCAGGAGAGGCCACTGTGTGTCTGGTGTCCGGCTTTGTGTGAGACAGCAGGAGAGGCCTCTGTGTGTCTGGTGACCGGCTGTGTGTGTGTGGCAGCAGGAGAGCCCTCTGTGTGTCTGGGGACCGGCTGTGTGTGCGGCAGCAGGAGAGCCCTCTGTGTGTCTGTTGACCGGCTGTGTGTGCGGCAGCAGGAGAGGCCTCTGTGTGTCTGGGGACCGGCTGTGTGTTTAGCAGCAGGAGAGCCCTCTGTGTATCTGGTGACCGGCTGCGTGTGTGGCAGCAGGAGAGCCCTCTGTGTGTCTAGGGACCAGCTGTGTGTGTGGGGCACCAGGAGTGGCCTCTGTGTGTCTGGTGACCGGCTGTGTGTGTGTGGCAGCAGGAGTGGCCTCTGTGTGTTTGGGGACCGGCTGTGTGTGTGGCAGCAGGAGAGGCCTCTGTGTGTCTGTTGACCGGCTGTGTGTGCGGCAGCAGGAGAGTCCTCTGTGTGTCTGGTGACCGGCTGTGTGTGTGGCAGCAGGAGAGCCCTCTGTGAGTCTGGGGACCGGCTGTGTGTGTGGCAGCAGAAGAGGCCTCTGTGTGTCTGGTGACTGGCTGTGTGTGTGGCAGCAGGAGAGGCCTCTGTGTGTCTGGTGACCGGCTGTGTGTGAGGCAGCAGGAGAGCCCTCTGTGTGTCTGGTGACCGGCTGTGTGTGTGACAGCAGGAGATGCCTCTGTGTGTCTGGTGACTGGCTGTGTGTGAGGTAGCAGGAGAGGCCTCTGTGTGTCTGGTGACTGGCTGTGTGTGTGGCAGCAGGAGAGGCCACTGTGTGTCTGGTGACCGGCTGTGTGTGAGGCAGCAGGAGAGGCCTCTGTGTGTCTGGTGACCGGCTGTGTGTGTGACAGCAGGAGATGCCTCTGTGTGTCTGGTGACTGGCTGTGTGTGAGGTAGCAGGAGAGGCCTCTGTGTGTCTGGTGACCGGCTATGTGTATGGCAGCAGGAGAGGCCTCTGTGTGTCTGGTGACCAGCTGTGTGTGTGGCAGCAGGAGAGCCCTCTGTGTGACTGATGACCGGCTGTGTGTGTGGCAGCAGGAGAGTCCTCTGTGTGTCTGGTGACCGGCTGTGTGTGTAGCAGCAGGAGAGCCCTCTGTGTGTCTGGTGACCGGCTGTGTGTGAGGCAGCAGGAGAGCCCTCTGTGTGTCTGGTGACCGGCTGTGTGTGTGACAGCATGAGAGGCCTCTGTGTGTCTGGTGACTGGCTGTGTGTGAGGTAGCAGGAGAGGCCTCTGTGTGTCTGGTGACCGGCCGTGACTGCGGCAGCAGGAGAGCCCTCTGTGTGTCTGGTGACTGGCTGTGTGTGTAGCAGCAGGAGAGCCCTCTGTGTGTCTGGTGACCGGCAGTGTGTGTGGCAGCAGGAGAGCCCTCTGTGTGTCTGGTGACCGGCTGTGTGTGTGGCAGCAGGAGAGGCCTCTGTGTGTCTGGTGACTGGCTATGTGTGTAGCAGCAGGAGAGCCCTCTGTGTGTCTGGTGACCGGCTGTGTGTGTGGCAGCAGGAGAGGCCTCTATGTGTCTGGTGACCGGCTGTGTGTGTGGCAGCAGGAGAGGCCTCTGTGTGTCTGGTGACCGGCTGTTTGTGTGGCAGCAGGAGAGCTCTCTGTGTGTCTGGGGACCGGCTGTGTGATGTAGCAGGAGAGGCCTCTGTGTGTCTGGTGACCGGCTGTGTGTGTGGCAGCAGGAGAGGCCTCTGTGTGTCTGGTGACCGGCTGTGACTGCGGCAGAAGGAGAGTACTCTGTGTGTCTGGTGACTGGCTGTGTGTGTGGCAGCAGGAGAGCCCTCTGTGTGTCTGGTGACCGGCTGTGTGTGCGGCAGCAGGAGAGCCCTCTGTGTGTCTGGTGACTGGGTGTGTGTGTAGCAGCAGGAGAGCCCTCTGTGTGTCTGGTGATCGCTGTGTGTGTGGCAGCAGGAGAGGCCTCTGTGTGTCTGGTGACCGGCTGTTTGTGTGGCAGCAGAAGAGTCCTCTGTGTGTCTTGTGACCGGCTGTGTGTGTGGCAGCAGGAGAGCCCTCTGTGTGTCTGGGGACTGGCTGTGTGATGTAGCAGGAGAGGCCTCTGTGTGTCTGGTGACCGGCTGTGTGTGTGGCAGCAGGACAGGCCTCTGTGTGTCTGGTGACCGGCTGTGACTGCGGCAGCAGGAGAGTCCTCTGTGTGTCTGGGGACGGGCTGTGTGTGTGGCAGCAGGAGAGCCCTCTGTGTGTCTGGTGACCGGCTGTGTGTGCGGCAGCAGGAGAGCCCTCTGTGTGTCTCGTGACCGGCTGTGTGTGTGGCAGCAGGAGAGCTCTCTGTGTGTCTAGGGACCGGCTGTGTGTGTGGGGCAGCAGGAGAGGCCTCTGTGTGTCTGGTGACCGGCTGTGTGTGTGTGGCAGCAGGAGTGGCCTCTGTGTGTTTGGGGACCGGCTGTGTGTGTGGCAGCAGGAGAGGCCTCTGTGTGTTTGGGGACCGGCTGTGTGTGTGGCAGCAGGAGAGGCCACTGTGTGTCTGGTGACTGGCTGTGTGTGAGGCAGCAGGAGAGGCCTCTGTGTGTCTGGTGACCGGCTGTGTGTGTGTGGCAGCAGGAGAGCCCTCTGTGTGTCTGGGGACCGGCTGTGTGTGCGGCAGCAGGAGAGCCCTCTGTGTGTCTGTTGACCGGCTGTGTGTGCGGCAGCAGGAGAGGCCTCTGTGTGTCTGGGGACCGGCTGTGTGTGTGGCAGCAGGAGAGCCCTCTGTGTATCTGGTGACCGGCTGCGTGTGTGGCAGCAGGAGAGCCCTCTGTGTGTCTAGGGACCAGCTGTGTGTGTGGGGCAGCAGGAGAGGCCTCTGTGTGTCTGGTGACCGGCTGTGTGTGTGTGGCAGCAGGAGTGGCCTCTGTGTGTTTGGGGACCGGCTGTGTGTGTGGCAGCAGGAGAGGCCTCTGTGTGTCTGTTGACCGGCTGTGTGTGCGGCAGCAGGAGAGTCCTCTGTGTGTCTGGTGACCGGCTGTGTGTGTGGCAGCAGGAGAGCCCTCTGTGTGTCTGGGGACCGGCTGTGTGTGTGGCAGCAGGAGAGGCCTCTGTGTGTCTGGTGACTGGCTGTGTGTGTGGCAGCAGGAGAGGCCTCTGTGTGTCTGGTGACCGGCTGTGTGTGAGGCAGCAGGAGAGCCCTCTGTGTGTCTGGTGACCGGCTGTGTGTGTGACAGCAGGAGATGCCTCTGTGTGTCTGGTGACTGGCTGTGTGTGAGGTAGCAGGAGAGGCCTCTGTGTGTCTGGTGACCGGCTGTGTGTGTGGCAGCAGGAGAGGCCACTGTGTGTCTGGTGACCGGCTGTGTGTGAGGCAGCAGGAGAGGCCTCTGTGTGTCTGGTGACCGGCTGTGTGTGTGACAGCAGGAGATGCCTCTGTGTGTCTGGTGACTGGCTGTGTGTGAGGTAGCAGGAGAGGCATCTGTGTGTCTGGTGACCGGCTGTGAGTGTGGCAGCAGGAGAGGCCTCTGTGTGTCTGGTGACCGGCTGTGTGTGTGGCAACAGGAGAGCCCTCTGTGTGACTGATGACCGGCTGTGTGTGTGGCAGCAGGAGAGTCCTCTGTGTGTCTGGTGACCGGCTGTGTGTGTAGCAGCAGGAGAGCCCTCTGTGTGTCTGGTGACCGGCTGTGTGTGTGGCAGCAGGAGAGGCCTCTGTGTGTCTGGTGACCGGCTGTGACTGCGGCAGCAGGAGAGCCCTCTGTGTGTCTGGTGACTGGCTGTGTGTTTAGCAGCAGAAGAGCCCTCTGTGTGTCTGGTGACCGGCAGTGTGTGTGGGAGCAGGAGAGCCCTCTGTGTGTCTGGTGACCGGCTGTGTGTGTGGCAGCAGGAGAGGCCTCTGTGTGTCTGGTGACTGGCTATGTGTGTAGCAGCAGGAGAGCCCTCTGTGTGTCTGGTGACCGGCTGTGTGTGTGGCAGCAGGAGAGGCCTCTATGTGTCTGGTGACCGGCTGTGTGTGTGGCAGCAGGAGAGGCCTCTGTGTGTCTGGTGACCGGCTGTTTGTGTGGCAGCAGGAGAGCCCTCTGTGTGTCTGGGGACCGGCTGTGTGATGTAGCAGGAGAGGCCTCTGTGTGTCTGGTGACCGGCTGTGTGTGTGGCAGCAGGAGAGGCCTCTGTGTGTCTGGTGACCGGCTGTGACTGCCGCAGAAGGAGAGTACTTTGTGTGTCTGGTGACTGGCTGTGTTTGTGGCAGCAGGAGAGCCCTCTGTGTGTCTGATGACCGGCTGTGTGTGCAGCAACAGGAGAGCCCTCTGTGTGTCTGGTGATCGCTGTGTGTGTGGCAGCAGGAGAGGCCTCTGTGTGTCTGGTGACCGGCTGTTTGTGTCGCAGCAGGAGAGTCCTCTGTGTGTCTTGTGACCGGCTGTGTGTGTGGCAGCAGGAGAGCCCTCTGTGTGTCTGGGGACTGGCTGTGTGATGTAGCAGGAGAGGCCTCTGTGTGTCTGGTGACCGGCTGTGTGTGTGGCAGCAGGACAGGCCTCTGTGTGTCTGGTGACCGGCTGTGACTGCGGCAGCAGGAGAGTCCTCTGTGAGTCTGGGGACGGGCTGTGTGTGTGGCAGCAGGAGAGCCCTCTGTGTGTCTGGTGACCGGCTGTGTGTGCGGCAGCAGGAGAGCCCTCTGTGTGTCTGGTGACCGGCTGTGTGTGTGGCAGCAGGAGAGCTCTCTGTGTGTCTAGGGACCGGCTGTGTGTGTGGGGCAGAAGGAGAGGCCTCTGTGTGTCTGGTTACCGGCTGTGTGTGTGTGGCAGCAGGAGAGGCCTCTGTGTGTTTGGGGACCGGCTGTGTGTGTGGCAGCAGGAGAGGCCTCTGTGTGTTTGGGGACCGGCTGTGTGTGTGGCAGCAGGAGAGGCCACTGTGTGTCTAGTGACTGGCTGTGTGTGAGGCAGCAGGAGAGGCCTCTTTGTGTCTGGTGACCGGCTGAGTGTGTGTCGCAGCAGGAGAGCCCTCTGTGTGTCTGGGGACCGGCTGTGTGTGCGGCAGCAGGAGAGCCCTCTGTGTGTCTGTTGACTGGCTGTGTGTGCGGCAGCAGGAGAGGCCTCTGTGTGTCTGGGGACCGGCTGCGTGTGTGGCAGCAGGAGAGCCCTCTGTGTGTCTAGGTACGAGCTGTGTGTGTGGGGCAGCAGGAGAGGCCTCTGTGTGTCTGGTGACCGGCTGTGTGTGTGTGGTAGCAGGAGTGGCCTCTGTGTGTTTGGGGACCGGCTGTGTGTGTGGCAGCAGGAGAGGCCTCTGTGTGTCTGTTGACCGGCTGTGTGTGCGGCAGCAGGAGAGTCCTCTGTGTGTCTGGTGACCGGCTGTGTGTGTGGCAGCAGGAGAGCCCTCTGTGTGTCTGGGGACCGGCTGTGTGTGTGGCAGCAGGAGAGGCCTCTGTGTGTCTAATGACTGGCTGTGTGTGTGGCAGCAGGAGAGGCCTCTGTGTGTCTGGTGACCGGCTGTGTGTGAGGCAGCAGGAGAGCCCTCTGTGTGTCTGGTGAACGGCTGTGTGTGTGACAGCAGGAGATGCCTCTGTGTGTCTGGTGACTGGCTGTGTGTGAGGTAGCAGGAGAGGCCTCTGTGTGTCTGGTGACCGGCTGTGTGTGTGGCAGCAGGAGAGGCCACTGTGTGTCTGGTGACCGGCTGTGTGTGAGGCAGCAGGAGAGGCCTCTGTGTGTCTGGTGACCGGCTGTGTGTGTGACAGCAGGAGATGCCTCTGTGTGTCTGGTGACTGGCTGTGTGTGAGGTAGCAGGAGAGGCCTCTGTGTGTCTGGTGACCGGCTGTGTGTGTGGCAGCTGGAGAGCCCTCTGTGTATCTGGTGACCGGCTGTGTGTGTGGCAGCAGGAGAGGCCTCTGTGTGTCTGGTGACCTGCTGTGTGTGTGTGGCAGCAGGAGTGCCCTCTGTGTGTCTGGTGACCGGCTGTGTGTGTGGCAGCAGGAGAGCCCTCTGTGTGTCTGGTGACTGGCTGTTTGTGCAGCAGCAGGATAGCCCTCTGTGTGACTGGAGACCGGCTGTGTGTGTGGCAGCAGGAGAGTCCTCTGTGTGTCTGGTGACTGGCTGTGTGTGTGGCAGCAGGAGAGCCCTCTGTGTGTCTGGTGACCGGCTGTGTGTGTGACAGCAGGAGATGCCTCTGTGTGTCTGGTGACCGGCTGTGTGTCTGGCAGCAGGAGAGGCCTCTGTGTGTCTAGTGACCGGCTGTGTGTGTGGCAGCAGGAGAGGCCTCTGTGTGTCTGGTGACCGGCTGTGTGTGTGGCAGCAGGAGAGGCCTCTGTGTGTCTGGGGACCGGCTGTGTGTGAGGCAGCAGGAGAGGCCTCTGTGTGTCTGGTGACCGGCTGTGTGTGTGGCAGCAGGAGAGGCCTTTGTGTGTCTGGTGACCGGCTGTGTGTGTGGCAGCAGGAGAGTCCTCTGTGTGTCTGATGACCGGCTGTGTGTGTGGCAGCAGGAGAGGCCTCTGTGTGTCTGGTGACCGGCTGTTTGTGTGGCAGCAGGAGAGGCCTCTGTGTGTCTGGTGACCGGCTGTGTGTGTGGCAGGAGAGCCCTCTGTGTGTCTAGGGACCGGCTGTGTGTGTGTGGCAGCAGGAGAGCCCTCTGTGTGTCTGGTGACCGGCTGTGTGTGTGTGGCAGCAGGAGTGGCCTCTGTGTGTTTGGGGACCGGCTGTGTGTTTGGCAGCAGGAGAGGCCTCTGTGTGTTTGGGGACCGGCTGTGTGTGTGTGGCAGCAGGAGTACCCTCTGTGTATCTGGTGACCGGCTGTGTGTGTGGCAGCAGGAGAGGCCTCTGTGTGTCTGGTGACCGGCTGTGTGTGTGGCAGCAGGAGAGCCCTCTGTGTGTCTGGTAACTGGCTGTGTGTGTGGCAGCAGGAGAGCCATCTGTGTGTCTGGTGACCGGCTGTGTGTGGCAGCAGGAGAGGCCTCTGTGTGTCTGTTGACCGGCTGTGTGTGTGGCAGCAGGAGAGCCCTCTGTGTGTCTGGTTACTGGCTGTTTGTGCGGTAGCAGGAGAGCCCTCTGCGTGACTGGTGACCGGCTGTGTGTGTGGCAGCAGGAGCGTCCTCTGTGTGTCTGGTGACTGGCTGTGTGTGTAGCAGCAGGAGAGCCCTCTGTGTGTCTGGTGACCGGCTGTGTGTGTGGCAGCAGGAGAGGCCTCTGTGTGTCTGGTGACCGGCTGTGACTGCGGCAGCAGGGGAGTCCTCTGTGTGTCTGGTGACTGGCTGTGTGTGTGGCAGCAGGAGATCCCTCTGTGTGTCTGGTGACCGGCTGTGTGTGTGGCAGCAGGAGAGCCCTCTGTGTGTCTGGTGACCGGCTGTGTGTGTGGCAGCAGGAGAGGCCTCTGTGTGTCTGGTGCCGGGCTGTGTGTGTGGCAGCAGGAGAGGCCTCTGTGTGTCTGGTGACCGGCAGTGTGTGAGGCAGGAGGAGAGGCCTCTGTGTGTCTGGGGACCGGCTTTGTGTGTGGCAGCAGGAGAGGCCTCTGTGTGTCTGGTGACCGGCTATGTGTGTAGCAGCAGGAGAGGCCTCTGTGTGTCTGGTGACCGGCTGTGTGTGTGGCAGCAGGAGTACCCTCTGTGTATCTGGTGACCGGCTGTGTGTGTGGCAGCAGGAGAGGCCTCTGTGTGTCTGGTGACCGGCTGTGTGTGTGGCAGCAGGAGAGCCCTCTGTGTGTCTGGTAACTGGCTGTGTGTGTGGCAGCAGGAGAGCCATCTGTGTGTCTGGTGACCGGCTGTGTGTGTGTGGCAGCAGGAGAGGCCTCTGTGTGTCTGGTGACCGGCTGTGTGTGTGGCAGCAGGAGAGCCCTCTGTGTGTCTGGTGACTGGCTGTTTGTGTGGTAGCCGGAGAGCCCTCTGTGTGACTGATGACCGGCTGTGTGTGTGGCAGCAGGAGAGTTCTCTGTGTGTCTGGTGACCGGCTGTGTGTGTAGCAGCAGGAGAGGCCTCTGTGTGTCTGGTGACCGGCTGTGTGTGTGGCAGCAGGAGAGGCCTCTGTGAGTCTGGTGACCGGCTGTGACTGCGGCAGCAGGAGAGCCCTCTGTGTGTCTGGTGACCGGCTGTGTGTGTAGCAGCAGGAGAGCCCTCTGTGTGTCTGGTGACCGGCAGTGTGTGTGGCAGCAGGAGACCCCTCTGTGTGTCTGGTGACCGGCTGTGTGTGAGGCAGCAGGAGAGCCCTCTGTGTGTCTGGTGACCAGCTGTGTGTGTGGCAGCAGGAGAGGCCTCTGTGTGTCTGGTGACCGGCTGTGACTGCGGCAGCAGGAAAGCCCTCTATGTGTCTGGTGACAGGCTGTGTGTGTGGCAGCAGGAGAGGCCTCTGTGTGTCTGGTGACCGGCTGTGTGTGTGGCAGCAGGAGAGCCCTCTGTGTGTCTGGGGACCGGCTGTGTGATGTAGCAGGAGAGGCCTCTGTGTGTCTGGTGACCGGCTGTGTGTGTGGCAGCAGGAGAGGCCTCTGTGTGTCTGGTGACTGGCTGTGACTGCGGCAGCAGGAGAGTCCTCTGTGTCTGGGGACCAGCTGTGTGTGCGGCAGCAGGAGAGGCCTCTGTGTGTCTGGGGACCGGCTGTGTGTGTGGCAGCAGGAGAGCCCTCTGTGTATCTGGTGACCGGCTGTGTGTGTGGCAGCAGGAGAGCCCTCTGTGTGTCTGGGGACCGGCTGTGTGTGTGGCAGCAGGAGAGCCCTCTGTGTGTCTGTTGACCGGCTGTGTGTGCGGCAGCAGGAGAGTCCTCTGTGTGTCTGGTGACCGGCTGTGTGTGTGGCAGCATGAGAGCCCTCTGTGTGTCTGGGGACCGGCTGTGTGTGTGGCAGCAGGAGAGGCCTCTGTGTGTCTGGTGACTGGCTGTGTGTGTAGCAGCAGGAGAGCCCTCTGTGTGTCTGGTGACCGGCTGTGTGTGTGGCAGCAGGAGAGGCCTCTGTGTGTCTGGTGACCGGCTGCGACTGCGGCAGCAGGAGAGTCCTCTGTGTGTCTGGTGACTGGCTGTGTGTGTAGTAGCAGCAGGAGAGCCCTCTGTGTGTCTGGTGACCGGCTGTGTGTGTGGCAGCAGGAGAGCCCTCTGTGTGTATGGTGACCGGCTGTGTGTGTGGCAGCAGGAGAGGCCTCTGTGTGTCTGGTGACTGGCTATGTGTGTAGCAGCAGGAGAGCCCTCTGTGTGTCTGGTGACCGGCTGTGTGTGTGGCAGCAGGAGAGGCCTCTGTGTATCTGGTGATCGGCTGTGTGTGTGGCAGCAGGAGAGGCCTCTGTGTGTCTGGTGACCATCTGTGACTGCGGCAGCAGGAGAGTCCTCTGTGTGTCTGGTGACTGGCTGTGTGTGTGGCAGCTGGAGAGCCCTCTGTGTGTCTGGTGACAGGCTGTGTGTGTGGCAGCAGGAGAGCCCTCTGTGTGTCTGGTGACCAGCTGTGTGTGTGGCAGCAGGAGAGGCCACTGTGTGTCTGGTGACCGGCTGTGTGTGAGGCAGCAGGAGAGGCCTCTGTGTGTCTGGTGACCGGCTGTGTGTGTGACAGCAGGAGATGCCTCTGTGTATCTGGTGACCGGCTGTGTGTGAGGCAGCAGGAGACGCCTCTGTGTGTCTGGTGACCGGCTGTGTGTGTGACAGCAGGAGATGCCTCTGTGTGTCTGGTGACTGGCTGTGTGTGAGGTAGCAGGAGAGGCCTCTGTGTGTCTGGTGACCGGCTGTGTGTGTGGCAGCTGGAGAGCCCTCTGTGTATCTGGTGACCGGCTGTGTGTGTGGCAGCAGGAGAGGCCTCTGTGTGTCTGGTGACCTGCTGTGTGTGTGTGGCAGCAGGAGTGCCCTCTGTGTGTCTGGTGACCGGCTGTGTGTGTGGCAGCAGGAGAGCCCTCTGTGTGTCTGGTGACTGGCTGTTTGTGCAGCAGCAGGATAGCCTTCTGTGTGACTGGAGACCGGCTGTGTGTGTGGCAGCAGGAGAGTCCTCTGTGTGTCTGGTGACTGGCTGTGTGTGTAGCAGCAGGAGAGCCCTCTGTGTGTCTGGTGACCGGCTGTGTGTGTGACAGCAGGAGATGCCTCTGTGTGTCTGGTGACCGGCTGTGTGTCTGGCAGCAGGAGAGGCCTCTGTGTGTCTAGTGACCGGCTGTGTGTGTGGCAGCAGGAGAGGCCTCTGTGTGTCTGGTGACCGGCTGTGTGTGTGGCAGCAGGAGAGGCCTCTGTGTTTCTGGGGACCGGCTGTGTGTGAGGCAGCAGGAGAGGCCTCTGTGTGTCTGGTGACCGGCTGTGTGTGTGGCAGCAGGAGAGGCCTTTGTGTGTCTGGTGACCGGCTGTGTGTGTGGCAGCAGGAGAGCCCTCTGTGTGTCTGATGACCGGCTGTGTGTGTGGCAGCAGGAGAGGCCTCTGTGTGTCTGGTGACCGGCTGTTTGTGTGGCAGCAGGAGAGGCCTCTGTGTGTCTGGTGACCGGCTGTGTGTGTGGCAGGAGGAGAGCCCTCTGTGTGTCTAGGGACCGGCTGTGTGTGTGTGGCAGCAGGAGAGCCCTCTGTGTGTCTGGTGACCGGCTGTGTGTGTGTGGCAGCAGGAGTGGCCTCTGTGTGTTTGGGGACCGGCTGTGTGTTTGGCAGCAGGAGAGGCCTCTGTGTGTTTGGGGACCGGCTGTGTGTGTGTGGCAGCAGGAGTACCCTCTGTGTATCTGGTGACCGGCTGTGTGTGTGGCAGCAGGAGAGGCCTCTGTGTGTCTGGTGACCGGCTGTGTGTGTGGCAGCAGGAGAGCCCTCTGTGTGTCTGGTAACTGGCTGTGTGTGTGGCAGCAGGAGAGCCATCTGTGTGTCTGGTGACCGGCTGTGTGTGGCAGCAGGAGAGGCCTCTGTGTGTCTGTTGACCGGCTGTGTGTGTGGCAGCAGGAGAGCCCTCTGTGTGTCTGGTTACTGGCTGTTTGTGCGGTAGCAGGAGAGCCCTCTGTGTGACTGGTGACCGGCTGTGTGT
Source organism: Taudactylus pleione (assembly GCA_031769625.1). Classification (NCBI taxonomy): domain Eukaryota; kingdom Metazoa; phylum Chordata; class Amphibia; order Anura; family Myobatrachidae; genus Taudactylus; species Taudactylus pleione. Next base: position 848,949 of record JAUIMM010001238.1, read on the forward strand.
GTGGCAGCAGGAGCGTCCTCTGTGTGTCTGGTGACTGGCTGTGTGTGTAGCAGCAGGAGAGCCCTCTGTGTGTCTGGTGACCGGCTGTGTGTGTGGCAGCAGGAGAGGCCTCTGTGTGTCTGGTGACCGGCTGTGACTGCGGCAGCAGGGGAGTCCTCTGTGTGTCTGGTGACTGGCTGTGTGTGTGGCAGCAGGAGATCCCTCTGTGTGTCTGGTGACCGGCTGTGTGTGTGGCAGCAGGAGAGCCCTCTGTGTGTCTGGTGACCGGCTGTGTGTGAGGCAGCAGGAGAGCCCTCTGTGTGTCTGGTGACCAGCTGTGTGTGTGGCAGCAGGAGAGGCCTCTGTGTGTCTGGTGACCGGCTGTGACTGCGGCAGCAGGAAAGCCCTCTGTGTGTCTGGTGACTGGCTGTGTGTGAGGCAGCAGGAGAGCCCTCTGTGTGTCTGGTGACCGGCAGTGTGTGTGGCAGCAGGAGACCCCTTTGTGTGTCTGGTGACCAGCAGTGTGTGTGGCAGCAGGAGAGCCCTCTGTGTGTCTGGTGACCGGCTGTGTGTGTGGCAGCAGGAGACACCTCTGTGTGTCTGGTGACTGCTATGTGTGTAGCAGCAGGAGAGCCCTCTGTGTGTCTGGTGACAGGCTGTGTGTGTGGCAGCAGGAGAGGCCTCTATGTGTCTGGTGACAGGCTGTGTGTGTGGCAGCAGGAGAGGCCTCTGTGTGTCTGGTGACCGGCTGTGTGTGTAGCAGCAGGAGAGCCCTCTGTGTGTCTGGGGACCGGCTGTGTGATGTAGCAGGAGAGGCCTCTGTGTGTCTGGTGACCGGCTGTGTGTGTGGCAGCAGGAGAGGCCTCTGTGTGTCTGGTGACTGGCTGTGACTGCGGCAGCAGGAGAGTCCTCTGTGTCTGGGGACCAGCTGTGTGTGCGGCAGCAGGAGAGGCCTCTGTGTGTCTGGGGACCGGCTGTGTGTGTGGCAGCAGGAGAGCCCTCTGTGTATCTGGTGACCGGCTGTGTGTGTGGCACCAGGAGAGCCCTCTGTGTGTCTGGGGACCGGCTGTGTGTGTGGCAGCAGGAGAGCCCTCTGTGTGTCTGTTGACCGGCTGTGTGTGCGGCAGCAGGAGAGTCCTCTGTGTGTCTGGTGACCGGCTGTGTGTGTGGCAGCATGAGAGCCCTCTGTGTGTCTGGGGACCGGCTGTGTGTGTGGCAGCAGGAGAGGCCTCTGTGTGTCTGGTGACTGGCTGTGTGTGTAGCAGCAGGAGAGCCCTCTGTGTGTCTGGTGACCGGCTGTGTGTGTGGCAGCAGGAGAGGCCTCTGTGTGTCTGGTGACCGGCTGCGACTGCGGCAGCAGGAGAGTCCTCTGTGTGTCTGGTGACTGGCTGTGTGTGTAGTAGCAGCAGGAGAGCCCTCTGTGTGTCTGGTGACCGGCTGTGTGTGTGGCAGCAGGAGAGCCCTCTGTGTGTTTGGTGACCGGCTGTGTGTGTGGCAGCAGGAGAGGCCTCTGTGTGTCTGGTGACTGGCTATGTGTGTAGCAGCAGGAGAGCCCTCTGTGTGTCTGGTGACCGGCTGTGTGTGTGGCAGCAGGGGAGGCATCTGTGTATCTGGTGATCGGCTGTGTGTGTGGCAGCAGGAGAGGCCTCTGTGTGTCTGGTGACCATCTGTGACTGCGGCAGCAGGAGAGTCCTCTGTGTGTCTGGTGACTGGCTGTGTGTGTGGCAGCTGGAGAGCCCTCTGTGTGTCTGGTGACAGGCTGTGTGTGTGGCAGCAGGAGAGCCCTCTGTGTGTCTGGTGACCGGCTGTATGTGCGGCAGCAGGAGAGCCCTCTGTGTGTCTGGTGACCGGCTGTGTGTGTGGCAGCAGGAGAGCCCTCTGTGTGTCTAGGGACAGGCTGTGTGGGTGGGGCTGCAGGAGAGGCCTCTGTGTGTCTGGTGTCCGGCTGTGTGTGTGGCAGCTGGAGTGGCCTCTGTGTGTTTGGGGACCGGCTGTGTGTGTGGCAGCAGGAGAGGCCTCTGTGTGTTTGGGGACCGGCTGTGTGTGTGGCAGCAGGAGAGACCTCTGTGTGTCTGGTGACCGGCTGTGTGTGCGGCAGCAGGAGAAGCCTCTGTGTGTCTGGTGACTGGCTGTGTGTGCGGCAGCAGGAGAGCCCTCTGTGTGTGTTGACCGGCTGTGTGTGGCAGCAGGAGAGGCCTCTGTGTGTCTGGTGACCGGCTGTGTGTGTGGCAGCAGGAGAGCCCTCTGTCTGTCTGGTAACTGGCTGTGTGTGTGGCAGCAGGAGAGCCATCTGTGTGTCTGGTGACCGGCTGTGTGTGTGTGGCAGCAGGAGTGCCCTCTGTGTGTCTGGTGACCGGCTGTGTGTGTGGCAGCAGGAGAGGCCTCTGTGTGTCTGGTGACCAGCTGTGTGTGTCGCAGCAGGAGAGGCCTCTGTGTGTCTGGTGACTGGCTGTGTGTCTGGCAGCAGGAGTACCCTCTGTGTATCTGGTGACCGGCTGTGTGTGTGGCAGCAGGAGAGCCCTCTGTGTGTCTGGTGACCGACTGTGTGTGTGGCAGCAGGAGAGCCCTCTGTGTGTCTGATGATCGCTGTGTGTGTGGCAGCAGGAGAGCCCTCTGTGTGTCTGGTTATCGGCTGTGTGTGTGGCAGCAGGAGAGACCTCTGTGAGTCTGGTGACCGGCTGTGTGTGTTGCAGCAGGAGAGCCCTCTGTGTGTCTGGGGTCCGGCTGAGTGTGTGGCAGCAGGAGAGTACTCTGTGTGTCTGTTGACCAGCTGTGTGTGTGGGGCAGCAGGAGAGACCTCTGTGTGTCTGGTGTCCGGCTGTGTGTGTGGCAACAGGAGTGGCCTCTGTGTGTTTGGGGACCGGCAGTGTGTGTGGCAGCAGGAGAGGCCTCTGTGTGTTTGGGGACCGGCTGTTTGTGTGGCAGCAGGAGAGCCGTCTGTGTGTCTGGTGACCGGCTGTGTGTGTGGCAGCAGGAAAGGCCTTTGTGTGTCTGGTGACCGGCTGTGTGTGTGGCAGCAGGAGAGGCCTCTGTGTGTCTGGGGACCGGCTGTGTGTGAGGCAGCAGGAGAGGCCTCTGTGTGTCTGGTGACCGGCTCTGTGTGTGGCAGCAGGAGAGGCCTCTGTGTGTCTGGTGACTGGCTGTGTGTGTAGCAGCAGGAGAGCCCTCTGTGTGTCTGGTGATCGCTGTGTGTGTAGCAGCAGGAGAGGCCTCTGTGTGTCTGGTGACCAGCTGTTTGTGTGGCAGCAGGAGAGTCCTCTGTGTGTCTGGGGACCGGCTGTGTGTGTGGGAGCAGGAGAGCCCTCTGTGTGTCTGGGGACTGGCTGTGTGATGTAGCAGGAGAGGCCTCTGTGTGTCTGGTGACCGGCTGTGTGTGTGGCAGCAGGACAGGCCTCTGTGTGTCTGGTGACCGGCTGTGTTTGTGGCAGCAGGAGAGCCCTCTGTGTGTCTGGTGACCGGCTGTGTGTGTGGCAGCAGGAGAGCCCTCTGTGAGTCTAGGGACCGGCTGTGTGTGTGGGGCAGCAGGAGAGGCCTCTGTGTGTCTGGTGACCGGCTGTGTGTGTGTGGCAGCAGGAGTGGCCTCTGTGTGTTTGGGGACTGGCTGTGTGTGTGGCAGCAGGAGAGGCCTCTGTGTGTTTGGGGAAAGGCTGTGTGTGTGGTAGCAGGAGAGGCCACTGTGTGTCTGGTGACCGGCTGTGTGTGAGGCAGAAGGAGAGGCCTCTGTGTGTCTGGTGACCGGCTGTGTGTGTGTGGCAGCAGGAGAGCCCTCTGTGTGTCTGGGGACCGGCTGTGTGTGCGGCAGCAGGAGAGGCCTCTGTGTGTCTGGGGACCGGCTGTTTGTGTGGCAGCAGGAGAGCCCTCTGTGTATCTGGTGACTGGCTGTGTGTGTGGCAGCAGGAGAGCCCTCTGTGTGTCTGGGAACTGGCTGTGTGTGTGGCAGCAGGAGAGCCCTCTGTGTGTCTGTTGACCGGCTGTGTGTGCGGCAGCAGGAGAGTCCTCTGTGTGTCTGGTGACCGGCTTTGTGTGTGACAGCAAGAGAGCCCTCTGTGTGTCTGGAGACCGGCTTTGTGTGTGGCAGCAGGAGAGGCCTCTTTCTGTCTGGGGACTGGCTGTGTGTGTGGCAGCAGGAGAGGCCTCTGTGTGTCTGGTGACCGGCTGTGTGTGAGGCAGCAGGAGAGCCCTCTGTGTGTCTGGTGACCGGCTGTGTGTGTGACAGCAGGAGATGCCTCTGTGTGTCTGGTGACTGGCTGTGTGTGAGGTAGCAGGAGAGGCCTCTGTGTGTCTGGTGACCGGCTGTGTGTGTGGCAGCTGGAGAGCCCTCTGTGTATCTGGTGACCGGCTGTGTGTGTGGCAGCAGGAGAGGCCTCTGTGTGTCTGGTGACCGGCTGTGTGTGTGTGGCAGCAGGAGTGCCCTCTGTGTGTCTGGTGACCGGCTGTGTGTGTGGCAGCAGGAGAGGCCTCTGTGTGTCTGGTGACTGGCTGTGTGTGTAGCAGCAGGAGAGCCCTCTGTGTGTCTGGTGACCGGCTGTGTGTGTGGCAGCAGGAGAGGCCTCTGTGTGTCTGGTGACCGGCTGCGACTGCGGCAGCAGGAGAGTCCTCTGTGTGTCTGGTGACTAGCTGTGTGTGTAGTAGCAGCAGGAGAGCCCTCTGTGTGTCTGGTGACCGGCTGTGTATGTGGCAGCAGGAGAGCCCTCTGTGTGTCTGGTGACCGGCTGTGTGTGTGGCAGCAGGAGAGGCCTCTGTGTGTCTGGTGACTGGCTGTGTGTGTAGCAGCAGGAGAGCCCTCTGTGTGTCTGGTGACCGGCTGTGTGTGTGGCAGCAGGAGAGGCCTCTGTGTGTCTGGTGACCGGCTGCGACTGCGGCAGCAGGAGAGTCCTCTGTGTGTCTGGTGACTGGCTGTGTGTGTAGTAGCAGCAGGAGAGCCCTCTGTGTGTCTGGTGACCGGCTGTGTGTGTGGCAGCAGGAGAGCCCTCTGTGTGTCTGGTGACCGGCTGTGTGTGTGGCAGCAGGAGAGGCCTCTGTGTGTCTGGTGACTGGCTATGTGTGTAGCAGCAGGAGAGCCCTCTGTGTGTCTGGTGACCGGCTGTGTGTGTGGCAGCAGGAGAGGCCTCTGTGTATCTGGTGATCGGCTGTGTGTGTGGCAGCAGGAGAGGCCTCTGTGTGTCTGGTGACTGGCTGTGTGTGTGGCAGCTGGAGAGCCCTCTGTGTGTCTGGTGACAGGCTGTGTGTGTGGCAGCAGGAGAGCCCTCTGTGTGTCTGGTGACCGGCTGTATGTGCGGCAGCAGGAGAGCCCTCTGTGTGTCTGGGGACCGGCTGTGTGTGTGGCAGCAGGAGAGCCCTCTGTGTGTCTAGGGACAGGCTGTGTGGGTGGGGCAGCAGAAGAGGCCTCTGTGTGTCTGGTGTCCGGCTGTGTGTGTGGCAGCTGGAGTGGCCTCTGTGTGTTTGGGGACCGGCTGTGTGTGTGGCAGCAGGAGAGGCCTCTGTGTGTTTGGGGACTGGCTGTGTGTGTGGCAGCAGGAGGGACCTCTGTGTGTCTGGTGACCGGCTGTGTGTGCGGCAGCAGGAGAAGCCTCTGTGTGTCTGGTGACTGGCTGTGTGTGCGGCAGCAGGAGAGCCCTCTGTGTGTGTTGACCGGCTGTGTGTGGCAGCAGGAGAGGCCTCTGTGTGTCTGGTGACCGGCTGTGTGTGTGGCAGCAGGAGAGCCCTCTGTGTGTCTGGTAAATGGCTGTGTGTGTGGCAGCAGGAGAGCCATCTGTGTGTCTGGTGACCGGCTGTGTGTGTGTGGCAGCAGGAGTGCCCTCTGTGTGTCTGGTGACCGGCTGTGTGTGTGGCAGCAGGTGAGGCCTCTGTGTGTCTGGTGACCAGCTGTGTGTGTCGCAGCAGGAGAGGCCTCTGTGTGTCTGGTGACCGGCTGTGTGTCTGGCAGCAGGAGTACCCTCTGTGTATCTGTTGACCGGCTGTGTGTGTGGCAGCAGGAGAGCCCTCTATGTGTCTGGTGACCGACTGTGTGTGTGGCAGCAGGAGAGCCCTCTGTGTGTCTGATGATCGCTGTGTGTGTGGCAGCAGGAGAGCCCTCTGTGTGTCTGGTTATCGGCTGTGTGTGTGGCAGCAGGAGAGACCTCTGTGAGTCTGGTGACCGGCTGTGTGTGTTGCAGCAGGAGAGCCCTCTGTGTGTCTGGGGTCCGGCTGAGTGTGTGGCAGCAGGAGAGTACTCTGTGTGTCTGTTGACCGGCTGTGTGTGTGGTGCAGCAGGAGAGACCTCTGTGAGTCTGGTGTCCGGCTGTGTGTGTGGCAACAGGAGTGGCCTCTCTGTGTTTGGGGACCGGCAGTGTGTGTGGCAGCAGGAGAGGCCTCTGTGTGTTTGGGGACAGGCTGTTTGTGTGGCAGCAGGAGAGCCGTCTGTGTGTCTGGTGACTGGCTGTGTGTGTGGCAGCAGGAAAGGCCTTTGTGTGTCTGGTGACTGGCTGTGTGTGTGGCAGCAGGAGAGGCCTCTGTGTGTCTGGGGACCGGCTGTGTGTGCGGCAGCAGGAGAGGCCTCTGTGTGTCTGGTGAACGGCTGTGTGTGTGGCAGCATGAGAGCCCTCTGTGTGTCTGGGGACCGGCTGTGTGTGTGGCAGCAGGAGAGGCCTCTGTGTGTCTGGTGACTGGCTGTGTGTGTAGCAGCAGGAGAGCCCTCTGTGTGTCTGGTGACCGGCTGTGTGTGTGGCAGCAGGAGAGGCCTCTGTGTGTCTGGTGACCGGCTGCGACTGCGGCAGCAGGAGAGTCCTCTGTGTGTCTGGTGACTGGCTGTGTGTGTAGTAGCAGCAGGAGAGCCCTCTGTGTGTCTGGTGACCGGCTGTGTGTGTGGCAGCAGGAGAGCCCTCTGTGTGTCTGGTGACCGGCTGTGTGTGTGGCAGCAGGAGAGGCCTCTGTGTGTCTGGTGACTGGCTGTGTGTGTAGCAGCAGGAGAGCCCTCTGTGTGTCTGGTGACCGGCTGTGTGTGTGGCAGCAGGAGAGGCCTCTGTGTGTCTGGTGACCGGCTGCGACTGCGGCAGCAGGAGAGTCCTCTGTGTGTCTGGTGACTGGCTGTGTGTGTAGTAGCAGCAGGAGAGCCCTCTGTGTGTCTGGTGACCGGCTGTGTGTGTGGCAGCAGGAGAGCCCTCTGTGTGTCTGGTGACTGGCTGTGTGTGTGGCAGCAGGAGAGGCCTCTGTGTGTCTGGTGACTGGCTATGTGTGTAGCAGCAGGAGAGCCCTCTGTGTGTCTGGTGACCGGCTGTGTGTGTGGCAGCAGGAGAGGCCTCTGTGTATCTGGTGATCGGCTGTGTGTGTGGCAGCAGGAGAGGCCTCTGTGTGTCTGGTGACCATCTGTGACTGCGGCAGCAGGAGAGTCCTCTGTGTGTCTGGTGACTGGCTGTGTGTGTGGCAGCTGGAGAGCCCTCTGTGTGTCTGGTGACAGGCTGTGTGTGTGGCAGCAGGAGAGCCCTCTGTGTGTCTGGTGACCGGCTGTATGTGCGGCAGCAGGAGAGCCCTCTGTGTGTCTGGGGACCGGCTGTGTGTGTGGCAGCAGGAGAGCCCACTGTGTGTCTAGGGACAGGCTGTGTGGGTGGGGCAGCAGAAGAGGCCTCTGTGTGTCTGGTGTCCGGCTGTGTGTGTGGCAGCTGGAGTGGCCTCTGTGTGTTTGGGGACCGGCTGTGTGTGTGGCAGCAGGAGAGGCCTCTGTGTGTTTGGGGACTGGCTGTGTGTGTGGCAGCAGGAGAGACCTCTGTGTGTCTGGTGACCGGCTGTGTGTGCGGCAGCAGGAGAAGCCTCTGTGTGTCTGGTGACTGGCTGTGTGTGCGGCAGCAGGAGAGCCCTCTGTGTGTGTTGACCGGCTGTGTGTGGCAGCAGGAGAGGCCTCTGTGTGTCTGGTGACCGGCTGTGTGTGTGGCAGCAGGAGAGCCCTCTGTGTGTCTGGTAAATGGCTGTGTGTGTGGCAGCAGGAGAGCCATCTGTGTGTCTGGTGACCGGCTGTGTGTGTGTGGCAGCAGGAGTGCCCTCTGTGTGTCTGGTGACCGGCTGTGTGTGTGGCAGCAGGAGAGGCCTCTGTGTGTCTGGTGACCAGCTGTGTGTGTCGCAGCAGGAGAGGCCTCTGTGTGTCTGGTGACCGACTGTGTGTCTGGCAGCAGGAGTACCCTCTGTGTATCTGGTGACCGGCTGTGTGTGTGGCAGCAGGAGAGCCCTCTGTGTGTCTGGTGACCGACTGTGTGTGTGGCAGCAGGAGAGCCCTCTGTGTGTCTGATGATCGCTGTGTGTGTGGCAGCAGGAGAGCCCTCTGTGTGTCTGGTTATCGGCTGTGTGTGTGGCAGCAGGAGAGACCTCTGTGAGTCTGGTGACAGGCTGTGTGTGTTGCAGCAGGAGAGCCCTCTGTGTGTCTGGGGTCCGGCTGAGTGTGTGGCAGCAGGAGAGTACTCTGTGTGTCTGTTGACCGGCTGTGTGTGTGGTGCAGCAGGAGAGACCTCTGTGAGTCTGGTGTCCGGCTGTGTGTGTGGCAACAGGAGTGGCCTCTCTGTGTTTGGGGACCGGCAGTGTGTGTGGCAGCAGGAGAGGCCTCTGTGTGTTTGGGGACCGGCTGTTTGTGTGGCAGCAGGAGAGCCGTCTGTGTGTCTGGTGACCGGCTGTGTGTGTGGCAGCAGGAAAGGCCTTTGTGTGTCTGGTGACTGGCTGTGTGTGTGGCAGCAGGAGAGGCCTCTGTGTGTCTGGGGACCGGCTGTGTGTGAGGCAGCAGGAGAGGCCTCTGTGTGTCTGGTGACCGGCTGTGTGTGTGGCAGCAGGAGAGGCCTCTGTGTGTCTGGTGACTGGCTGTGTGTGTAGCAGCAGGAGAGCCCTCTGTGTGTCTGGTGATCGCTGTGTGTGTAGCAGCAGGAGAGGCCTCTGTGTGTCTGGTGACCAGCTGTTTGTGTGGCAGCAGGAGAGTCCTCTGTGTGTCTTGTGACCGGCTGTGTGTGTGGCAGCAGGAGAGCCCTCTGTGTGTCTGGGGACTGGCTGTGTGATGTAGCAGGAGAGGCCTCTGTGTGTCTGGTGACCGGCTGTGTGTGTGGCAGCAGGACAGGACTCTGTGTGTCTGGTGACCGGCTGTGACTGCGGCAGCAGGAGAGTCCTCTGTGTGTCTGGGGAGGGGCTGTGTGTGTGGCAGCAGGAGAGCCCTCTGTGTGTCTGGTGACCGGCTGTGTGTGTGGCAGCAGGAGAGCCCTCTGTGTGTCTGGTGACCGGCTGTGTGTGTGGCAGCAGGAGAGCCTTCTGTGAGTCTAGGGACCGGCTGTGTGTGTGGGGCAGCAGGAGAGGCCTCTGTGTGTCTGGTGACCGGCTGTGTGTGTGTGGCAGCAGGAGTGGCCTCTGTGTGTTTGGGGACTGGCTGTGTGTGTGGCAGCAGGAGAGGCCTCTGTGTGTTTGGGGAAAGGCTGTGTGTGTGGCAGCAGGAGAGGCCACTGTGTGTCTGGTGACCGGCTGTGTGTGAGGCAGAAGGAGAGGCCTCTGTGTGTCTGGTGACCGGCTGTGTGTGTGTGGCAGCAGGAGAGCCCTCTGTGTGTCTGGGGACCGGCTGTGTGTGCGGCAGCAGGAGAGGCCTCTGTGTGTCTGGGGACCGGCTGTTTGTGTGGCAGCAGGAGAGCCCTCTGTGTATCTGGTGACTGGCTGTGTGTGTGGCAGGAGGAGAGCCCTCTGTGTGTCTGGGAACCGGCTGTGTGTGTGGCAGCAGGAGAGCCCTCTGTGTGTCTGTTGACCGGCTGTGTGTGCGGCAGCAGGAGAGTCCTCTGTGTGTCTGGTGACCGGCTGTGTGTGTGGCAGCATGAGAGCCCTCTGTGTGTCTGGAGACCGGCTGTGTGTGTGGCAGCAGGAGAGGCCTCTGTCTGTCTGGTGACTGGCTGTGTGTGTGGCAGCAGGAGAGGCCTCTGTGTGTCTGGTGACCGGCTGTGTGTGAGGCAGCAGGAGAGCCCTCTGTGTGTCTGGTGACCGGCTGTGTGTGTGACAGCAGGAGATGCCTCTGTGTGTCTGGTGACTGGCTGTGTGTGAGGTAGCAGGAGAGGCCTCTGTGTGTCTGGTGACCGGCTGTGTGTGTGGCAGCTGGAGAGCCCTCTGTGTATCTGGTGACCGGCTGTGTGTGTGGCAGCAGGAGAGGCCTCTGTGTGTCTGGTGACCGGCTGTGTGTGTGTGGCAGCAGGAGTGCCCTCTGTGTGTCTGGTGACCGGCTGTGTGTGTGGCAGCAGGAGAGCCCTCTGTGTGTCTGGTGACTGGCTGTTTGTGCAGCAGCAGGAAAGCCCTCTGTGTGACTGGTGACCGGCTGTGTGTGTGGCAGCAGGAGAGTCCTCTGTGTGTCTGGTGACTGGCTGTGTGTGTAGCAGCAGGAGAGCCCTCTGTGTGTCTGGTGACCGGCTGTGTGTGTGGCAGCAGGAGAAGCCTCTGTGTGTCTGGTGACCGGCTGTGACTGCGGCAGCAGGAGAGGCCTCTGTATGTCTGGTGACTGGCTGTCTGTGTAGCAGCAGGAGAGCCCTCTGTGTGTCTGGTGACCGGCTGTGTTTCTTGCAGCAGGAGAGGCCTCTGTGTGTCTGGTGACCGGCTGTGTGTGTGGCAGCAGGAGAGGCCTCTGTGTGTCTGGTGACCGGCTGTGTGTGAGGCAGCAGGAGAGGCCTCTGTGTGTCTGGTGACTGGCTGTCTGTGTAGCAGCAGGAGAGCCCTCTGTGTGTCTGGTGACAGGCTGTGTGTGTGGCAGCAGGAGAGGCCTCTATGTGTCTGATGACAGGCTGTGTGTGTGGCAGCAGGAGAGGCCTCTGTGTGTCTGGTGACCGGCTGTGTGTGTGGCAGCAGGAGAGCCCTCTGTGTGTCTGGGGACCGGCTGTGTGATGTAGCAGGAGAGGCCTCTGTGTGTCTGGTGACCGGCTGTGTGTGTGGCAGCAGGAGAGGCCTCTGTGTGTCTGGTGACCGGCTGTGACTGCGGCAGCAGGAGAGTCCTCTGTGTGTCTGGGGACCAGCTGTGTGTGCGGCAGCAGGAGAGGCCTCTGTGTGTCTGGGGACCGGCTGTGTGTGTGGCAGCAGGAGAGCCCTCTGTGTATCTGGTGACCGGCTGTGTGTGTGGCAGCAGGAGAGCCCTCTGTGTGTCTGGGGACCGGCTGTGTGTGTGGCAGCAGGAGAGCCCTCTGTGTGTCTGTTGACCTGCTGTGTGTGCGGCAGCAGGAGAGTCCTCTGTGTGTCTGGTGACCGGCTGTGTGTGTGGCAGCATGAGAGCCCTCTGTGTGTCTGGGGACCGGCTGTGTGTGTGGCAGCAGGAGAGGCCTCTGTGTGTCTGGTGACTGGCTGTGTGTGTAGCAGCAGGAGAGCCCTCTGTGTGTCTGGTGACCGGCTGTGTGTGTGGCAGCAGGAAAGGCCTCTGTGTGTCTGGTGACCGGCTGCGACTGCGGCAGCAGGAGAGTCCTCTGTGTGTCTGGTGACTGGCTGTGTGTGTAGTAGCAGCAGGAGAGCCCTCTGTGTGTCTGGTGACCGGCTCTGTGTGTGGCAGCAGGAGAGCCCTCTGTGTGTCTGGTGACCGGCTGTGTGTGTGGCAGCAGGAGAGGCCTCTGTGTGTCTGGTGACTGGCTATGTGTGTAGCAGCAGGAGAGCCCTCTGTGTGTCTGGTGACCGGCTGTGTGTGTGGCAGCAGGAGAGGCCTCTGTGTATCTGGTGATCGGCTGTGTGTGTGGCAGCAGGAGAGGCCTCTGTGTGTCTGGTGACCATCTGTGACTGCGGCAGCAGGAGAGTCCTCTGTGTGTCTGGTGACTGGCGGTGTGTGTGGCAGCTGGAGAGCCCTCTGTGTGTCTGGTGACAGGCTGTGTGTGTGGCAGCAGGAGAGCCCTCTGTGTGTCTGGTGACCGGCTGTATGTGCGGCAGCAGGAGAGCCCTCTGTGTGTCTGGTGACCGGCTGTGTGTGTGGCAGCAGGAGAGCCCTCTGTGTGTCTAGGGACAGGCTGTGTGGGTGGGGCAGCAAGAGAGGCCTCTGTGTGTTTGGTGTCCGGCTGTGTGTGTGGCAGCTGGAGTGGCCTCTGTGTGTTTGGGGACCGGCTGTGTGTGTGGCAGCAGGAGAGGCCTCTGTGTGTTTGGGGACCGGCTGTGTGTGTGGCAGCAGGAGAGACCTCTGTGTGTGTCTGGTGACCGGCTGTGTGTGCGGCAGCAGGAGAAGCCTTTGTGTGTCTGGTGACTGGCTGTGTGTGAGGCAGCAGGAGAGGCCTCTGTGTGTCTGGTGACCGGCTGTGTGTGCGGCAGCAGGAGAGCCCTCTGTGTGTGTTGACCGGCTGTGTGTGGCAGCAGGAGAGGCCTCTGTGTGTCTGGTGACCGGCTGTGTGTGTGGCAGCAGGAGAGCCCTCTGTGTGTCTGGTAACTGGCTGTGTGTGTGGCAGCAGGAGAGCCATCTGTGTGTCTGGTGACCGGCTGTGTGTGTGTGGCAGCAGGAGTGCCCTCTGTGTGTCTGGTGACTGGCTGTGTGTGTGGCAGCAGGAGAGGCCTCTGTGTGTCTGGTGACCGGCTGTGTGTCTGGCAGCAGGAGTACCCTCTGTGTATCTGGTGACTGGCTGTGTGTGTGGCAGCAGGAGAGCCCTCTGTGTGTCTGGTGACCGACTGTGTGTGTGGCAGCAGGAGAGCCCTCTGTGTGTCTGATGATCGCTGTGTGTGTGGCAGCAGGAGAGCCCTCTGTGTGTCTGGTTATCGGCTGTGTGTGGCAGCAGGAGAGACCTCTGTGAGTCTGGTGACTGGCTGTGTGTGTTGCAGCAGGAGAGCCCTCTGTGTGTCTGGGGTCCGGCTGAGTGTGTGGCAGCAGGAGAGTACTCTGTGTGTCTGTTGACTGGCTGTGTGTGTGGGGCAGCAGGAGAGACCTCTGTGTGTCTGGTGTCCGGCTGTGTGTGTGGCAACAGGAGTGGCCTCAGTGTGTTTGGGGACCGGCAGTGTGTGTGGCAGCAGGAGAGGCCTCTGTGTGTTTGGGGACCGGCTGTTTGTGTGGCAGCAGGAGAGCCGTCTGTGTGTCTGGTGACCGGCTGTGTGTGTGTGGCAGCAGGAAAGGCCTTTGTGTGTCTGGTGACCGGCTGTGTGTGTGGCAGCAGGAGAGGCCTCTGTGTGTCTGGGGACCGGCTGTGTGTGAGGCAGCAGGAGAGGCCTCTGTGTATCTGGTGATCGGCTGTGTGTGTGGCAGCAGGAGAGGCCTCTGTGTGTCTGGTGACCATCTGTGACTGCGGCAGCAGGAGAGTCCTCTGTGTGTCTGGTGACTGGCGGTGTGTGTGGCAGCTGGAGAGCCCTCTGTGTGTCTGGTGACAGGCTGTGTGTGTGGCAGCAGGAGAGCCCTCTGTGTGTCTGGTGACCGGCTGTATGTGCGGCAGCAGGAGAGCCCTCTGTGTGTCTGGTGACCGGCTGTGTGTGTGGCAGCAGGAGAGCCCTCTGTGTGTCTAGGGACAGGCTGTGTGGGTGGGGCAGCAGGAGAGGCCTCTGTGTGTTTGGTGTCCGGCTGTGTGTGTGGCAGCTGGAGTGGCCTCTGTGTGTTTGGGGACCGGCTGTGTGTGTGGCAGCAGGAGAGGCCTCTGTGTGTTTGGGGACCGGCTGTGTGTGTGGCAGCAGGAGAGACCTCTGTGTGTGTCTGGTGACCGGCTGTGTGTGCGGCAGCAGGAGAAGCCTCTGTGTGTCTGGTGACTGGCTGTGTGTGAGGCAGCAGGAGAGGCCTCTGTGTGTCTGGTGACCGGCTGTGTGTGCGGCAGCAGGAGAGCCCTCTGTGTGTGTTGACCGGCTGTGTGTGGCAGCAGGAGAGGCCTCTGTGTGTCTGGTGACCGGCTGTGTGTGTGGCAGCAGGAGAGCTCTCTGTGTGTCTGGTAACTGGCTGTGTGTGTGGCAGCAGGAGAGCCATCTGTGTGTCTGGTGACCGGCTGTGTGTGTGTGGCAGCAGGAGTGCCTTCTGTGTGTCTGGTGACTGGCTGTGTGTGTGGCAGCAGGAGAGGCCTCTGTGTGTCTGGTGACCGGCTGTGTGTCTGGCAGCAGGAGTACCCTCTGTGTATCTGGTGACCGGCTGTGTGTGTGGTAGCAGGAGAGCCCTCTGTGTGTCTGGTGACCGACTGTGTGTGTGGCAGCAGGAGAGCCCTCTGTGTGTCTGATGATCGCTGTGTGTGTGGCAGCAGGAGAGCCCTCTGTGTGTCTGGTTATCGGCTGTGTGTGTGGCAGCAGGAGAGACCTCTGTGAGTCTGGTGACCGGCTGTGTGTGTTGCAGCAGGAGAGCCCTCTGTGTGTCTGGGGTCCGGCTGAGTGTGTGGCAGCAGGAGAGTACTCTGTGTGTCTGTTGACCGGCTGTGTGTGTGGGGCAGCAGGAGAGACCTCTGTGTGTCTGGTGTCCGGCTGTGTGTGTGGCAACAGGAGTGGCCTCTGTGTGTTTGGGGACCGGCAGTGTGTGTGGCAGCAGGAGAGGCCTCTGTGTGTTTGGGGACCGGCTGTTTGTGTGGCAGCAGGAGAGCCATCTGTGTGTCTGGTGACCGGCTGTGTGTGTGGCAGCAGGAAAGGCCTTTGTGTGTCTGGTGACCGGCTGTGTGTGTGGCAGCAGGAGAGGCCTCTGTGTGTCTGGGGACCGGCTGTGTGTGAGGCAGCAGGAGAGGCCTCTGTGTGTCTGGTGACCGGCTGTGTGTGTGGCAGCAGGAGAGGCCTCTGTGTGTCTGGTGACTGGCTGTGTGTGTAGCAGCAGGAGAGCCCTCTGTGTGTCTGGTGATCGCTGTGTGTGTAGCAGCAGGAGAGGCCTCTGTGTGTCTGGTGACCGGCTGTTTGTGTGGCAGCAGGAGAGTCCTCTGTGTGTCTTGTGACCGGCTGTGTGTGTGGCAGCAGGAGAGCCCTCTGTGTGTCTGGGGACTGGCTGTGTGATGTAGCAGGAGAGGCCTCTGTGTGTCTGGTGACTGGCTGTGTGTGTGGCAGCAGGACAGGCCTCTGTGTGTCTGGTGACCGGCTGTGACTGCGGCAGCAGGAGAGTCCTCTGTGTGTCTGGGGAGGGGCTGTGTGTGTGGCAGCAGGAGAGCCCTCTGTGTGTCTGGTGACCGGCTGTGTGTGTGGCAGCAGGAGAGCCCTCTGTGTGTCTGGTGACCGGCTGTGTGTGTGGCAGCAGGAGAGCCCTCTGTGTGTCTAGGGACCGGCTGTGTGTGTGGGGCAGCAGGAGAGGCCTCTGTGTGTCTGGTGACCGGCTGTGTGTGTGTGGCAGCAGGAGTGGCCTCTGTGTGTTTGGGGACTGGCTGTGTGTATGGCAGCAGGAGAGGCCTCTGTGTGTTTGGGGAAAGGCTGTGAGTGTGGCAGCAGGAGAGGCCACTGTGTGTCTGGTGACCGGCTGTGTGTGAGGCAGAAGGAGAGGCCTCTGTGTGTCTGGTGACCGGCTGTGTGTGTGTGGCAGCAGGAGAGCCCTCTGTGTGTCTGGGGACCGGCTGTGTGTGCGGCAGCAGGAGAGCCCTCTGTGTGTGTTGACCGGCTGTGTGTGGCAGCAGGAGAGGCCTCTGTGTGTCTGGTGACCGGCTGTGTGTGTGGCAGCAGGAGAGCCCTCTGTGTGTCTGGTAACTGGCTGTGTGTGTGGCAGCAGGAGAGCCATCTGTGTGTCTGGTGACCGGCTGTGTGTGTGTGGCAGCAGGAGTGCCCTCTGTGTGTCTGGTGACTGGCTGTGTGTGTGGCAGCAGGAGAGGCCTCTGTGTGTCTGGTGACCGGCTGTGTGTCTGGCAGCAGGAGTACCCTCTGTGTATCTGGTGACCGGCTGTGTGTGTGGTAGCAGGAGAGCCCTCTGTGTGTCTGGTGACCGACTGTGTGTGTGGCAGCAGGAGAGCCCTCTGTGTGTCTGATGATCGCTGTGTGTGTGGCAGCAGGAGAGCCCTCTGTGTGTCTGGTTATCGGCTGTGTGTGTGGCAGCAGGAGAGACCTCTGTGAGTCTGGTGACCGGCTGTGTGTGTTGCAGCAGGAGAGCCCTCTGTGTGTCTGGGGTCCGGCTGAGTGTGTGGCAGCAGGAGAGTACTCTGTGTGTCTGTTGACCGGCTGTGTGTGTGGGGCAGCAGGAGAGACCTCTGTGTGTCTGGTGTCCGGCTGTGTGTGTGGCAACAGGAGTGGCCTCTGTGTGTTTGGGGACCGGCAGTGTGTGTGACAGCAGGAGAGGCCTCTGTGTGTTTGGGGACCGGCTGTTTGTGTGGCAGCAGGAGAGCCATCTGTGTGTCTGGTGACCGGCTGTGTGTGTGGCAGCAGGAAAGGCCTTTGTGTGTCTGGTGACTGGCTGTGTGTGTGGCAGCAGGAGAGGCCTCTGTGTGTCTGGGGACCGGCTGTGTGTGAGGCAGCAGGAGAGGCCTCTGTGTGTCTGGTGACCGGCTGTGTGTGTGGCAGCAGGAGAGGCCTCTGTGTGTCTGGTGACTGGCTGTGTGTGTAGCAGCAGGAGAGCCCTCTGTGTGTCTGGTGATCGCTGTGTGTGTAGCAGCAGGAGAGGCCTCTGTGTGTCTGGTGACCGGCTGTTTGTGTGGCAGCAGGAGAGTCCTCTGTGTGTCTTGTGACCGGCTGTGTGTGTGGCAGCAGGAGAGCCCTCTGTGTGTCTGGGGACTGGCTGTGTGATGTAGCAGGAGAGGCCTCTGTGTGTCTGGTGACTGGCTGTGTGTGTGGCAGCAGGACAGGCCTCTGTGTGTCTGGTGACCGGCTGTGACTGCGGCAGCAGGAGAGTCCTCTGTGTGTCTGGGGAGGGGCTGTGTGTGTGGCAGCAGGAGAGCCCTCTGTGTGTCTGGTGACCGGCTGTGTGTGTGGCAGTAGGAGAGCCCTCTGTGTGTCTGGTGACCGGCTGTGTGTGTGGCAGCAGGAGAGCCCTCTGTGTGTCTAGGGACCGGATGTGTGTGTGGGGCAGCAGGAGAGGCCTCTGTGTGTCTGGTGACCGGCTGTGTGTGTGTGGCAGCAGGAGTGGCCTCTGTGTGTTTGGGGACTGGCTGTGTGTGTGGCAGCAGGAGTGCCCTCTGTGTGTCTGGTGACTGGCTGTGTGTGTGGCAGCAGGAGAGGCCTCTGTGTGTCTGGTGACCGGCTGTGTGTCTGGCAGCAGGAGTACCCTCTGTGTATCTGGTGACTGGCTGTGTGTGTGGCAGCAGGAGAGCCCTCTGTGTGTCTGGTGACCGACTGTGTGTGTGGCAGCAGGAGAGCCCTCTGTGTGTCTGATGATCGCTGTGTGTGTGGCAGCAGGAGAGCCCTCTGTGTGTCTGGTTATCGGCTGTGTGTGGCAGCAGGAGAGACCTCTGTGAGTCTGGTGACTGGCTGTGTGTGTTGCAGCAGGAGAGCCCTCTGTGTGTCTGGGGTCCGGCTGAGTGTGTGGCAGCAGGAGAGTACTCTGTGTGTCTGTTGACTGGCTGTGTGTGTGGGGCAGCAGGAGAGACCTCTGTGTGTCTGTTGTCCGGCTGTGTGTGTGGCAACAGGAGTGGCCTCAGTGTGTTTGGGGACCGGCAGTGTGTGTGGCAGCAGGAGAGGCCTCTGTGTGTTTGGGGACCGGCTGTTTGTGTGGCAGCAGGAGAGCCGTCTGTGTGTCTGGTGACCGGCTGTGTGTGTGGCAGCAGGAAAGGCCTTTGTGTGTCTGGTGACCGGCTGTGTGTGTGGCAGCAGGAGAGGCCTCTGTGTGTCTGGGGACCGGCTGTGTGTGAGGCAGCAGGAGAGGCCTCTGTGTATCTGGTGATCGGCTGTGTGTGTGGCAGCAGGAGAGGCCTCTGTGTGTCTGGTGACCATCTGTGACTGCGGCAGCAGGAGAGTCCTCTGTGTGTCTGGTGACTGGCGGTGTGTGTGGCAGCTGGAGAGCCCTCTGTGTGTCTGGTGACAGGCTGTGTGTGTGGCAGCAGGAGAGCCCTCTGTGTGTCTGGTGACCGGCTGTATGTGCGGCAGCAGGAGAGCCCTCTGTGTGTCTGGTGACCGGCTGTGTGTGTGGCAGCAGGAGAGCCCTCTGTGTGTCTAGGGACAGGCTGTGTGGGTGGGGCAGCAGGAGAGGCCTCTGTGTGTTTGGTGTCCGGCTGTGTGTGTGGCAGCTGGAGTGGCCTCTGTGTGTTTGGGGACCGGCTGTGTGTGTGGCAGCAGGAGAGGCCTCTGTGTGTTTGGGGACCGGCTGTGTGTGTGGCAGCAGGAGAGACCTCTGTGTGTGTCTGGTGACCGGCTGTGTGTGCGGCAGCAGGAGAAGCCTCTGTGTGACTGGTGACTGGCTGTGTGTGAGGCAGCAGGAGAGGCCTCTGTGTGTCTGGTGACCGGCTGTGTGTGCGGCAGCAGGAGAGCCCTCTGTGTGTGTTGACCGGCTGTGTGTGGCAGCAGGAGAGGCCTCTGTGTGTCTGGTGACCGGCTGTGTGTGTGGCAGCAGGAGAGCCCTCTGTGTGTCTGGTAACTGGCTGTGTGTGTGGCAGCAGGAGAGCCATCTGTGTGTCTGGTGACCGGCTGTGTGTGTGTGGCAGCAGGAGTGCCCTCTGTGTGTCTGGTGACTGGCTGTGTGTGTGGCAGCAGGAGAGGCCTCTGTGTGTCTGGTGACCGGCTGTGTGTCTGGCAGCAGGAGTACCCTCTGTGTATCTGGTGACCGGCTGTGTGTGTGGTAGCAGGAGAGCCCTCTGTGTGTCTGGTGACTGACTGTGTGTGTGGCAGCAGGAGAGCCCTCTGTGTGTCTGATGATCGCTGTGTGTGTGGCAGCAGGAGAGCCCTCTGTGTGTCTGGTTATCGGCTGTGTGTGTGGCAGCAGGAGAGACCTCTGTGAGTCTGGTGACCGGCTGTGTGTGTTGCAGCAGGAGAGCCCTCTGTGTGTCTGGGGTCCGGCTGAGTGTGTGGCAGCAGGAGAGTACTCTGTGTGTCTGTTGACCGGCTGTGTGTGTGGGGCAGCAGGAGAGACCTCTGTGTGTCTGGTGTCCGGCTGTGTGTGTGGCAACAGGAGTGGCCTCTGTGTGTTTGGGGACCGGCAGTGTGTGTGGCAGCAGGAGAGGCCTCTGTGTGTTTGGGGACCGGCTGTTTGTGTGGCAGCAGGAGAGCCATCTGTGTGTCTGGTGACCGGCTGTGTGTGTGGCAGCAGGAAAGGCCTTTGTGTGTCTGGTGACCGGCTGTGTGTGTGGCAGCAGGAGAGGCCTCTGTGTGTCTGGGGACCGGCTGTGTGTGAGGCAGCAGGAGAGGCCTCTGTGTGTCTGGTGACCGGCTGTGTGTGTGGCAGCAGGAGAGGCCTCTGTGTGTCTGGTGACTGGCTGTGTGTGTAGCAGCAGGAGAGCCCTCTGTGTGTCTGGTGATCGCTGTGTGTGTAGCAGCAGGAGAGCCCTCTGTGTGTCTGGGGACTGGCTGTGTGATGTAGCAGGAGAGGCCTCTGTGTGTCTGGTGACTGGCTGTGTGTGTGGCAGCAGGACAGGCCTCTGTGTGTCTGGTGACCGGCTGTGACTGCGGCAGCAGGAGAGTCCTCTGTGTGTCTGGGGAGGGGCTGTGTGTGTGGCAGCAGGAGAGCCCTCTGTGTGTCTGGTGACCGGCTGTGTGTGTTGCAGCAGGAGAGCCCTCTGTGTGTCTGGTGACCGGCTGTGTGTGTGGCAGCAGGAGAGCCCTCTGTGTGTCTAGGGACCGGCTGTGTGTGTGGGGCAGCAGGAGAGGCCTCTGTGTGTCTGGTGACCGGCTGTGTGTGTGTGGCAGCAGGAGTGGCCTCTGTGTGTTTGGGGACTGGCTGTGTGTATGGCAGCAGGAGAGGCCTCTGTGTGTTTGGGGAAAGGCTGTGTGTGTGGCAGCAGGAGAGGCCACTGTGTGTCTGGTGACTGGCTGTGTGTGAGGCAGAAGGAGAGGCCTCTGTGTGTCTGGTGACCGGCTGTGTGTGTGTGGCAGCAGGAGAGCCCTCTGTGTGTCTGGGGACCGGCTGTGTGTGCGGCAGCAGGAGAGGCCTCTGTGTGTCTGGGGACCGGCTGTTTGTGTGGCAGCAGGAGAGCCCTCTGTGTATCTGGTGACTGGCTGTGTGTGTGGCAGCAGGAGAGCCCTCTGTGTGTCTAGGAACCGGCTGTGTGTGTGGCAGCAGGAGAGCCCTCTGTGTGTCTGTTGACCGGCTGTGTGTGCGGCAGCAGGAGATTCCTCTGTGTGTCTGGTGACCGGCTGTGTGTGTGGCAGCATGAGAGCCCTCTGTGTGTCTGGAGACCGGCTGTGTGTGTGGCAGCAGGAGAGGCCTCTGTCTGTCTGGTGACTGGCTGTGTGTGTGGCAGCAGGAGAGGCCTCTGTGTGTCTGGTGACCGGCTGTGTGTGAGGCAGCAGGAGAGCCCTCTGTGTGTCTGGTGACCGGCTGTGTGTGTGGCAGCATGAGAGCCCTCTGTGTGTCTGGAGACCGGCTGTGTGTGTGGCAGCAGGAGAGGCCTCTGTCTGTCTGGTGACTGGCTGTGTGTGTGGCAGCAGGAGAGGCCTCTGTGTGTCTGGTGACCGGCTGTGTGTGAGGCAGCAGGAGAGCCCTCTGTGTGTCTGGTGACCGGCTGTGTGTGTGACAGCAGGAGATGCCTCTGTGTGTCTGGTGACTGGCTGTGTGTGAGGTAGCAGGAGAGGCCTCTGTGTGTCTGGTGACCGGCTGTGTGTGTGGCAGCTGGAGAGCCCTCTGTGTATCTGGTGACCGGCTGTGTGTGTGGCAGCAGGAGAGGCCTCTGTGTGTCTGGTGACCGGCTGTGTGTGTGGCAGCAGGAGTGCCCTCTGTGTGTCTGGTGACTGGCTGTGTGTGTGGCAGCAGGAGAGCCCTCTGTGTGTCTGGTGACTGGCTGTTTGTGCAGCAGCAGGATAGCCCTCTGTGTGACTGGTGACCGGCTGTGTGTGTGGCAGCAGGAGAGTCCTCTGTGTGTCTGGTGACTGGCTGTGTGTGTAGCAGCGGGAGAGCCCTCTGTGTGTCTGGTGACCGGCTGTGTGTGTGGCAGCAGGAGAGGCCTCTGTGTGTCTGGTGACCGGCTGTGACTGCGGCAGCAGGAGAGGCCTCTGTATGTCTGGTGACTGGCTGTCTGTGTAGCAGCAGGAGAGCCCTCTGTGTGTCTGGTGACTGGCTGTGTGTCTGGCAGCAGGAGAGGCCTCTGTGTGTCTGGTGACCGGCTGTGTGTGTGGCAGCAGGAGAGGCCTCTGTGTGTCTGGTGACCGGCTGTGTGTGAGGCAGCAGGAGAGGCCTCTGTGTGTCTGGTGACTGGCTGTCTGTGTAGCAGCAGGAGAGCCGTCTGTGTGTCTGGTGACCGGCTGTGTGTGTAGCAGCAGGAGAGCCCTCTGTGTGTCTGGTGACCGGCAGTGTGTGTGGCAGCAGGAGACTCCTCTGTGTGTCTGGTGACCGGCTGTGTGTGAGGCAGCAGGAGAGCCCTCTGTGTGTCTGGTGACCGGCTGTGTGTGTGGCAGCAGGAGAGGCCTCTGTGTGTCTGGTGACCGGCTGTGACTGCGGCAGCAGGAGAGCCCTCTGTGTGCCTGGTGACTGGCTGTGTGTGTAGCAGCAGGAGAGCCCTCTGTGTGTCTGGTGACCGGCAGTGTGTGTGGCAGTAGGAGACCCCTTTGTGTGTCTGGTGACCGGCAGTGTGTGTGGCAGCAGGAGAGCCCTCTGTGTGTCTGGTGACCGGCTGTGTGTGTGGCAGCAGGAGAGGCCTCTGTGTGTCTGGTGAATGGCTATGTGTGAAGCAGCAGGAGAGCCCTCTGTGTGTCTGGTGACAGGCTGTGTGTGTGGCAGCAGGAGAGGCCTCTATGTGTCTGGTGACAGGCTGTGTGTGTGGCAGCAGGAGAGGCCTCTGTGTGTCTGGTGACCGGCTGTGTGTGTGGCAGCAGGAGAGCCCTCTGTGTGTCTGGGGACCGGCTGTGTGATGTAGCAGGAGAGGCCTCTGTGTGTCTGGTGACCGGCTGTGTGTGTGGCAGCAGGAGAGGCCTCTGTGTGTCTGGTGACTGGCTGCGACTGCGGCAGCAGGAGAGTCCTCTGTGTGTCTGGGGACCGGCTGTGTGTGCGGCAGCAGGAGAGGCCTCTGTGTGTCTGGGGACCGGCTGTGTGTGTGGCAGCAGGAGAGCCCTCTGTGTATCTGGTGACCGGCTGTGTGTATGGCAGCAGGAGAGCCCTCTGTGTGTCTGGGGACCGGCGGTGTGTGTGGCAGCAGGAGAGCCCTCTGTGTGTCTGTTGACCGGCTGTGTGTGCGGCAGCAGGAGAGTCCTCTGTGTGTCTGGTGACCGGCTGTGTGTGTGGCAGCATGAGAGCCCTTTGTGTGTCTGGGGACCGGCTGTGTGTGTGGCAGCAGGAGAGGCCTCTGTGTGTCTGGTGACTGGCTGTGTATGTGGCAGCAGGAGAGGCCTCTGTGTGTCTGGTGACCGGCTGTGTGTGAGGCAGCAGGAGAGCCCTCTGTGTGTCTGGTGACCGGCTGTGTGTGTGACAGCAGGAGATGCCTCTGTGTGTCTGGTGACTGGCTGTGTGTGAGGTAGCAGGAGAGGCCTCTGTGTGTCTGGTG
The DNA here is from genome assembly GCA_031769625.1 of Taudactylus pleione. Lineage (NCBI taxonomy): Eukaryota > Metazoa > Chordata > Amphibia > Anura > Myobatrachidae > Taudactylus > Taudactylus pleione. Next base: position 871,328 of record JAUIMM010001238.1, read on the forward strand.
ACCGGCTGTGTGTGTGGCAGCTGGAGAGCCCTCTGTGTATCTGGTGACCGGCTGTGTGTGTGGCAGCAGGAGTGGCCTCTGTGTGTCTGGTGACCGGCTGTGTGTGTGGCAGCAGGAGAGCCCTCTGTGTGTCTGGTAACTGGCTGTGTGTGTGGCAGCAGGAGAGCCATCTGTGTGTCTGGTGACCGGCTGTGTGTGTGTGGCAGCAGGAGTGCCCTCTGTGTGTCTGGTGACCGGCTGTGTGTGTGGCAGCAGGAGAGCCCTCTGTGTGTCTGGTGACTGGCTGTTTGTGCAGCAGCAGGATAGCCCTCTGTGTGACTGGTGACCGGCTGTGTGTGTGGCAGCAGGAGAGTCCTCTGTGTGTCTGGTGACTGGCTGTGTGTGTAGCAGCAGGAGAGGCCTCTGTGAGTCTGGTGACCGGCTGTGTGTGTGTGGCAGCAGGAGTGGCCTCTGTGTGTCTGGTGACCGGCTGTGACTGTGGCAGCAGGAGAGGCCTCTGTGTGTCTGGTGACTGGCTGTCTGTGTAGCAGCAGGAGAGCCCTCTGTGTGTCTGGTGACCGGCTGTGTGTCTGGCAGCAGGAGAGGCCTCTGTGTGTCTGGTGACCGGCTGTGTGTGTGGCAGCAGGAGAGGCCTCTGTGTGTCTGGTGACCGGCTGTGTGTGTGGCAGCAGGAGAGGCCTCTGTGTGTCTGGGGACCGGCTGTGTGTGAGGCAGCAGGAGAGGCCTCTGTGTGTCTGGTGACCGGCTGTGTGTGTGGCAGCAGGAGAGGCCTTTGTGTGTCTGGTGACCGGCTGTGTGTGTGGCAGCAGGAGAGCCCTCTGTGTGTCTGATGACTGGCTGTGTGTGTGGCAGCAGGAGAGGCCTCTGTGTGTCTGGTGACCGGCTGTTTGTGTGGCAGCAGGAGAGGCCTCTGTGTGTCTGGTGTCCGGCTGTGTGTGTGGCAACAGGAGTGGCCTCTGTGTGTTTGGGGACCGGCAGTGTGTGTGGCAGCAGGAGAGGCCTCTGTGTGTTTGGGGACCGGCTGTTTGTGTGGCAGCAGGAGAGCCATCTGTGTGTCTGGTGACCGGCTGTGTGTGTGGCAGCAGGAAAGGCCTTTGTGTGTCTGGTGACCGGCTGTGTGTGTGGCAGCAGGAGAGGCCTCTGTGTGTCTGGGGACCGGCTGTGTGTGAGGCAGCAGGAGAGGCCTCTGTGTGTCTGGTGACCGGCTGTGTGTGTGGCAGCAGGAGAGGCCTCTGTGTGTCTGGTGACTGGCTGTGTGTGTAGCAGCAGGAGAGCCCTCTGTGTGTCTGGTGATCGCTGTGTGTGTAGCAGCAGGAGAGCCCTCTGTGTGTCTGGGGACTGGCTGTGTGATGTAGCAGGAGAGGCCTCTGTGTGTCTGGTGACTGGCTGTGTGTGTGGCAGCAGGACAGGCCTCTGTGTGTCTGGTGACCGGCTGTGACTGCGGCAGCAGGAGAGTCCTCTGTGTGTCTGGGGAGGGGCTGTGTGTGTGGCAGCAGGAGAGCCCTCTGTGTGTCTGGTGACCGGCTGTGTGTGTTGCAGCAGGAGAGCCCTCTGTGTGTCTGGTGACCGGCTGTGTGTGTGGCAGCAGGAGAGCCCTCTGTGTGTCTAGGGACCGGCTGTGTGTGTGGGGCAGCAGGAGAGGCCTCTGTGTGTCTGGTGACCGGCTGTGTGTGTGTGGCAGCAGGAGTGGCCTCTGTGTGTTTGGGGACTGGCTGTGTGTATGGCAGCAGGAGAGGCCTCTGTGTGTTTGGGGAAAGGCTGTGTGTGTGGCAGCAGGAGAGGCCACTGTGTGTCTGGTGACTGGCTGTGTGTGAGGCAGAAGGAGAGGCCTCTGTGTGTCTGGTGACCGGCTGTGTGTGTGTGGCAGCAGGAGAGCCCTCTGTGTGTCTGGGGACCGGCTGTGTGTGCGGCAGCAGGAGAGGCCTCTGTGTGTCTGGGGACCGGCTGTTTGTGTGGCAGCAGGAGAGCCCTCTGTGTATCTGGTGACTGGCTGTGTGTGTGGCAGCAGGAGAGCCCTCTGTGTGTCTAGGAACCGGCTGTGTGTGTGGCAGCAGGAGAGCCCTCTGTGTGTCTGTTGACCGGCTGTGTGTGCGGCAGCAGGAGATTCCTCTGTGTGTCTGGTGACCGGCTGTGTGTGTGGCAGCATGAGAGCCCTCTGTGTGTCTGGAGACCGGCTGTGTGTGTGGCAGCAGGAGAGGCCTCTGTCTGTCTGGTGACTGGCTGTGTGTGTGGCAGCAGGAGAGGCCTCTGTGTGTCTGGTGACCGGCTGTGTGTGAGGCAGCAGGAGAGCCCTCTGTGTGTCTGGTGACCGGCTGTGTGTGTGGCAGCATGAGAGCCCTCTGTGTGTCTGGAGACCGGCTGTGTGTGTGGCAGCAGGAGAGGCCTCTGTCTGTCTGGTGACTGGCTGTGTGTGTGGCAGCAGGAGAGGCCTCTGTGTGTCTGGTGACCGGCTGTGTGTGAGGCAGCAGGAGAGCCCTCTGTGTGTCTGGTGACCGGCTGTGTGTGTGACAGCAGGAGATGCCTCTGTGTGTCTGGTGACTGGCTGTGTGTGAGGTAGCAGGAGAGGCCTCTGTGTGTCTGGTGACCGGCTGTGTGTGTGGCAGCTGGAGAGCCCTCTGTGTATCTGGTGACCGGCTGTGTGTGTGGCAGCAGGAGAGGCCTCTGTGTGTCTGGTGACCGGCTGTGTGTGTGGCAGCAGGAGTGCCCTCTGTGTGTCTGGTGACTGGCTGTGTGTGTGGCAGCAGGAGAGCCCTCTGTGTGTCTGGTGACTGGCTGTTTGTGCAGCAGCAGGATAGCCCTCTGTGTGACTGGTGACCGGCTGTGTGTGTGGCAGCAGGAGAGTCCTCTGTGTGTCTGGTGACTGGCTGTGTGTGTAGCAGCAGGAGAGCCCTCTGTGTGTCTGGTGACCGGCTGTGTGTGTGGCAGCAGGAGAGGCCTCTGTGTGTCTGGTGACCGGCTGTGACTGCGGCAGCAGGAGAGGCCTCTGTATGTCTGGTGACTGGCTGTCTGTGTAGCAGCAGGAGAGCCCTCTGTGTGTCTGGTGACTGGCTGTGTGTCTGGCAGCAGGAGAGGCCTCTGTGTGTCTGGTGACCGGCTGTGTGTGTGGCAGCAGGAGAGGCCTCTGTGTGTCTGGTGACCGGCTGTGTGTGAGGCAGCAGGAGAGGCCTCTGTGTGTCTGGTGACTGGCTGTCTGTGTAGCAGCAGGAGAGCCGTCTGTGTGTCTGGTGACCGGCTGTGTGTGTAGCAGCAGGAGAGCCCTCTGTGTGTCTGGTGACCGGCAGTGTGTGTGGCAGCAGGAGACTCCTCTGTGTGTCTGGTGACCGGCTGTGTGTGAGGCAGCAGGAGAGCCCTCTGTGTGTCTGGTGACCGGCTGTGTGTGTGGCAGCAGGAGAGGCCTCTGTGTGTCTGGTGACCGGCTGTGACTGCGGCAGCAGGAGAGCCCTCTGTGTGCCTGGTGACTGGCTGTGTGTGTAGCAGCAGGAGAGCCCTCTGTGTGTCTGGTGACCGGCAGTGTGTGTGGCAGTAGGAGACCCCTTTGTGTGTCTGGTGACCGGCAGTGTGTGTGGCAGCAGGAGAGCCCTCTGTGTGTCTGGTGACCGGCTGTGTGTGTGGCAGCAGGAGAGGCCTCTGTGTGTCTGGTGAATGGCTATGTGTGAAGCAGCAGGAGAGCCCTCTGTGTGTCTGGTGACAGGCTGTGTGTGTGGCAGCAGGAGAGGCCTCTATGTGTCTGGTGACAGGCTGTGTGTGTGGCAGCAGGAGAGGCCTCTGTGTGTCTGGTGACCGGCTGTGTGTGTGGCAGCAGGAGAGCCCTCTGTGTGTCTGGGGACCGGCTGTGTGATGTAGCAGGAGAGGCCTCTGTGTGTCTGGTGACCGGCTGTGTGTGTGGCAGCAGGAGAGGCCTCTGTGTGTCTGGTGACTGGCTGCGACTGCGGCAGCAGGAGAGTCCTCTGTGTGTCTGGGGACCGGCTGTGTGTGCGGCAGCAGGAGAGGCCTCTGTGTGTCTGGGGACCGGCTGTGTGTGTGGCAGCAGGAGAGCCCTCTGTGTATCTGGTGACCGGCTGTGTGTATGGCAGCAGGAGAGCCCTCTGTGTGTCTGGGGACCGGCGGTGTGTGTGGCAGCAGGAGAGCCCTCTGTGTGTCTGTTGACCGGCTGTGTGTGCGGCAGCAGGAGAGTCCTCTGTGTGTCTGGTGACCAGCTGTGTGTGTGGCAGCATGAGAGCCCTTTGTGTGTCTGGGGACCGGCTGTGTGTGTGGCAGCAGGAGAGGCCTCTGTGTGTCTGGTGACTGGCTGTGTATGTGGCAGCAGGAGAGGCCTCTGTGTGTCTGGTGACCGGCTGTGTGTGAGGCAGCAGGAGAGCCCTCTGTGTGTCTGGTGACCGGCTGTGTGTGTGACAGCAGGAGATGCCTCTGTGTGTCTGGTGACTGGCTGTGTGTGAGGTAGCAGGAGAGGCCTCTGTGTGTCTGGTGACCGGCTGTGTGTGTGGCAGCTGGAGAGCCCTCTGTGTATCTGGTGACCGGCTGTGTGTGTGGCAGCAGGAGTGGCCTCTGTGTGTCTGGTGACCGGCTGTGTGTGTGGCAGCAGGAGAGCCCTCTGTGTGTCTGGTAACTGGCTGTGTGTGTGGCAGCAGGAGAGCCATCTGTGTGTCTGGTGACCGGCTGTGTGTGTGTGGCAGCAGGAGTGCCCTCTGTGTGTCTGGTGACCGGCTGTGTGTGTGGCAGCAGGAGAGCCCTCTGTGTGTCTGGTGACTGGCTGTTTGTGCAGCAGCAGGATAGCCCTCTGTGTGACTGGTGACCGGCTGTGTGTGTGGCAGCAGGAGAGTCCTCTGTGTGTCTGGTGACTGGCTGTGTGTGTAGCAGCAGGAGAGGCCTCTGTGAGTCTGGTGACCGGCTGTGTGTGTGTGGCAGCAGGAGTGGCCTCTGTGTGTCTGGTGACCGGCTGTGACTGTGGCAGCAGGAGAGGCCTCTGTGTGTCTGGTGACTGGCTGTCTGTGTAGCAGCAGGAGAGCCCTCTGTGTGTCTGGTGACCGGCTGTGTGTCTGGCAGCAGGAGAGGCCTCTGTGTGTCTGGTGACCGGCTGTGTGTGTGGCAGCAGGAGAGGCCTCTGTGTGTCTGGTGACCGGCTGTGTGTGTGGCAGCAGGAGAGGCCTCTGTGTGTCTGGGGACCGGCTGTGTGTGAGGCAGCAGGAGAGGCCTCTGTGTGTCTGGTGACCGGCTGTGTGTGTGGCAGCAGGAGAGGCCTTTGTGTGTCTGGTGACCGGCTGTGTGTGTGGCAGCAGGAGAGCCCTCTGTGTGTCTGATGACTGGCTGTGTGTGTGGCAGCAGGAGAGGCCTCTGTGTGTCTGGTGACCGGCTGTTTGTGTGGCAGCAGGAGAGGCCTCTGTGTGTCTGGTGACCGGCTGTGTGTGTAGCAGCAGGAGAGCCCTCTGTGTGTCTAGGGACCGGCTGTGTGTGTGTGGCAGCAGGAGAGGCCTCTGTGTGTCTGGTGACCGGCTGTGTGTGTGTGGCAGCAGGAGTGGCCTCTGTGTGTTTGGGGACCGGCTGTGTGTTTGGCAGCAGGAGAGGCCTCTGTGTGTTTGGGGACCGGCTGTGTGTGTGGCAGCAGGAGAGGCCACTGTGTGTCTGGTGACCGGCTGTGAGTGAGGCAGCAGGAGAGGCCTCTGTGTGTCTGGTGACCGGCTGTGTGTGTGGCAGCAGGAGAGGCCTCTGTGTATCTGGTGACCGGATGTGTGTGTGTGGAAGCAGGAGTACCCTCTGTGTATCTGGTGACCGGCTGTGTGTGTGGCAGCAGGAGATGCCTCTGTGTGTCTGGTGACCGGCTGTGTGTGTGGCAGCAGGAGCGCCCTCTGTGTGTCTGGTAACTGGCTGTGTGTGTGGCAGCAGGAGAGCCATCTGTGTGTCTGGTGACCGGCTGTGTGTGGCAGCAGGAGAGGCCTCTGAGTGTCTGGTGACCGGCTGTGTGTGAGGCAGCAGGAGAGGCCTCTGTGTGTCTGGTGACCGGCTGTGTGTGTGTGGCAGCAGGAGAGCCCTCTGTGTGTCTGGGGACCGGCTGTGTGTGCGGCAGCAGGAGAGCCCTCTGTGTGTCTGTTGACCGGCTGTGTGTGCGGCAGCAGGAGAGGCCTCTGTGTGTCTGGGGACCGGCTGTGTGTGTGGCAGAAGGAGAGCCCTCTGTGTATCTGGTGACCGGCAGCAGGAGAGGCCTCTGTGTGTCTGTTGACCGGCTGTGTGTGCGGCAGCAGGAGAGTCCTCTGTGTGTCTGGTGATCCGCTGTGTGTGTGGCAGCAGGAGAGCCCTCTGTGTGTCTGGGGACCGGCTATGTGTGTGGCAGCAGGAGAGGCCTCTGTGTGTCTGGTGACTGGCTGTGTGTGTGGCAGCAGGAGAGGCCTCTGTGTGTCTGGTGACCGGCTGTGTGTGAGGCAGCAGGAGAGCCCTCTGTGTGTCTGGGGACCGGCTGTGTGTGTGGCAGCAGGAGAGGCCTCTGTGTGTCTGGTGACTGGCTGTGTGTGTGGCAGCAGGAGAGGCCTCTGTGTGTCTGGTGACCGGCTGTGTGTGAGGCAGCAGGAGAGCCCTCTGTGTGTCTGGTGACCGGCTGTGTGTGTGACAGCAGGAGATGCCTCTGTGTGTCTGGTGACCGGCTGTGTGTGCGGCAGCAGGAGAGCCCTCTGTGTGTGTTGACCGGCTGTGTGTGGCAGCAGGAGAGGCCTCTGTGTGTCTGGTGACCGGCTGTGTGTGTGGGGCAGCAGGAGAGGCCTCTGTGTGTCTGGTGACCGGCTGTGTGTGTGGCAGCAGGAGAGCCCTCTGTGTGTCTGGTGACCGGCTGTGTGTTTGACAGCAGGAGAGCCCTCTGTGTGTCTGGTGACCGGCTGTGTGTGCGGCATGAGGAGAGGCCTCTATGTGTGTGGTGACCGGCTGTGTGTGCGGCAGCTGGAGAGCCCTCTGTGTGTGTGGTGACCGGCTGTGTGTGTGTGGCAGCAGGAGAGGCCTCTGTGTGTCTGGTGACCGGCTGTGTGTGTGGCAGCAGGACAGCCCTCTGTGTGTCTGGTGACCGGCTGTGTGTGTGGCAGCAGGAGAGGCCTCTGTGTATTTGGGGACTGGCTGTGTGTGTGGCAGCATGAGAGGCCTCTGTGTGTCTGGGGACCGGCTGTGTGTGAGGCAGCAGGAGAGGCCTCTGTGTGTCTGGTGACCGGCTGTGTGTGCTGCAGCAGGAGAGCCCTCTGTGTGTCTGGTGACGGCTGTGTGTGGCAGCAGGAGAGCCCTCTGTGTGTCTGGTGACCGGCTGTGTGCGTGGGGCAGCAGGAGAGGCCTCTGTGTGTCTGGTGACCGGCTGTGTGTGTGGCAGCAGGAGAGCCTTCTGTGTGTCTGGTGACCGGCTGTGTGTGTGGCAGCAGGAGAGCCCTCTGTGTGTCTGGTGACCGGCTGTGTGTGTGGCAGCAGGAGAGGCCTCTGTGTGTTTGGGGACCGGCTGTGTGTGTGGCAGCAGGAGAGGCCTCTGTGTGTCTGGGGACCGGCTGTGTGTGCGGTAGCAGGAGAGCCCTCTGTGTGTCAGGAGACTGCTGTGTCTGCGACAGCAGAAGGTCCCTCTGTGTGTCCAGAAGCTGATGGCCACCTGATCTGCGTTCCATGTTCCCGGTTTTGTGCGTGAGCTGCGGATGTGAGATGCTGTCAGTGACCCAAGGTTGCCTACCCTCCCGATTTGGGCGGGAGCCTCCCGATAATCGGGTGAAGAATCGCGTGACCCCGCCCCCGTGATGCGTACAAACGTCAGGCACCCGTCCGTACACGCCCCGTTTTTCGGCCACGACCCCCGCTGCCCTGCCGATCTGGCTGCTCCCTCCCGGAAGGAGCAGCCAGAAAGTCGGCAACTATGCAGTGGTCGTCTCTAAGCACTGGACGGTGAGCGAGTCATTAGCATAGTTTCGCAATTGTGATTCGTTAGAGATGGCAGCTGCGATTGCATTTGCGCCCATCTCTGAATCAGGTCCTCTCCCATGTAGCTGGACAAATAGATCACTTCACCGCAATGTATTCATTTTTACTGACCGGAGAGGTAGAAGATCCTTACTGCTTCTCTGGGACAGTCACGTGCCTAATGACTGGCGATAACCACCTTAATATATAGGATGAAAATATTGCTGGTGAAAACCAGTTTCTATTGGCAAGATGGCATCTTGAGTCCTTGTCTAGATGACGTTTTTCCTCCCGTAAATATGACATTTTGCAGGTTACGATGGCAAATAATAGCCAGTAATACCGCTCATATAATTGTGTTTTGTACAGGCTAGCGCCACTCGGGAGGGATATAACTACCATTGTATTTTTTTACTAATAGTTACTTATATAGCGCCAGCCAGTGGTGTCCCTCCCCGTTGTCACACCCAGTGCAGGAAGGGTAGTAGTGCATCCATTAAAAATGGTGCATGACCCCGTGGGCAGTGTGCGTGGCCTCTTTGCCCGGACCCTGATTTAGTTACACAGGGGGTCCTGGAGATGATGACTGCCAGCTCTCTCACTGTGTCAGCAGTGCTGCACATAATACTACAGGGGGAGTCGGCACTTTGGTGTAACCCTTCGGCGGGTGACGCCCACTGCGACCTGCACCTCCTGCACCTTCCTTCGGACCACTGGTGCCAGCGTATTAGCGCTTTACAATTGGGAACAAGCCTGAGTACCCTGCTCGCAGGCTTCTACTATCCACATCTTATTGTATATCAGCCACGACACGTAGAATGACTGGACAGCGTTATTGTCACAGTTCTATTTAAAGACTATAAACGCTAAATGGGGGATATGAATTTGGTAACACATATACAAAGCAGGAGACTGTACTGTGCGCCACCTTCTGCTAATCTCGGTCGCCTTGAAATGTCACCACGATTTCATTCTTCTCATCTCAGTATTTAATTATGTCAACAATCAGAATTTCAACAGCATAATGTCGACATGGACTGTATGCTGACATGTACCGAATGTCAACATACAAAATGTCTATATTCACAATGTTGACACTAATATAATGGCAACATTGTCAGAATGTCAACATATGATTTTAGGGTTAGATTCAGGTTAGGGTCAGATTAACGTTGGCATTAGGGTTACATTTAGGCTGTAGTTAGGGTTAAGTTTAGATTAGGGTTAAACTGTAATTACTGTAGGGCTAGATTTAGATTAGGCTGTAATTAGGGTTAGATTAGGGTTATAGTTAGGAAGCACTTAGGGTGAGGAGACAATTAGGGCTAGGTATAAAACGCAATTAGGATTAGATTAGGGTTATAGTTAGGAAGCACTTAGGGTGAGGAGACAATTAGGGCTAGGTATAAAACGCAATTAGGATTAGATTAGGGTTAGGCTGCAGTTAGAGTTAGTTTTGTCATGTCTCTCCTGTGTGTGCTTGGTCAGGAATAACATAGCACTACTGAGGTCTAGGTGAACCAATGAGGTTTATTATTGCGCAGTACAGTGTACAGTGCAGAAATAAAGCTAGTACTTTAATCAGGCTGATAACACAGGTGTTACAGTGCGCATAAAACACCGGACATTACTTACCGGGTACGGCAGCACTGGGGTCCTGGTGAGCAGCGGGCGGGGAGTCTTCGGTGCCACCTGCTGATGATGTCTCTGCTCCCGGCTCATCTCTGTGTCCTGACACGGCTGCAAAGTGCAGGCGACCATGGCTCCCCTAGGGGTGCATACGCTGACCCGCAGGGATATTTAAAGTGATAGGCGCGCCAAACATGAAGTCACGTTTGGTGTGAGAATTGAACTCCTCCCTATAAAAGGGATTCTCTAGCACTAGACAGGTGCCAAAGTATAGGCTCCCAACCTTACTCCTGTGTTCCGTATCCAGTGATTTCCTGCTCATTCCTAACCTTGGCTTGTCCGTGACCTGATTCTGTCTCTTCCCTGGTATTGAGCTCGGAATTCCCGATTCTGACCTTGCCTTTGTTCTTGACCTTGATATTGTCTAAATACTGGTACTGTCTTTTCCGTTTCATTCTGACCTGGCCTGTCAACTGTCACTGTAATTCAGAGTATACCAGCACGTGTACTAGGCAGCCAAGTCCAATCCTCTTTGTAGGAGTACCTTGTGAATACCGCGGACACGTTAGGCTTTGTGCCTCAGTACTGGGTCCTGCCAATCCCGCATGGGCTAGCATCCACTATCTATCCAAGAGTTGTGACAACAGGATGCAAAAGTTCAACAATGAACCAGTCTGGGAAAATAGTTCAGGAATGGATCATTAATTGCTGATATATGTCTCAAAACAGGTAAAGATGCAGGTTTTCAAGATAGCACTAGAGCAGAATGCTGAGGCAATATCCAGAGAAGGTTTTCGCGCTTGACCAATGTAGGTAACTAGGAGACTCGACCAGCAGCAGAATGCACTTGGTAAATGTAGGTAATCAGGAGTATGAAACAACAGAAGAATGTACTGCAGCCAGGAGTCATAGAACCCTGGATACTGGAACTGACCTGGTGATTCTGACACAATGATTTGGCCCAGAAAGCAATGGGGAGCAGGTTCAAATCAGTCAGTCACAGGTACGTCCCATAGCTGCTGTATCAGGTAATTAACACAAGCTTGCATGGTCACAGAACAGCATATGGGACCAGACTGGAATACATTAGAGTAGCAACAACGGAGTGGACAGCAACACTGATGGGACAGTACCCCCCTCCCTAAAGAGTGGATTCTAGATGCTCACAGGTATCATCTCCTCATATTCTTTTTCCCTTAGACTTTCTTTAGGAGATTTTAAACTTCTCTGGAGGCACCAGAATTCCATCCTGGGGAAAAACAAGGCCCAAAAATGTGTAACCCACGACACGATAACTGGAGTCGTCCACAAATTCACTTCCTGAGTTGCAGTCCATATCCAGTGTTAGCTATAGATTCCTCTTCTGGCAGATAGCATCAAATCAAGGTAATGTATCCGTGGGATCAATATTTTTTAAGTGATCAGAGGAAGAACCTAAGGAGGCATAAATGACTCTAAGTCAATGCATTGTGAATATTGTAAGGACTAAGGACCTCATTAAGAGTCGGTCATTGCGGCTGCTCGGTCGTACGCAGCCGATGTTCGCTAAACTGCGCATGCATAAAATTCGCAATGCTCGTGTGCAAACTAGCTGTTTTACGATCAGAAATTGCTCTCTCCTTGAACACAGCCAGGTCATTAGTTTGAGTGACAGAATGAGCCGTTTGTGGGTGGTAACAGGGGAAGGTGCTTGTGAATGGGGGTGTGGAGATCCGAACGCAGGCGTGCCTGACTATGCAAACTGCATTTTATGGGAGTGCATAATTAACTAAGTAGTGTCATGGCACATGTGACATGGGAGGTTATTACACTGACTAGATCGTAGTGCTTAAGAGATGGTATGGTCAGCCTTTAGCTCTGCGATCAGCTCCGATGGGTCCCGATGGTCTCGATTAATCCTTATATCCCCGGAGATGACGTGTGTTGCGATCGAGAAGGGGGCGTGTATTTAGTCTTATGACCGCTTCTTAACCTTGGTCATTCAGCTACCGAACCCATCTTAGCGACGTAACTTATGATCGCTTCATTTGCATATCTGGCCCATTTCCCCTACGACCGAGCGGCCGCAACGACCGACTCTGAATGAGGTCCTAAATGTTTCTCTTCTTAACAGCTCGGAAATCCTACATGTATTGCCCTAACAAAATATGAATTTGCTCAGGATATAAGGAAATGGACTGACACCCTAAAGGCTGGACAGTGGGCTGACACTGAAGGCTAAGCAACAGACAGACGCTCGGATGGCTGGGCAGCAGATGGAGCAGATTTATCATCATGCCCAGAGCCCAGGGCAGAATTATCCTCATACCCAGAGGCAAGGGCAGAATTATACTTATGCCCATAGGCAAGGGCAGAATTATACACATACCCGGAGGCAAGGGCAGAAATATCCTTATGCCCAGATGCAAGGGAAGAATTATCCTCATGTCTGGGGCAAGGGAAGAATTATCCACATGGAGGCAAGGGCATAATTATCCTCATACCTGGAGGCAAGGGCAGAATTATCCTCATGCCTCCTCATGCCCAGAGGCAAAGCCAGAATTATCCTTTTATCCAGATGCGAGTGCAGAATTAATTCTATCCACATGTCTGGGGCAAGGGCAAAATTATCCTCATGTCTGGGGCATGGGCAGAATTATCCTCATGTCTGGGGTAAGGGCATAATTATCCACATGGAATCTCAGGTGGCCCCAACTAGGCAGGAATCTTGGATGGTTCCGACTGGGGTGGAATCTCTGAAGGTACCTCAGACTTATCAATGATCTTAAATATCTTGTGCTTAGTAGTCACATGTGAGTCTTTAGACTGAGTAGTAACTTTAAGGATTTCTTGTAGATCTCAGACAGAGCTGTCATCTTAGACATCACAGACAGGATGGTAGCAACTTGAATCTCAGGAAGTCCAAATGAGACAGTAATCTCTGACTTGGTAGTTACCTCAAGTCACGGAAGACCAGGGACTATATTTGAGGAAGTCAGCACTGAGAACCCCAGAAATGTATTAACATTAAAAAACACAAGAATTGAAATGGTTACTAGAGATGATCCAGATGCAGATTTACTCCGAGGAACACAGGGAATGTAGACTCAGGAGTGTACTGAGAATTGCTAGAGATCCAGACGCAGGCTTGCTCTGAGAAAAATAAGGAAATGTAGACACAGGAGTGTACTGAGAATTGATAGAGATTCAGTTGCAGGCTTGCTCTGAGAAATATAGGGGATTGTAGAAATAGGAGTATAGTGAGAATTGTTAGAGATCCAGTCACATTCTTGCTCTGAGAAACACAGGGAAATGTAGACACAGGAGTGTACTGAGAATTGTTAGAAATTTAGTTGCAGACTTGCTCTGAGAAACACATGTGAATGTAGACACAGGAGTGTACTGAGACTTGTTAGAGATCCAGTCACAGGCTTGCTCTTAGAAACACAGGGAAATGTAGACACAGGAGTGTACTGAGAATTGTTAGAGATCCAGTTGCAGGCTTGCTTTGAGAAACACAGGGAAATGTAGACACTGGAGTATAGTGAGAATTGTTAGAGATCCAGTTGCAGACTTGCTCTGAGAAACATAGGGAAATGTAGACACAGGAGTGTACTGAGAATTGTGAGAGATCCAGTCACAGACTTGCTCTGAGAAACACAGGGAAATGTAGACATAGGAGTATAGTGAGAATTATTAGAGATCCAGTCGCAGGCTTGCTCTGAGAAACACAGAGAAATGTAGACACAGGAGTGTACTGAGGATTGTAAGAGATCCAGTCACAGGCTTGCTCTGAGAAACACAGGGAAATGTAGACATAGCATTATAGTGAGAATTGTTAGAGATCCAGTCACAGGCTTGCTCTGAGAAACACAGGGAAATGTAGACACAGGAGTGTACTGAGAATTGATAGAAATCCAGTCGTAGGCTTGTTTTGAGAAACAGGGAAATGTAAACACAGGAGTTTACTGAGAATTGTTAGAGATTCAGTCGCAGACTTGCTCTGAGAAACACAGGGAAATGTAGACACAGGAGTGTACTGAGAATTGTAAGAGATCCAGTCACAGGCTTGCTCTGAGAAACACAGGGAAATGTAGACACAGGAGTATAGTGAGAATTGTTAGAGATCCAGTTGCAGATTTGCTCTGAGAAACACAGGGAAATGTAGACACAGGAGTGTACTGAGAATTGTTAGAGATCCAGTCGCAGGCTTGATCTGAAAAACACAGGGAAATGTAGACACAGGAGTTTACTGAGAATTGTTAGAGATCCAGTTGCAGACTTGCTCTGAGAAATACAGGGAAATGTAGACACAGGACTGTACTAAGAATTGTTAGAGATCCAGTTGCAGACTTGCTCTGAGAAACACAGGGAACTGTAGACACAAGGATGTACTGAGAATTGACAGACATTCAGTCACAGGCTTGCTCTAAGAAACACAGGGAAATGTAGATACAGGACTGTACTAAGAATTGTTAGAGATCCAGTTGCAGACTTGCTCTGAGAAACACAGGGAAATGTAGACAAAGGAGTATAGTGCGAATTGTTAGAGATCCAGTTGCAGACTTGCTCTGAGAAACACAGGGAAATGTAGACACAGGAGTGTACTGAGAACTGTTAGAGATCCAGTTGCAGGCTTGATTTGAGAAACAGGGAAATGTAGACACAGGAGTGTACTGAGAATTGCTGGAGATTCAGTCACAGACTTGCTCTGAGAAACACAGGGAAATGTAGACACAGGTGTATAGTGAGAATTGTTAGAGGTCCAGTCACAGGCTTGTTTTGAGAAACAGGGAAATGTAGACACAGGAGTGCATTGAGAATTGTTAGAGATCCAGTTGCAGGCTTGCTCCGAGAAACAGGGAAATGTAGACACAGGAGTATAGTGAGAATTGTTAACGATCCAGTCACAGGCTTGCTTTGAGAAACACAGAGAAATGTAGACACAGGAGTGTCCTGAGAAGTTAGAGATCCAGTCGCAGGCTTGCTTTGAGTAACAGGGAAATGTAGACACAGGAGTGTACTGAGAATTGTTAGAGATCCAGTCGCAGACTTGCTCTGATAAACAGGCAAATGTAGACACAGGAGTGTACTGAGAATTGTTAGAGATCAAGTCGCAGGCTTGGTCTGAAAAACACAGGGAAATGTAGAAACAGGAGTTTACTAAGAATTGTTAGAAATTTAGTCGCAGACTTGCTCTGAGAAACACTTGTGAATGTAGACACAGGAGTGTACAGAGACTTGTTAGAGATCCAGTCACAGGCTTGCTCTGAGAAACATAGGGAAATGTAGACACAGGAGTGTACTGAGAATTGTGAGAGATCCAGTCACAGACTTGCTCTGAGAAACACAGGGAAATGTAGACACAGGAGTGTACTGAGAATTGTAAGAGATCCAGTCACAGGCTTGCTCTGAGAAACACAGGGAAATGTAGACACAGGAGTATAGTGAGAATTGTTAGAGATCCAGTTGCAGATTTGCTCTGAGAAACACAGGGAAATGTAGACACAGGAGTGTACTGAGAATTGTTAGAGATCCAGTCGCAGGCTTGATCTGAAAAACACAGGGAAATGTAGACACAGGAGTTTACTGAGAATTGTTAGAGATCCAGTCGCAGACTTGCTCTGAGAAATACAGGGAAATGTAGACACAGGACTGTACTAAGAATTGTTAGAGATCCAGTTGCAGACTTGCTCTGAGAAACACAGGGAACTGTAGACACAAGGATGTACTGAGAATTGACAGACATCCAGTCACAGGCTTGCTCTAAGAAACACAGGGAAATGTAGATACAGGACTGTACTAAGAATTGTTAGAGATCCAGTAGCAGACTTGGTCTGAGAAACACAGGGAAATGTAGACACAAGGATGTACTGAGAATTGATAGACATCCAGTCACAGGCTTGCTCTAAGAAACACAGGGAAATATAGTCACAGGAGTGTAGTGAGAATTGTTAGAGATCCAGTCACAGGCTTGCTCTGAGAAACACAGGGAAATGTAGACACAGGAGTATACTGAGAATTGATAGACATCCAATCTCAGACTTGTTCTGAGAAACAGGGAAATGTAGACACAGGAGTGCACTGAGAATTGTTAGAGATTCAGTTGCAGGCATGATCTGAGAAACACAGGGAAATGTAGACAAGAGTGTACTGAGAAGTTAGTGATCCAGTCGCAGACTTGCTTTGAGAAACAGGGAAATGTGGACACAGGAGTGTACTGAGAATTGTTAGAGATCCAGTCGCAGACTTGCTCTGAGAAAGAGGGAAATGTAGACACAGGGATGTACTGAGAATTGATAGAGATTCAGTCGCAGACTAGCTCTGAAAAACACAGGTAAATGTAGACACAAGAGTGCACTGAGAATTATTAGAGATCCAGTTAAAGACTTGCTCTGAGAAATACAGGGAAATGTAGACACAGGAGTATACTGAGAATTGTTAGAGATTCAGTCGCAGACTTGCTCTGAGAAACACAGGGAAATGTAGACACAGGAGTGTACTGAGAATTGTTAGAGATCCAGTCACAGGCTTGCTCTGAGAAACACAGGGAAATGTAGACACAGGAGTATAGTGAGAATTGTTAGAGATCCAGTTGCAGATTTGCTCTGAGAAACACAGGGAAATGTAGACACAGGAGTGTACTGAGAATTGTTAGAGATCCAGTCGCAGGCTTGTTTTGAGAAATGGAAATGTAGACACAGGAGTGTACTGAGAATTGTTATAGATTCAGTCGCAGACTTGCTCTGAGAAACACAGGGAAATGTAGACAAAGGAGTATAGTGAGAATTGTTAGAGATCCAGTTGCAGACTTGCTCTGAGAAACACAGGGAAATGTAGACACAGGAGTGTACTGAGAACTGTTAGAGATCCAGTTGCAGGCTTGATTTGAGAAACAGGGAAATGTAGACACAGGAGTGTACTGAGAATTGCTGGAGATTCAGTCACAGACTTGCTCTGAGAAACACAGGGAAATGTAGACACAGGTGTATAGTGAGAATTGTTAGAGGTCCAGTCACAGGCTTGTTTTGAGAAACAGGGAAATGTAGACACAGGAGTGCATTGAGAATTGTTAGAGATCCAGTTGCAGGCTTGCTCCGAGAAACAGGGAAATGTAGACACAGGAGTATAGTGAGAATTGTTAACGATCCAGTCACAGGCTTGCTTTGAGAAACACAGAGAAATGTAGACACAGGAGTGTCCTGAGAAGTTAGAGATCCAGTCGCAGGCTTGCTTTGAGAAACAGGGAAATGTAGACACAGGAGTGTACTGAGAATTGTTAGAGATCCAGTCGCAGACTTGCTCTGATAAACAGGCAAATGTAGACACAGGAGTGTACTGAGAATTGTTAGAGATCAAGTCGCAGGCTTGCTCTGAAAAACACAGGGAAATGTAGAAACAGGAGTTTACTAAGAATTGTTAGAAATTTAGTCGCAGACTTGCTCTGAGAAACACTTGTGAATGTAGACACAGGAGTGTACAGAGACTTGTTAGAGATCCAGTCACAGGCTTGCTCTTAGAAACACAGGGAAATGTAGACGCAGGAGTGTACTGAGAATTGTTAGAGATCCAGTTGCAGGCTTGCTTTGAGAAACACAGGGAAATGTAGACACAGGAGTATAGTGAGAATTGTTAGAGATCCAGTTGCAGACTTGCTCTGAGAAACATAGGGAAATGTAGACACAGGAGTGTACTGAGAATTGTAAGAGATCCAGTCACAGACTTGCTCTGAGACACACAGGGAAATGTAGACATAGGAGTATAGTGAGAATTATTAGAGATCCAGTCGCAGGCTTGCTCTGAGAAACAGAGAAATGTAGACACAGGAGTGTACAGAGAATTGTTAGAGATCCAGTCACAGGCTTGCTCTGAGAAACACAGGGAAATGTAGACATAGGATTATAGTGAGAATTGTTAGAGATCCAGTCACAGGCTTGCTCTGAGAAACACAGGGAAATGTAGACACAGGAGTATAGTGAGAATTGTTAGAGGTCCAGTCACAGGCTTGTTTTGAGAAACAGGGAAATGTAGACACAGGAGTGCATTGAGAATTGTTAGAGATCCAGTTGCAGGCTTGCTCCGAGAAACAGGGAAATGTAGACACAGGAGTATAGTTAGAATTGTTAACGATCCAGTCACAGGCTTGCTTTGAGAAACACAGAGAAATGTAGACACAGGAGTGTCGTGAGAAGTTAGAGATCCAGTCGCAGGCTTGCTTTGAGAAACAGGGAAATGTAGACACAGGAGTGTACTGAGAATTGTTAGAGATCCAGTCGCAGACTTGCTCTGATAAACAGGCAAATGTAGACACAGGAGTGTACTGAGAATTGTTAGAGATCAAGTCGCAGGCTTGCTCTGAAAAACACAGGGAAATGTAGAAACAGGAGTTTACTAAGAATTGTTAGAAATTTAGTCGCAGACTTGCTCTGAGAAACACATGTGAATGTAGACACAGGAGTGTACTGAGACTTGTTAGAGATCCAGTCACAGGCTTGCTCTTAGAAACTCAGGGAAATGTAGATGCAGGAGTGTACTGAGAATTGTTAGAGATCCAGTTGCAGGCTTGCTTTGAGAAACACAGGGAAATGTAGACACAGGAGTATAGTGAGAATTGTTAGAGATCCAGTTGCAGACTTGCTCTGAGAAACATAGGGAAATGTAGACACAGGAGTGTACTGAGAATTGTGAGAGATCCAGTCAAAGACTTGCTCTGAGACACACAGGGAAATGTAGACATAGGTGTATAGTGAGAATTATTAGAGATCCAGTCGCAGGCTTGCTCTGAGAAACAGAGAAATGTAGACACAGGAGTGTACTGAGAATTGTTAGAGATCCAGTCACAGGCTTGCTCTGAGAAACACAGGGAAATGTAGATATAGGATTATAGTGAGAATTGTTAGAGATCCAGTCACAGGCTTGCTCTGAGAAACACATGGAAATGTAGACACAGGAGTGTACTGAGAATTGATAGACATCCAGTCGTAGGCTTGTTTTGAGAAACAGGGAAATGTAAACACAGGAGTTTACTGAGAATTGTTAAAGATTCAGTCGCAGACTTGCTCTGAGAAACACAGGGAAATGTAGACACAGGAGTGTTCTGAGAATTGTTAGAGATTCAGTCGCAGACTTGCTCTGAGAAACACAGGGAAATGTAGACACAGGAGTGTACTGAGAATTGTTAGAGATCCAGTCACAGGCTTGCTCTGAGAAACACAGGGAAATGTAGACACAGGAGTATAGTGAGAATTGTTAGAGATCCAGTTGCAAATTTGCTCTGAGAAACACAGGGAAATGTAGACACAGGAGTGTACTGAGAATTGTTAGAGATCCAGTCGCAGGCTTGTTTTGAGAAATGGAAATGTAGACACAGGAGTGTACTGAGAATTGTTAGAGATTCAGTCGCAGACTTGCTCTGAGAAACACAGGGAAATGTAGACAAAGGAGTATAGTGAGAATTGTTAGAGATCCAGTTGCAGACTTGCTCTGAGAAACACAGGGAAATGTAGACACAGGAGTGTACTGAGAATTGTTAGAGATCCAGTTGCAGGCTTGATTTGAGAAACAGGGAAATGTAGACACAGGAGTGTACTGAGAATTGCTGGAGTTTCAGTCACAGACTTGCTCTGAGAAACACAGGGAAATGTAGACACAGGAGTATAGTGAGAATTGTTAGAGGTCCAGTCACAGGCTTGTTTTGAGAAACAGGGAAATGTAGACACAGGAGTGCATTGAGAATTGTTAGAGATCCAGTTGCAGGCTTGCTCCGAGAAACAGGGAAATGTAGACACAGGAGTATAGTGAGAATTGTTAACGATCCAGTCACAGGCTTGCTTTGAGAAACACAGAGAAATGTAGACACAGGAGTGTACTGAGAATTGATAGACATCCAGTCGCAGGCTTGTTCTGAGAAACAGGGAAATGTAGACACAGGAGTGTACTGAGAATTGTTAGAGATACAGTCGCAGGCTTGATCTCAGAAACACAGGGAAATGTAGACACAAAGGTGTCCTGAGAAGTTAGAGATCCAGTCGCAGGCTTGCTTTGAGAAACAGGGAAATATAGACACAGGAGTGTACTGAGAATTGTTAGAGATCCAGTCGCAGACTTGCTCTGATAAACAGGGAAATGTAGACACAGGAGTGTACTGAGAATTGTTAGAGATCAAGTCGCAGGCTTGCTCTGAAAAACACAGGGAAATGTAGACACAGAAGTTTACTAAGAATTGTTAGAGATCCAGTCGCAGACTTGCTCTGAGAAATACAGGGAAATGTAGACACAGGACTGTACTAAGAATTGTTAGAGATCCAGTTGCAGACTTGGTCTGAGAAACACAGGGAAATGTAGACACAAGGATGTACTGAGAATTGATAGACATCCAGTCACAGGCTTGCTCTAAGAAACACAGGGAAATGTAGTCACAGGAGTGTAGGGAGAATTGTTAGAGATCCAGTCACAGGCTTGCTCTGAGAAACACAGGGAAATGTAGACACAGGAGTATACTGAGAATTGATAGACATCCAATCTCAGGCTTGTTCTGAGAAACAGAGAAATGTAGACACAGGAGTGCACTGAGAATTGTTAGAGATTCAGTCACCGGCTTGATCTGAGAAACACAGGGAAATGTAGACAAGAGTGTACTGAGAAGTTAGAGATCCAGTCGCAGACTTGCTTTGAGAAACAGGGAAATGTGGACACAGGAGTGTACTGAGAATTGTTAGAGATCCAGTCGCAGACTTGCTCTGAGAAACAGGGAAATGTAGACACAGGGCTGTACTGAGAATTGATAGAGATTCAGTCGCAGACTAGCTCTGAAAAACACAGGGAAATGTAGACACAAGAGTGTACTGAGAATTGTTAGAGATCCAGTTACAGACTTGCTCTGAGAAATACAGGGAAATGTAGACACAGGAGTGTACTGAAAATTGTTAGAGATCCAGTTGCAGGCTTGGTCTGAGAAACACAGGGAAATGAAGACACAGGAGTGTACTGAGAATTGTTAGAGATCCAGTCTCAGGCTTGCTCTGTGAAACAGGGAAATGTAGACACAGGAGTGTACTGAAAATTGTTAGAGTTCAAGTCGCAGACTTGCCCTGAGAAACACAGGGAAATGTAGACACAGGAGTGTACTGAGAATTGCTAGAGATTCACTTGCAGACTTGCTCTGAAAAACACAGGGAAATGTAGACACAGGAGTGTACTGAGAATTGTTAGATATCCAGTTCCAGGCTTGCTTTGAGAAACACAGGAAAATGTAGACACAGGAATGTACTGATAATTGTTAGAGATCCAGTCGCAGACTTGCTTTGAGAAAAACAGGGAAATGTAGACACAGGGATGTACTGGGAATCGATAGACATTCAGTCGCAGACTTGCTCTGAGAAACACAGGGAAATGAAGACACAGGAGTGTACTGAGAATTGTTAGAGATCCAGTCATTGATTTGCTCTGAGAAACACAGGGAAATTAGACACAGGGATGTACTGAGAATTGTTAGAGATCCAGTTGCAGACTTGGGCCTGTATTCAATTTGGAGCGAAAAGCTGAGATCCGCAAAAAAGTTTCACCGATGACATCATATCGCCAAGCGGAAAAGTATCGCCGTATTCAATTTCAAAGTCAATGCAATGTAATAGGTAAAAAAGTTTCGCCTATGAATTGGAGGTGGAAAAAAGGCTTAAGACAGTCCCCGAAAGGTTAGCTGTGTCAAAAAAAATTTAAAAAACACTTTTGAACACCCCAAAAAAGTTGTTTCATTTTGGGGGTGAAAAAAACGAAAGTTGGGGGACAACCTTAAACATTTGTGAAATAGATTCCAGGGGACTCCCCAAGTATGCCTCAGGTGTTTTTTACTTTGCAGGTGCTTGCGGTAGGTGGATTTTTCATGATTTTTGAATCTTTACATTAGCAACTTTAAAATATGCTACCCCCATTTTCAGGTACCCAAAATTTGCTGGGACTAGTTATTTTCACCCCAAAAAATGTCTAAATGCTTTTCTTCACCCCTTAAACAAATACGCAAAACAGTAGCTATTGAGACCATTCAAGTGCCCCAAATACCTTCAGCAGGGCAATTAGGGAGTATCCATAGTGATCCCCCATGTCAGTGCATCTTTTGGGGGGTGTCAGGCTGATTACACCATTTTGGAGAGGACTTTCCACCAGTTCAAGTTTTGCCAGGTGCCGTTTTTGCGTACTTTCAAATTGAATATGGGGAATCACGGGGACGCGGGTGAAAATTTTTTGCACCCAAAACACGTGATACAGGCGAAAAGTCCGGGAGGCGAAAAAGTATGGCGGGTGCGAATCAAATTGAATATGGTCCTTGCTCTGAGAAACACAGGAAAATGTAGACTCAGGAGTGTACTGAGAATTGTTAGAGATCCAGTCGCAGGCTTGCTCTGAGAAACACAGGGAAATGTAGACACAGGAGTGTACTGAGAATTGTTAGAGTTCCAGTCGCAGATTTGCTCTGAGAAACACAGGGAAATGTAGACACAAGTAACAGGGATTCAGCCTGAGAGCTAAACTAGTAATCAGCATGAAAGCTGACACATGTAACACAGGGAGGCAGCTGGGGAGATGAACAGCACACACACATTGATAATCCACCTACAGTGGTTTATATCTATGTGATAGCCATCTGCCACCAGTTGATCTATATTTGCAATTTTTTTTCTTGTATTATTTTATTTTACTTTATTTGATAAATGTTTTCTTTTTTGTGATTATATTGATGTATTCGTGACCCCACTCCTGGGAGTTTTATAAAGTGTTGATTGTCTATTTGTTATTTATGGAGAACATCTTCTGGTCTTAATACATTTTCATATACTATCCCTGGTTGTGTCTGATGAGCGCCACCTACTATTTTCGTTTATTCTCTGTTTAGTGTTAGAGGTGTGGCAAAGCCTCTTGTAGGTGTGCAGCATTGAATACCAGCAGGGGAGTTAGATCTTTACACCCCCACTGGCGCCTAGGCTATTATCTTGCTTTGCTAGCGTAGGGTTAGGCCTTAATTAGGCTTAGATTAGGGTTAGGCTTTAATTAGGGTTAGGTTTAATGCAAAATCCTATTCTGACTGCAGATATACACTATGGGCCTTATACATTGCGGATCGTAACTGCGATTGCAATAGTGATCGCTATGCCGTCGCAGCACTGCATAAGGACGCCCACTCTACCATACACACATCCGTAATGATTAGCAAGACTGTACCATCACAGCCCCACGCACACTTGCACAGGCTCTGACCTTACTCAGGAATTGATAACTTCACCACACGCTATGAGGCCTCAGGCTGCGTACGGAATCGCGGTGGCTAATTTATGCACACCCCTGTAAAGACATTAAAATGCACTGGCACAGCCTGCATTTCTCAGACCACCCTATCGTCACCTCCCACAAACGTCACTTCCTATCAATCACTCTGTGATGGGTCTGCGTAGTCACTGCGATTGCAGTCCCGATCGCAGTGGCGGGTTTGCGCACATATGCATGCACAGAACGCAACAATCATCTGATTGCGTGCGTAATCGCAGTTGCTATCGGTAATGAATCAGACCTTTGGTCGACAATCTGGTAATGTCGACACGATGGCAGTGTTTACAATGTGTATGTCGAGATACTAAGTATGTCAACATCCTGAACGTCGACATTCAGACCATGTTGACATTATGCTGTTCAACATAGTATACCACACCCCTTAATATACCACACCCTTAATATACCACACCATTAATATACCACACCCTTAATATACCACACCATTAATATACCACACCCTTAATATACCACACCATTAATATACCACACCCTTAATATACCACACCCTTAATATACCACACCCTTAATATACCACACCATTAATATAGCACACCATTAATATACCACACCCTTAATATACCACACCCTTAATATACCACACCCTTAATATAGCACACCCTTAATATACCACACCCTTAAAATACCACACCCTTAATATACCACACCCTTAATATAGCACACCCTTAATATACCAGACCATTAATATACCACACCCTTAATATAGCACACCATTAATATACCAAACCCTTAATATTCCACACCCTTAATATAGCACACCCTTAATATACCACACCCTTAATATACCACACCCTTAATATACCACACCCTTAATATAGCACACCCTTAATATACCACACCCTTAATATAGCACACCCTTAATATACCACACCCTTAATATACCACACCCTTAATATAGCACACCATTAATATACCAAACACTTAATATTCCACACCCTTAATATACCACACCCTTAATATACCACACCATTAATATAGCACACCCTTAATATACCACACCCTTAATATACCACACCCTTAATATACCACACCCTTAATATAGCACACCCTTAATATACCACACCATTAATATAGCACACCCTTAATATACCACACCCTTAATATAGCACACCCTTAATATACCACACCCTTAATATAGCACACCATTAATATACCACACCCTTAATATAGCACACCATTAATATACCACACCCTTAATATACCACACCCTTAATATACCACACCATTAATATAGCACACCCTTAATATACCACACCCTTAATATATCACACCCTTAATATAGCACACCCTTAATATACCACACCCTTAATATAGCACACCCTCAATATACCACACCCTTAATATAGCACACCATTAATATACCACACCCTTAATATAGCACACCATTAATATACCAAACCCTTAATATACCACACCCTTAATATAGCACACCCTTAATATACCACACCCTTAATATAGCACACCATTAATATACCACACCCTTAATATAGCACACCCTTAATATAGCACACCCTTAATATACCACACCCTTAATATAGCACACCCTTAATATACCACACCCTTAATATAGCACACCCTTAATATACCACACCCTTAATATAGCACACCCTTAATATACCACACCCTTAATATAGCACACCTTTAGTATACCACACCCTTAATATAGCACACCATTAATATACCACACCATTAATATACCACACCCTTAATATAGCACACCATTAATATACCACACCCTTAATATACCACACCATTAATATACCACACCATTAATATACCACACCCTTAATATAGCACACCATTAATATACCACACCCTTAATATACCACACCATTAATATACCACACCATTAATATAGCACACCCTTAATATACCACACCCTTAATATACCACACCATTAATATAGCACACCATTAATATACCACACCCTTAATATACCACACCCTTAATATACCACACCCTATACAATACCCCTCTGATCTGGGTATTGCTGCCGCTATGTTGTGGTAGGACTTCCATGACTAATATCTTGTGCTGAGCAGCTGGAATTTCTTATCTATCACTTTTGTTTAGACCTAGAGGACATGGGGCGGCTCAGAGGGAGGGGATGCAGGTCCAGCTCAGACAGCAGGGACCCCATGCAGAGCTACACACGTTTAGCCATCGCACATACGTGTGCACAAACCAGAACAGCAGGTGAAAACGTGCAAAATGAGCCTGAGTTACCCCTTGGTGTATCCATAATCTGGAGAGTAGAGATTCTCTGTAGGAGAAAGTATTGTGATTGTCTGTCACAGACCACGTTATACAATAACAGATGCTTTACTGCCACCTAGAACCACCAGCTTTACTGCCACCTAGAACCACCAGCCGGACTTAGACCTATCACTGTGTTATCTCACCAGCGACTGGTCACATTACCTGACACACACATTCTGCTTTCATTACTAACTCTAGGTTTTATTTATTGTGTTGCAATCATATTAATGCAGCTTTCACATAACATGAAGGAAAAGTGTAACCGGATAGTGAAATACTAATAATAGGAGCAATGCAGAGGGGGTTAGCGGAGGGCTGTCTGTGTTCACTTATTCATTTATTTTACACGAAAGCTAAAAGCAGATATGTGCTCAGAATATACTGACCAGATAGCAGCATAGAATGACGGAGACACATTTATTCTCTGCTGCTGCTAATACATAAGGGGAGAGGCAGGTGAGTAGGCCTGGGGTAGGTAGGTTCCCTCGCGAGGGGTCCTTCAGGCTACAATGCCACAATAAAGTATATCTCTGCCTATACAATGAGAGGACGGGGGCGACATCTGAAAGTCAGTGCAGCTACAGAAAGTCCCGGCACAGGGAAACATGTCATGCGTTAGCCATTGCCAGCCGTCTGGCTCTGACCATTAAGGCGATAAGTTTATGTCCAAATGTTGTCACTGATATCACTGGTTGCTTTTTTCCCCGACATTCAGCTATGAACGGAGCAAATCATTTTATAAACTCTGGTGGAAAAATCTCTTAACTTTGAGGCAGCTCTACCGAATACAGAACGATAACGATTTAAAAAATCATTAAATCGTTCATATCTTAAGGAAAATCTGACATATATGACATGTCTGAACGATGGATGATGTGCATTCCCGATGGTCAGATAACGATATCTAACATCTGATGTGTTTGCAGTCAGACTTGGACAATTCCATTCATTTTAATGCAGTCAAAAATCGTTCAAATCTTTGGTAAAATCGTTCATAAAATCAATCAGATCGTTCATCTGACAAATCTGACCATGTGTATGCACCATTACACTGTGTCTTTGGCCACAGGGGGAGTCATACAGGGGATGTCATACAGGGGATGTCATTCAGGTGTGTCATACAGGGGTTGTCATACAGGGGGTTTCTTACAGGAGGTGTCATGCAGGGGGAGTCATGCAGGGGGTGTCATGCAGGAGGTGTCATGCAGGGGGAGTCATACAGGGGTGTCATACAGGGGGAGTCATACAGGGGTTGTCATACAGTGCGTGTCATACAGGTGTTGTCATACAGGGGGTGTCATACAGGGGGTGTCATACAGGGGGTGTCATACAGGGGGTGTCATACAGTGGGTTGTCATACAGGGGGAGTCATACAGGGGATGTCATACAGAAGGTGTCATACAGGGAATGTCATACATGTGGTGTCATACAGGGGGTGTCATTCAGGGGATGTCATACAGGAGGTGTCATACAGTAGGTGTCATACAGGGAGTGTCACACAGGGGATGTCACGCAGTGGTTGTCATACAGGAGGTGTCATACAGGAGGTGTCATACAGGTGTGGCATACAGGTGTGTCATACAGGGGTTGTCATACAGGGGGTGTCATACAGAGGGTGACATACAGGGGGAGTCATACAGGGGATGTCATACAGGGGATGTCATACAGGGGTGTCATACAGGAGATGTCATACAGGTGTGTCACACAGGGGTTGTCATACAGTGCGTGTCATACAGGCGTTGTCATACAGGGGGTTTCATACAGGGGGTGTGATACAGGGGGTGTCATAGAGGGGGGTGTCATACAGGAGGTGTCATACAGGGGGAGTCATACAGGGGATGTCATAGAGAAGGTGTCATACAGGGAATGTCAAACAGAAGGTGTCATACAGGGGGTGTCCTACAGGGGATGTCCTACAGGGGTTGTCCTACAGGGGGTGTCATACAGGAGGTGGCATACAGGAGGTGTCATACAGAAGGTGTCATACAGGGGTGTCATACAGGGGGGTGTCATACAGGGAGTGTCATACAGGGGGTGTCATACAGGGAGGTGCCATACAGGGGGTGTCATACAGGAGGTGTCATACAGGGGATGTCATACAGGAGGTGTCAAACAGGAGGTGTAATACAGGGGGAGTCATGCAGGGGGTGTTATGCAGGAGGTGTCATGCAGGGGGAGTCATGCAGGGGGTGTCATAGAGGGGATGTCATACAGGAGGTGTCATACAGGGGGTGTCATACAGGGGGGGTGTCATACAGGGAGTGTCATACAGGGAGGGTGTCATACAGGGAGTGTCATACAGGAGGTGTCATACAAGGGGAGTCATGCAGGGGGTGTAATGCAGGAGGTGTCATACAGGGGGAGTCATGCAGGGTGTGTCATGCAGGGGGAGTCATACAGGGGATGTCATGCAGGAGGTGTCATGCAGGGGGTGTCATACAGGGGGTGTCATACAGGGGATGTCATACAGGAGGTGTCATACAGGGGGAGTCATGCAGGAGGTGTCATGCAGGAGGTGTCATGCAGGGGGAGTCATACAGGGGTGTCATGCAGGGGGAGTCATGCAGGGGGTGTCATGCAGGGGGTGTCATGCAGGGGGTGTCATGCAGAGGATGTCATACAGAGGGTGTCATACAGGGGATGTCATACAGGGGGATGTCATACAGGGGGTGTCATACAGGAGGTGTCATACAGGGGATGTCATACAGAAGGTGTCATACAGAAGGTGTCATACAGGAGGTGTAATACAGGGGGAGTCATGCAGGGGGTGTCATGCAGGGGGTGTCATGCAGGGGGAGTCATGCAGGGGGTGTCATGCAGGGGGGTGTCATACAGGGGATGTCATACAGGGGGTGTCATACAGGGGGTGTCATGCAGGGGGGGTGTCATTCAGGGAATGTCATACAGGGGTGTCATACAGGGGGTGTCATACAGGGGGTGTCATACAGGGAGGTGTCATACAGGAGGTGACATACAGGGGGTGTCATACAGAGGGTGTCATACAGGGGACAGCATACAGGGCTGTCATACAAGGGGAGTCATGCAGGGGGTGTCATACAGGAGGTATCATGCAGGGGGAGTCATGCAGGGGGTGTCATGCAGGGGGAGTCATACAGGGGATGTCATACAGGAGGTGTCATAAAGGAGTTGTCATACAGGGGGCGTCATACAGGGGTGTCATACAGGGGGAGTCATGCAGGGGGTGTCATACAGGGGATGTTATACAGGGGGTGTCATACAGGAGGTGTCATACAGGGGGGTGTCATACAGGGGGTGTCATACAGGGGATGTCATACAGAAGGTGTCATAAAGGGGATATCATACAGGGGGTGTCATACAGGGGGATGGCATACAGGGGGTGTCATAATGGGTGTGTCATTCAGCCGGTGTCATACAGGTGTCATACAGGAGGTGTGATACAGAAGGTGTCATACAGGGGGTGTCATACAGGGGGTGTCATACAGGGGATGTCATACAGAAGGTGTCATAAAGGGGATGGCATGCATGGGGTTTCATAGAGGGGGATGTCATACAGGGGGTCTCATACAGGGGATGTCATACAGAAAGTGTCATACAGAAGGTGTCATACAGGGGGTGTCATACAGGAGGTGTCATACAGGGGGTGTCATACAGGGGATGTCATACAGAGGGTGTCATACAGGAGGATGTCATACAGGGGGTGTCATACAGGGGGTGTCATACATGGGGTGTCATACGGGGGTGTTATACAGGGGGTGTCATACGGGGGTGTCATACAGGGGGTGTCATACAGGGGATGTCATACAGAAAGTGTCATACAGGGGGTGTCATACAGGAGGTGTCATACAGGGGGTGTCATACAGGGGATGTCATACAGAGGGTGTCATACAGGAGGATGTCATACAGGGGGTGTCATACAGGGGGTGTCATACAGGGGTGTCATACGGGGGTGTTATACAGGGGGTGTCATACGGGGGTGTCATACAGGGGGTGTCATACAGGGGATGTCATACAGAAGGTGTCATACAGGGGGATGTCTTACAGGGGGTGTCATACAGGGGTGTCATACAGGGGGTGTCATACGGGGGGTGTCATACGGGGGTGTCATAGAGGGGGTGTCATACGGGGGTGTTATACGGGCGTGTCATACAGGGGGTGTTATACAGGGAGATGTCATAAAGGGGGTGTCATACAGGAAGTGTCATACAGGAGGTGTCATACAGAGGATGTCATACAGGAGGTGTCATACAGGGGGTGTCATACAGGGGGTGTCATACAGGGGGTGTCATACAGGGGGATGTCATACAGGGGGTGTCATACAGGGGATGTCATACAGAAGGTGTCATACAGAAGGTGTCATACAGGGGATGTCATACAGGAGGTGTAATACAGGGGGAGTCATGCAGGGGGTGTCATACAGGAGGTGTCATGCAGGGGGAGTCATGCAGGGGGTGTCATACAGGGGGGTGTCATACAGGGGATGTCATACAGGAGGTGTCATACAGGGGGTGTCATACAGGGGGGGTGTCATACAGAGGATGTCATACAGGGGGTGTCATACAGGGGATGTCATACAGGGGGATGTCATACAGGAGGTGTCATATAGGGGGTGTCATACAGGGAGGTGTCATACATGAGGTGTCATACAGGGGGTGTCATAGAGAGGTTGTCATACAGGGGATGTCATACAGGAGCTGTCATACAAGTGGAGTCATGCAGGGGGTGTCATACAGGAGTTGTCATACAAGGGGAGTCATGCAAGGGGTGTCATGCAGGGGGAGTCATACAGGGCATGTCATACAGGAGGTGTCATACAGGGGGTGTCATACAGGGGATGTCATACAGGGGATGTCATACAGGAGGTGTCATACGGGGGAGTCATGCAGGGGGAGTCATGCAGGGGGTGTCATACAGGAGGTGTCATACAGGGGGAGTCATACAGGGGTGTCATACAGGGGGAGTCATGCAGGGGGTGTCATACAGGGGATGACATACAGGGGGTGTCATACAGGAGGTGTCATACAGGGGGTTGTCATACAGAGGATGTCATACAGGGCATGTCATACAGGAGGTGCCATACAGGGGGTGTCATACAGGGGATGTCATACAGGGGATGTCATACAGGAGGTGTCATACGGGGGAGTCATGCAGGGGGAGTCATGCAGGGGGTGTCATACAGGAGGTGTCATACAGGGGGAGTCATACAGGGGTGTCATACAGGGGGAGTCATGCAGGGGGTGTCATACAGGGGATGACATACAGGGGGTGTCATACAGGAGGTGTCATACAGGGGGGTGTCATACAGAGGATGTCATACAGGGGGTGTCATACAGGGGGTGTCATACGGGGGGTGTCATACGGGGGTGTCATAGAGGGGGTGTCATACGGGGGTGTTATACGGGCGTGTCATACAGGGGGTGTTATACAGGGAGATGTCATAAAGGGGGTGTCATACAGGAAGTGTCATACAGGAGGTGTCATACAGAGGATGTCATACAGGAGGTGTCATACAGGGGGTGTCATACAGGGGGTGTCATACAGGGGGTGTCATACAGGGGGATGTCATACAGGGGGTGTCATACAGGGGATGTCATACAGAAGGTGTCATACAGAAGGTGTCATACAGGGGATGTCATACAGGAGGTGTAATACAGGGGGAGTCATGCAGGGGGTGTCATACAGGAGGTGTCATGCAGGGGGAGTCATGCAGGGGGTGTCATACAGGGGGGTGTCATACAGGGGATGTCATACAGGAGGTGTCATACAGGGGGTGTCATACAGGGGGGGTGTCATACAGAGGATGTCATACAGGGGGTGTCATACAGGGGATGTCATACAGGGGGATGTCATACAGGAGGTGTCATATAGGGGGTGTCATACAGGGAGGTGTCATACATGAGGTGTCATACAGGGGGTGTCATAGAGAGGTTGTCATACAGGGGATGTCATACAGGAGCTGTCATACAAGTGGAGTCATGCAGGGGGTGTCATACAGGAGTTGTCATACAAGGGGAGTCATGCAAGGGGTGTCATGCAGGGGGAGTCATACAGGGCATGTCATACAGGAGGTGTCATACAGGG